>JAYESA010000005.1:80458176-81058176 GCA_036927795.1 Iris macrosiphon
ATATATATATATATATATATATGTATAATTTGGGATATTTAACTATTATTTGTCTGATAATCATATATATTGTATCATATTGCTTGCTTGTGATTGAGACACCTAGAATTGCTTGACCTAGTATTGACGGATGGGTTGTAGGATAACCACCCTGTCTTCTACATCCATGATTGTTTCTCGGGGTACCGTCGTACTCTGATATACATAGCTGGCCTAGTGTCACGACATGTACCTGGATAATTCGGCATGGGTCGTGGGTGTAGAAGCATGAAATACGCTGGGGAATTGTACGTGCGTTATACAGTCAAAACCCCCAACATGCATGAAGTCCGCATAAAGCAGCGCTTTAAGGCTGTATGGCGTAAAACATGGCTTCAGAACTGCTTGCGTAAAACAGAGCTTCAGAGTTGTTTGGCGTAAAGAAGAGCTTCAGAGCTGCCCGCGTAAAGCAGCACTTTCAAGGCCGTTTTGGCTTAAAAGATGGCTACACCTCCCTACGGCATAAAATACGCTTGTCTTTAATGCAACGTAAAGTCATACGAGAAACTCTTCATATTCCTCAAATGAATTTGTCAGACAGAACAGTGAACCTGACTCCTGACAGAAGTACTTCACGACGATCGAGAGGACGGTTGTGATGATAATTTTGTACAGAGACCCAGACTGTCGTTTAGTGACATATCCTTGATACAAGTCATTTTTATGCATTTAAGGAATACGTTGCCTATTCTACACAGGCAGACATGAGCTTTTACGCTCAAGATGAGACGAAATCAGACGCCACATCAAAAGTTGTTTCTCGTACAGAGCTTGAGGCATATCTCGACATTTAATGCACGAGATTGAGGCATATCTCTGTATTAAATGCACGAGATTTGGTTCTATCCTTTATAATTTTGTCATGACTGGGAGAGCTAAAACTAGGGCTAATACGCTTACATCACCATCCTGGCATTTTATGCCAACCAGGCTATTTTTAACTATAGGAGCACGCCGTATGCTATCTTCTCGAAATACGCCAACCAGGGTATTTTCAACTATAGGAGAACGCCGTATGCTATCTCCTCGAAATATGCCAACTCAGGCTATATTTGCAAAGGTACATGATAAGGCTATTTGGTCCAAAATACGCTCAAGACCTCAGTCAGGAAGGATAATTGGCTATCTTTATGCTGGTTACCTATTATGCAGCTACTTGGCTTTTACGCCAACAAGACAGCTATTTGGCTTTTACGCCAATAAGACAGCTACTTGGCTTTTATGCCAACAAGACAGCTATTTGGCTTTTACGCCAACAAGACAGCTATTTGACTTTTATGCCAACCATCTCTACGCGAGGGGCAGTTACCTACGTGGCTTGCATGCCATGATCTTTGAGAGGCAGTTATATGCGTTACCTTATAATAGAACACGTGTCATACGCATATTCAGAGGATCATTCGAACATGGATAGCAGTTATTATAACCGCCGCGTAAAAGGTGCAACTCTCTCCACAGTTTGGCTTCTACGCCGACTGGACAGTTACTGTGACTGATCTCTATAAATAGAGACCTCTGATCACAGGAAAAAAAGGGTCAAGGGTCGAAGGTCGAAAGATCGAAGAGAGGATCAAGATCAGAGACCAAGAGATTATAGAGAGAGAGCACAGACAGAGAGCGTTGATTGACAACTTTGGCAACGAGAGTTCAATCCCTTCTGCAATCTTTAAAGCTTCTTCTTCTTCTACATCACTTCTTTCTCATCGTGTGGTCCAAGGGACAAAGTGATCGACCGCAGATCAGACTCCTATAGCAATTTTTTCCCAGAATTATTTTTATTGTACTTAACATCCTCGTATAGGATTAATTGTACTCTTTTTTTTCTTGTTTGTAAATAAAGAAAGGGTTTCATATAAATCTAGTTTCATTCTTTTGTTTATCATCAAACACAAGATGGCGACTCTGCTGGGGATTACTTTCTCATCTGACGAGAAGGCAATTGCTCAACACGATATGGTATCCGTCGGATCGACGAAGAAGACTTTGGTCGTCCAATTCAACCAATCCGCTTATGAAGACATGCTTCGTGCAGGGGGTAGCTCTCGTTCCCCCTCTGTCCAGAACAACAGGAAGCTGCGTAAAGTTTGGATGCCCAAGACATCCTCTACCCTTCCTGTAAGCTCCCTTCCTCTGATCAACAAGGTTGTGACAACACAGCCTACGCGCTCTGCGCATAAAACTATGTCTCCCATCTGTGACGTGGCAGACAAAACTTCTGGCAAGGCCTCAGTGCCAATCTAGAAGTCTAGAATGCACCCTGCGCGTAAAATCTTGTCTTTCGTCCGTGACATGGCAGACAAAACTTCTGGCAATGTCTCAGTGCCCATCCAGAAGTCTAGAACGCGCCCTGCGCGTAAAACTTCGTCTCCCGTCTGTGACGTGGCAGACAAAATTTCTGACAAGGTCTCAGCGCCAATTCAGAAACTTCAAACGTGCCCTACGCGTAAAAATACATCTCTCATCTATTATGAGGCAGATGGTCCCTTTGAGCACATCAAGGTAAAATAAGTAGCGAGTCTCCCAACCTCTAGGTTTGTACGCCACCAAGAGAAGAAGTTGCCCACTCTTCAGATTACGCGTGACGCTGGAGGCCATTTGAGGACTTTTCCCGTTTTATGCGAACCTGTGCAAAGCTCTAGATTACGCTAGGATAAACCCATCCGTGTAAAGAAGACCCGTCTCACGGGAAAATACGCTCCTCAGACGGATGATGGATCGTATGCTAGTCACATGGGGCAACTGCTGTATTCTTATGGCAGAGAGAGGGTTGTGGTTCCCAATCTCCACGTTCCTACTGATGTAAAAAGGCATAATAAACCTTCTCCTTCTTCGTCTGTTAATCCCCCTGATTTGCATAATTTCCTGATCCAGAAACGCAAAGATAGAGGATCTTCTAATGTAACCTCCGTATCATAAAATTCGTGCTTAAATGTTGTTATTAGGTTAATTTTGGGCTATTGGGATTTTTTTAATAATTTTTAGTTAATTAAAAACTAGTAACCCTAATTTTCTAGGACTTTTAAGAATTTATTTTAGGGCCAACCTTAATTAAAAATATCCCAAACTTTTAATTTAGGTTCTAAGTAATCAAATATATTTTTTAGAATTTTTTGGGAATTTTCTGAGTATTTTTAGTATTTATTGGGAGTTATTTAGGCTAATAACTAATTTTTAGGACTTGTAGAATTTATTGTGCAAGTCCAGGAATATAGAATAGATCTACGTTATTTTCTAGGATTTTTAATATTATTATATATTTTCTGGAATTATTTCAGAATTTTTGGAATAATTTTAGTATTTATTTTTAATTAAATGGGTAAAACTAAATTTTAGAGCTTCTCCTAATTATAGTAGTAAACATATGAACATAAAATTGTCCCAAGTATTTTTCTAGGGTTTTTGGATTCAAAATATATTTTTTGTAATTTTTCTAGATTTTTATGATTAATTTTAATATTTATTTTGAGTTATTTAGATTTAAAATGACTTAAATAATATTTTGATAAAGGCAAATCAAAAACAAATAATATAACCAAAACCATCCAATCAAATTTTGACACGTGTCATCGTATCAATTTTCATTCAGCCGCTCAACATCTCTATATATATATATATTATAATAACCTTAATTATCCCATTATTTTAGAGAGAGAGAGATTTGAGGAGATGTCATCTAGGATTTCTTTCATCTTCCAGAAGCTATTGCACATAGCTCCGGACTCCAAACGAGGCCTAGTTTTTTGCATTAGAATGATATTGAGGTTAGATTTTTTATTATATAAATTTTTTTACGAAATTATGAGTATTAAATTCTAGAAAATTCGTAGAGCACAGTATGTCCAAAAATAAACGTGTTTTGATGTTTTCACGATTCTTGGAGAAACAGGAATCAGAATCATGAACTGTTTGAAGTTTCGAAAAGCTAATGTCAAGATCATTGACATATGTTTTTCCTAGAATTTAATTCAAAATATTTATATACTGTTAATTCTGTAGAACTTCTAGGTTAAAATTTAACCATCGGTGCACAATACGGAATTTGTATGTGCCATAATTTCCAAACGAATTTGAATTCGGACGAGCCGTAAATTCCAGCATATTTTTGATACTGAAATCTACAGGAAATCATACATGAAAGTCGAGTTTGTGTCGGTTGACTTTTTGGTCAACATACGCCTCGATTTGCGTGTCATGAGTCTCGAGTTGATAAAATTCAGTTCCTTTGGACAAAATTTAGGAATTAACCTAAAAATCAAAATAATAAGATTAAAATAGGATTTTAGAGTAATTATTCCAGAATTAAATAAATTAAAATAAATTATCTTTTGACATGGTAAATTTGTAATACATAGGCTATTTGGACTGTGACTTGGACTCTGATTCATACCAGCTAAGGATCCCAGGCGAGTATATTCTCTGATAGTTTCTTATTTATGATATCCTCTATGTTCATTGTATCTAGTATAAATATCCATATTTTTTGACACGATGGTTACACGGATTGGTATATCCGGATCTCATCATGAGATATTATTCCTTGTTCATGGTGTATCTTGTACAAGTCTTATTTCATTGTTTATCTTGTACATGTACAGACACTGATTCTCGAAAAGAGTCGCTATCTTCTTGGGGAATTCCGTGCCATAGCGTACCATGGTTGGATCTACTATACCAGTCGGGGGTGGGGAGTATTTTAGTGTAGATATGTGATCATACCCTTCATGTACAAGTCTTGTTCTCATATTAGTGTTGGTCATACATCGCACGTATGACTAGCTAGGCCCATACTCGTGTACAAGTTCCTAAGCCGATCACATGTTAAAGCTAGTACTCACACACTTAGTCATAGTATTCTTATTTATTGACATATTGTTCCTTCCCGCATTTATTTACAGTATTTCTAGTATTTCCTTTATTGTATATCTCTCGTACATATATATACATCTTGTATATTTCTATCTATTTACTGCTACATAGTTTATATCATTGATGTAGAACTGCTATTAGAGATGTACTTTGTTCCATCCTGACTGAAAATATTTTTCCAGACTATGACTTTGAGGACTTGTTTTCCAGTATACTTGGAGATTAGATGTTATTGATTGCAGGTATGGTTATTTTGTCGTTTAGACTTGTCTTATATTTCATTATTTTCTTCGATATCTCATCGTACTCTAGTTTATGTGATTGAGTATTCCATATTATATTGTCATATCTGTGTCTCCTTATGGAGTTGGATATTCGTAAGAGAATGATTAGATAGTATTATGACCTAGACAGCGTTCTACTACCGATACTGCGGCGTAGGCTGGACGTACCCATGCTCTCGTGCCCCAAAATCCGGGTGCGGATCGTGACACATTTTTAGTGGTGGCCCATGCAGGTCAGACTTCGCAAGTTGTGCGATATCGTGGTAGTGCGACGTCTTAGTTGTACTACTGCGTGCCTGCGATAGGATATAATACATAGGATACTAGGATGCGAGAGGATACTCAATCACAAATTTCTTGAGAGATTCCTGGGACGACCCTTGAGAATCTCATTATAATTTTTAATTTAAATCTTTTTCCTTGTTTCCGTCCGTTCTCACTTGTTGAATTTGATTCTTGTTGATCAGTTGTTAAATTAAATTCTTGGTGTCATTGTTGAGTTTGATTTCATATCGAGATAAATTTTACGGACTAATTTACGGTATCATCTGATAACATATGTTGATGAGGACAGTGAGAAAGATTAACATTAGAGCTATTGGACTACAAGATGTGGATTTAAATTATAATTTGAAGACTGAAAATAAATTTTAATTTTTAGAAATTTTGAGGAGTTGAGATATTATGTTATTAAAAATTTGAGGATTCAGATTCAATTCAATAAACATAGTCAAAGCTATAAGGATTTTTGGAAGTAATTAAAATTTTGTTTCAATATTTGAATATTTGACTTTGAGGAAAGTATATGCATTTTATTTTAATTTGTTCGAGAAGTTAAATTTGAGGATTTTATTTTGAGGATAAAATATTATGGTGAGTAAGAAATGTATATCAGTATATGAGTTGATGAAGTGCATGTGTAAGGATCTGTTGGCTTGAGCATGTCTGAGATGGCACTGCAAACTGACTTGGGTATCCATCTAGAGTTGTATTAGAGGAGAAGTACTTAGTATGGTGTGTTGCACTTGGCGTGCACTTGAGTGATAAGAACAACTAGTATAAACAATTACAGTAGGTAAGAGATTTAGCAGTGGAGTATCAAACTTTGGATGCATCATTAAACCTATGGTTGTGTTAGCAGATTCTGCTCTGTTCTTTCCTTCTATTCTTTTCCATCTGTTTGATTGATTGATTGATTTCTTAGTACCGTAGCTTGTATCAGTGACTTTCTTGCTAGAATATAGTTAGTAGTACACCCCGACAGAGACTGCAGACAAAAGTGACCATAACTGTGTATGCTTTCTCTAGATTGCATGTTGTGTGAATGTAGGTAGAATTTTTTAGACCATGATTATTGGGGTTTGACCGTAGTGAAGATTAATGAAGATGTTATAACTTGACAAAGAGAGACAAGGTGCCTTAAATTTCGAGGATAAATATTAATTTAAATAAAGAGTTGAGAATTTAATATGGCAGAATTGACGATTTTGTTAAATCATTGATTTTTATGAAGATTAAGATATGAGTGAATTTGTCATTAACATTTAACGAAGTTAAGAAGATTATCATTATATTTATTTGACTGCAAGGTATAAATTTAAAATTTATATTTTGAATATTATATTTGAAGATTTTATAAGTATTATATTATTTGAGTATGATGTGGAAAAAGAATCGAGGAGTAAAATCATTAATGGATTAGTGTTTGAATACAAATTTTTGGGATGAGATTTTAAATTTATAAATATGCATTGATTGGATTTAAATTAGAGGATTGGATATTAAATTTTTTTAGTATTTAGTTATTAACTTAATATTTTGGAGGAGATTATGATAAGAATGGAATTAAATTTTAATTTTGAGGATTTTTAGCAATATGATATATTTATAGAATTTTAAAAATTTTGTGATATAACAATATGAATTTACTTCATGATTATATGGTTTGAAAAAAAAATTTATTGAGGATTTTAAATTTCGAGGACGAAATTTTTTATGGTGGGTAGACTTGTAACCTCCGTATCATGAAATTCGTGCTTAAATGTTGTTATTAGGTTAATTTTGGGCTATTAGGATTTTTTTCCATAATTTTTAGTTAATTAAAAACTAGTAACCCTAATTTTCTAGGACTTTCAAGAATTTATTTTAGGGCCAAACTTAATTAAAAATATCCCAAACTTTTATTTTAGATTCTAAGTAATCAAATATATTTTCTAGAATTTTTTGAGAATTTTTTGAGTATTTTTAGTATTTATTGGGAGTTATTTAGGCTAATAACTAATTTTTAGGACTTGCAGAATTTATTGTGCAAGTCCAGGAATATAGAATAGACCTACGTTATTTTCTAGGATTTTTAATATTATTATATATTTTCTGGAATTATTTCAGAATTTTTGGAATAATTTTAGTATTTATTTTTAGTTAAATGGGTAAAACTAATGTTTAGAGCTTCTCCTAATTATAGTAGTAAACCTATGAACATAAAATTATCCCAAGTATTTTTCTAGGGTTTTTGGGTTCAAAATATATTTTCTGTAATTTTTTCAGATTTTTATGATTAATTTTAATATTTATTTTGAGTTATTTAGATTTAAAATTACTTAAATAATATTTTGATAAAGGCAAATCAAAAATAAATAATATAACCAAAACTATCCAATCAAATTATGACACGTGTCATCCTATCAATTTTCATTCAGCCGCTCAACATCTCTATATATATATATATATTATAATAATCTTAATTATCCCATTATTTTAGAGAGAGAGAGATTTGAGGAGATGTCATTTAGGATTTCCTTCATCTTCCAAAAGCTATTGTGCATAGCTCCGGACTCCAAACGAGATCCAATTTCTTGCATTGGAACGATATTGAGGTTAGATTTCTGATTATATAAATTATTTTACGAAATTATGAGTATTAAATTCTGGAAAATTCGTAGAGCACAGTATGTCAAAAAATAGACGTATTTTAATGTTTTCACAATTTCGGGAGAATCAGGAATCAGAATCATGAACCGTTTGAAGTTTCGGAAAGCTAATATCAAGATCATTGACATATATTTTTCCCAGAATTTAATTCAAAATATTTATATACTGTTAATTCTGTAGAACTTCTAGGTTAGAATTTAACCATCGGTGCACAATACGGAATTTGTATGTGCCATAATTCCCAAACGAATTTGAATTCGGACGAGCCGTAAATTCTAGCATGTTTTTTATGCTGAAATCTACAGGAAATCATGAAAGTCGAGTTTGTGTCAGTTGACTTTTTGGTCAACAGATGCCTCGATTTGCGTGCCATGAGTCTCGAGTTGATAAAATCCAGTTCCTCTGGACAAAATTTAAGAATTAACCTAAAAATAAGAATAATAAGATTAAAATAGGATTTTAGAGTAATTATTCCAGAATTAAATAAATTAAAATAAATTATCTTTTGACATGGTAAATTTGTAATACATAGGCTATTTGGACTGTGACTTGGACTCTGATTCATACCAGCTAAGGACCCCAGGCGAGTACATTCTCTGATAGTTTCTTATTTATGATATCCTCTATGTTCATTGTATCTAGTATAAATATCCATATTTCTTGACACGATGGTTACACGGATTGGTATATCCGGATCTCGTCATGAGATATTATTTCCTTGTTCATGGTGTATCTTGTACAAGTCTTGTTTCATTATTTATCTTGTACATGTACAGACACTGATTCTCAGAAAGAGTCGCTATCTTCTTGGGAAATTCCCTGTCATAGCGTACCATGGTTGGATCTACTATACCATTCGGGGGTGGGGAGTATTTTAGTGTAGATATGTGATCATACCCTTCATGTACAAGTCTTGTTCTCATGTTAGTGTTGGTCATATACCGCATGTATGACTAGCCAGGCCCGTACTCGTGTACAAGTTCCCAAGTCGATCACATGTGTAAAAGCATAAAAAATATGCTGGGAGGAGCTACGCAGCATACTGATGCAGAGCAGCGTAAACAGAGGCCTTCAGAGCCATCAAGCGTACAAGCAGAGTTTTCTCCGCTAAACACAACGTGAAGTACAAGCTCAAAGGACCATCCGCATAAGTGCAGTACGTCCAGGCCGCTTCAGCGTAAACAGGGTTCTTCATCGCCTCCATGGCGTAAAACTCAGCCGCTCTCAAAGCAGCATTAAAGCGTACGAGGAACGCTTTGTCTTCCCCGAAATGAACCTGTCAAGTCACGCAGTGAACCTGACCTCTGACTCCTGACAAAAAGTGTTGCACGGCTACCCAGACGACGGCTGGAAACAATGATAGACCCCTCGGGATGCGCACCACAGTATGATGGCGGATCTCTGCATTTAATGCAGAGGATTTGGTTAAAATATCACCGAACCGCCGTTTACTGACGTCCCCTCAGCATAAACTGCTCTTTCGCGTACAAGGGGATACGCTGCCTTATTTTACACAGGCAAACATGAGTTGTTTTACGCTCCGCAGTAGACAAACCGCCTGCCACGTCAAAAGTTGCACTTCGTACGGGGCTCGAGGCACGTCTCTACGTCTAATTGCACAGAGCGGTGACAGTTTCTCTCAAGGCACGTCTCTGCGACGGATGCACAGAAGGGCTGCAAACCTTCAAAAACACGCCTCCGCATTTAATGCACAAGATGGTGGCAAATCTCTGCAAGAGATTTGATTATATCTTCAAAATTCATAATTCCGGCTAAGACGTCCACATCAGCACTCTAGCACGGTACGCAGTGGCTTCTACGTCCATTCAGGATCTGTGCTCATTCGGCTTCTATGCCCATTCGGCTTCTACACCCACTCAGTCTCTACGACCACTCGGCTGCTACGCCCACTCAGTTATTACGACCATTCGGCTTCAAACGCCCACTCAGTCTCTACGACCATTCGGCTTCAACGCCTACTCGGCTTCTATGCCCATTCGGCTTCTACGCCTACTCGGCTTCTATGCCTATTTGGTTTTTACGCCAGGGTGACAGTCATTTGGCTTCTACGCCAACCTCTTCTACACGAGGGATACCTACCTACGTGACTTCTACGCCGTGATCTTCGCAGCAGATATACGCGTTTTGTCCCCTTAGTTGGACACACGTCAAATGCTCACTCAAAATGTCATCTATACGCAGGCATTGGTTGTTTTAACCGTTGTGTAAAAGGGTGCTGTACTTTCCACTCCTCGGTTTTTACACCGACGGAGTGGTCACTGTCACCAAAACTCTATAAATAGAGACCCCTATCAATGGAAAAAAGGTCAAAAAACTTTAAACTTGAAGATCGAACAAGGTCGAAACTTTGAAAGAAGGATTGAACAAGGTCGAACTTCCAAGAAAGATCGAACCGGAGGTCAAGAGAGAGAGAGAGTCCGGAGCTCAGGCAAAGAGTAGGGATCGACGACTTGGCATCGTACATCCACCCTCCTTTGCAACCTTCGAAGCTGCTACCTGTCTTCCACGGCACTTCTTCAACATCGTGTGGTCCAAGGGCTAAAGTGATCGACTGCAGATCAGACACCTATAGCAATTCATACCCAGATTAAATAAATTGTACTCCCACATCCTCGTATAGGATTAAATTGTACAAGTTTGTTTGTAAACCAAAGGGCACGGGTTTCGTATAAACCCCGTCATTGAAATATACTTTCATTCTTTCGTTTAATACCACAAACAAGATGGCGACTCTGCTGGGGACATCTTTCTCTTCTGATGAGGAAGTAATTGCTCAACACGATGCGGTATCTTTAGGAACCGTGAAGAAGACACTGGTCGTTCATTTCGACCAGTCTGCCTACGAAGACATACTTCGAACCGGGGGTAGCTCTCACCCTCTCTCCGTCCAAGACAACAGGAAGCTGCGCAAGGTATGGATGCCCAAGACATCCTCCGCCATTCCTGTGGACTCTCCGATCTCTCCGACCAATGAGGTTGTAGCATCGCTCCCTCCATGCCCCGCACGTAAAATTCAGTCTCCCACTACGCGCGGTACAGACGAAACTTTGGGCAAAGCCTCAGCGCTAACCCAGAAGTATCCACTGCGCTTTACGCGTAGAAATCAGTCTCCCGCTACGCGCGGTACAGACAAAACTTCCGGCAAAGCCTCAGCGCTAACCCAGAAGCATCCCCTGCGCTCTACACGTAGAAATCAGTCTCCCGCTACGCGCGGTACAGACAAAACTTCTGATGGTGCCTCAACGCCAAATCAGAGGTACAGATCACGCTCCACGCACAAGACAACATCTGACCTCTACGGTGAACCAGATGAGCGCTGTGATCTCCGCAAGGGAAAGCAAGCGGCAGAGGACTCAACTTCTCGGCCCTTACGCCAGCAAGAGAACAATCTGCCTACCCTCCGGATTACGCGAGAAGCCGATGGCCGACTGAGGGCCTCTCCACCTTTACGCCAGTCTGAGCAAATCTTCAAGTTACGCCAGGCAAAGTCCCTCAGCGTAAAACAAGCTCAGGTTGCGGAAAGACACCCTCCCAGGGGATTATCCGCTACCCAGATGGCCAATCTGTTGTACACAGGTGGCACAGGGGAAACCGGGTGCCCAACCTCCGCATGCCCGCTGATGGAAACAGAAGAAACAAGCCTTCGTCTTCTTCTTCGGCAACTCCTCCTGACCTGCGCAAATATCTAATCCAGAAGCGTAAAGAGAGGGGACCTTCCAACATTTCTATTACGTCTCCTAGCGAGCACTATTGTAATAGTCATAAGGTTGTGATTAATTGCTGCTGTTCCAAAGCAAAATGATCGGTTTTCGACCGGTTGAGCTACTCTCTGTCTTTCCAGGAAGAGGAACCCGTGCATGCATCTGTGAACATGGCTTCACACATACGTAGAGGAGGGTCAAGCTCAAGACGTCATCCCTCCAGGCCTCCGAGCCGAAGGAGGTTCAGTGAGCTCCTCAGGAACGCTGAAGCCGGGGTATTCCAAAACACTCGTGCAAGGTCACGACAACCAGCTTCGTCCTCTTCTGATTCCGACGCTGGGGGTCGCCAAGCCCCCGAATTAGAGGCAGAAAGTATAGAGTCGACTTCTACAGTGACCTATACTAATCCTTCAATGACACCCAGGGAGATGGGAGTTTACGCCGTTGAAGATGAATGCGAGGAAGCTTCGCTGTCAGGGAACGCGGAATAACGCATCACTATACTGGAGATATCTCTGAAACAAATACAATCCATGATGGAGAACATGCACCAGATGATGCTAACTCAGCAAGCAACTGCCATGGCTCAAGCATCGGTTCCGCCAACTCAGATACGTGTGGGGGTGGACTTACCACCATCCAACCCGAGCCAAGAGCCTACGCTAGATCAAGAGTCAGCAGTTCCTCCGCTTCCTCACTCAGAGAATGCCTTACCTCCCGCTGGAGTTACGATACAACCAACTCCGTACCACTCCGTAGCCCCGCTTCCGACTGAAAATTCGATGCAGGCAGTACGGGAGTTGAAAGCCCAGTTCGACGCCTTGAAGCACAAAGATCAGCTCAAGAAACTGGGAATCAACCAGCCCTACCCAGCTATTTAGGAGGAGGTCTTTTTTCTGCCAAGGTACAAACCTCAGACTATGGCCCTTTTCGAGGGAAAAACATCACCAAGTCAGTACATAAACTATTTCAGTATGATGACGGTGTTGCTACAAGGGAACGACGCCCTCCTCACTCGGGTGTTCAAAGGCTGTCTCTCAGGAGTAGCCTATCAGTGCTACCGTAGCTTGGCAGACAACTGTATTACTTTCTTCGAGGACTTCAGAGCTTTATTCTTCACGCGATTCTACGAGGGAGGAATGGACATGTCTATGTCCTCTCTCATCGAAGTCAAGCAGAAGGAAAAGGAGGACGTTCGCATCTTCATCGAACGTTTTCGTCAGGCCACCTTACAGATGCCTCCAGGAGTTCCAGACTCTGCATTGGTAGACATTTGCAGGAAGAACCTCCTTTCCGTGGTCTCGGTGTTCACAGGACCGTATCAGTTCCATGATTGGCCCTCGTTCATCATCTCGGCAGTAGCCGCCGAAGACAACAGTCGCAAGGCGCGCGATAATGGCATCATGATATCCGCCTCTGACAGAGGCAAGAGGTCATCTCCTAGCAGCGACAATCCTCGTGGTCCCAAAGGGAAAGAAGCCCTGGCAATCAATACGGCCAGACCAAAGATTGCGGCAACCACGCAAACGAGACCCGGGACTTCTAGGCCCGTCGAAGTCTACTCTTTCGACGACGATGATATCCCAAGTATATTCTAGTGTCTCGTCAAAAGTGGCAAGATCACCCTTCCAGAGTTGAGGCGGCCCCAGGAAGTCGGCAATACTAACGACCCCAAATACTGCATCTTCCACAGATACGTACACCACCCAACAAAGGTGTGTTACATACTGAAAAGGAAGATCCAGGGGTTAATCGATGCTAAGGCCATCACTCTGTACAACACCGAGAAGACGGTCACGGCCAATATGATCTCTCTGCAGTTTGGCAATCTGCCTCCCCAAGAGATCCCGGATGGCGTTGCACCCATCTCCCGGACAACGATGAACATCGTCAATCTTTCTCCAGCTAGGGATCAAAATCACGACCTGGTACCCCTGACTACCCGACAAGGCGAGATTATGTGGGTTCATCCAGATTTGGTGTCAGAGTTCGAGGAAGAAACTAAGGCTACTAAGCCTACATCCAAAACGAGCTCCAAATGCAGGCCATGCCATATGGTCGCGACTTCTTCGGCATCAGACGAAGACGAGGCATTTGCTGCAACCCGTTCAGGGAAGGCCTACCTCAACGACTACGGAGCAAGTCAGAAAGGTGCACCGGCGGACGCTCCAGCGGCCAAACCTTCAGAGCAAGGTCCCGTCGTACCAGATATCAGTCCTTCGAAACCAACTCCAGCGGAGAAGGGGAAGCAAAAAGAAGTGCGCTTTGATAAACCTGTGAAAAACATTCCAAGCAAAGGTTTAGAGAAGCCATACAACTTCGACATCCTGGCCCAACTAGCTAATACGCCAGCCAGGTTGTCCATCTTCGAGCTACTTAGGCTCTCCCAAGACACTCGTCTAGCCCTGAGTGAAGCGCTGATGCAGGCGGAGGCATACTTGACCCAGCTCAAGTCCCTCGACGAAGAACCAGTGGCGTATCCTTAATGCCACGGTGTAATGGAGGTGGTCCCGAATATCACTTTCACTCAAAACGATATGATGTTAAAACATAACAGACATGACAGGCCCCTCTATTACACCGGATACGTCAGTTACATGGAGGTCGACCGGATTCACATAGATCCGGGATCGTCGATCAGCATCATCCCTCACAGTCTGCTCAGACCGCTGAGAATTCCTACCAGCGAATTGGCTTACACTACCACTACAATCGTGGGTTTCAAAGCCGGAAGAAGTAAGCCGTTGGGGAAAATTCGTCTGAGGATCCAGATCGGCAACCTTAGATCGGTGGCCACATGTTACATCATCGATTCAGAGGTGTCCTACAATATTTTGCTGGGAAGACCATGGATCCACGACCACAACATCGTTTCTTCAACCCTACATCAACGCCTTAAATATGTAGACGCACAAGGAACAGTACAAACGGAGGTGGCTGACCTAAACCCGTTCAAAGGAATAGAATCCTACTATTCCGAGGCCGTGTTGTACTCCCAAGACCACATGGAAGAAGTGTCAAGCGAGGCAGAGAAGGAATCCCACCGGGAGCCAGAAGAACCCTCTGCCACACTACCGCTGTCAATCAGAGTGAAAGGATGAACCACTCGTCTAAAAGCCATAGAGCCTATGGCTATCCACCTGAACAAGACCAGGTTAGGAGAAGGGAGTGATCCTCTGGTGATCACTTTGAACCGGAAGCCTCCACCCTTGGTCATCAACCTTCGGCGCAACAGGCAGCCGACTGATATAAATGCAACCAGGAACAGAGTTCCAGATGATAATAAACATATTCTTTTCCAGTATATTGACGCTCAAATTCCAAAACAGGAATCCACTCCCCGTGACGAGGTAGAACCCATAGCACAAAAATTCTTGGAAGCTATAAACTCCTACCGTCCATATGTATGGGAAGTAGCGTCATCATCCAACGTCATCACAACGTATGGACCATATGAGGATTCTATCTTCATTGTCTCGCCTACCTGCAGCAGTCAGCGTCCAATATTCTTCGGCAGCATGCGCAATCAACCGACTGACCAGGAAGATCCTTTCGATGACGATACTGAAAAAATGCAAGTTCACCGATACAGCCCGCAAGTGCTGAAGATCATGCAAAACATGGGCTACAACTTGAAGCGGAAGCCAGGCCTCAACTACGGAAGAGGCAGACGAACGCCGCCGTACGGCGAGCCCCGCTATCGATAAACTCGTTTTGGGTTAGGCTATGCCACCTCCCTTATGACTTCCAAGTCAGACGAGGACATCTTTTCCTCTTTCCAGAACGGCTCGTCGCCCTCCGACTCACCTGATGCTCTCGAACAAACACTATCAGTAAATATGGTAATGACAGATCCCTCAGAAGTAGATGAACAGGATTCTGAGCTATTTGAGAATGACTCTTGGGCTCAACAAATGGATACGCAGTGGGAATTCTGCTTCGAGCAAAGAGAACCTCCCACCAAGGACGAAGTTATCCAAATTGATGTTGGGGGCGAACTTTTGCCAAAGCCGATATTTATCAGCAACAATCTTCCCCCAGCTGAAAGGGAAGAAATTATACAGCTGATAAAGGAATATATCGACGTCTTTGCATGGGATTATGAGGACATGCCAGGCCTAGACCCGAAGGTAGCTACTCATAAACTCAATATATTGACCAATTCGAAGCCAGTGAAGCAGCACCAACACCGGTTCCGCCCAGATATGATGGAAGCCATCGAAACTGAAGTCAAGAAGTTGATAGCCTGTGGTTTCATCCGGGAAGAACAACATCCTGACTGGGTCGCCAACGTTGTCCCAGTCATAAAGAAAAATAGGAAGGTACGTATCTGCATCGATTACCGAGATCTGAATGCGGCCTGCCCCAAGGACGAATTCTCTCTTCCCATCACGGACATCATGATTGACAATACCTGCGGCTTTGAACGCATGTCTTTCATGGATGGGTTCTCAGGATACAATCAGATCAAGATGCGTCCTGAAGACGAGAAGCACACTACCTTCCGGACACCATTGGGGGTATATTGCTATACGATCATGCCCTTCGGATTGAAGAACGCCGGGGCTACATACCAACGGGCTATGAGTAACATATTCCATGAGCATTTACGCAAAATAGTGGAATGTTACGTGGACGACATAGCCGTCAAGAGCCGCCTCGAAGGTGATCACATTCAAGACTTGAGGACGATATTCAAGTTAATGCGCCAACATCAACTCAAGATGAACCCTACGAAGTCCTTTCTGGGTGTATCTAGTGGCAAATTCCTGGGATTTGTCATTACCGCCAAAGGCATCCAAGTGGACCCTGACAAAGTCCGGGCAATCGTAGAAATGCGACCGCCCCGTAATCTGAGGGAACTCAGGGGATTTCAAGGACGTCTGGCTTATATCCGGCGATTCATATCCAATCTCTCGGGGAGATGTCAGCCTTTTTCTTATCTCATGAAGAAAGGTGTATCCTTCGTATAGGGCAAAACCTGTCATCAAGCGTTCGGAGATATCAAGCGCTACCTCACCAGTCCGCCAGTTTTGGTGCCTCCCGTCATGGGAAGACCATTCTTGTTGTACGTTCGAGCGATAGATCATTCGCTAGGAGCTCTTCTCGCATAGAAGAATGACATGGGTCATGAACAGGCTATCTACTACCTCAGCAGGATGATGGTCGGAGCCGAACATCGGTACAACCCAGTGGAGAAAGAATGCTTGGCTCTGATGTTTGCTATCCAGAAGACGCGGCACTATATCGCCGGCCAGACTATCCATATCATCTCCAGGATTAACCCTCTTCGTGTACTGATGAGCAAGCCCAGTGCTCTTAATTTCCGACTCGCGACTTGGGCGATGCTGTTAACACCATATGATATGGTGTACGTACCGCAGAAGTCCATCAAGGGCCAAGCGCTGGCTGACTTCCTAGCTGCTCATCCGATCCCGGAGGCCTCCAAATTATACGAGGACATTCCCGATGAAGTTGCAGAATGTAATTCCGTAATGGAAACTGACGCATGGCAACTATTCTTCGATGGTGCCTCCAGAACCGGTCCTAGGGGAAACGTCATTTTAGGAGTAGGAGTCGTCCTGGTCACTCCTGATAAACTCGTCATCTACCGAGCATATTCTCTTAGCGAGCCATGCTCCAACAATGTGGCAGAGTACAACGCTCTACTAATCTGGCTCCAAGTCACTAAAGAGCTGGGGGTCGAGTCCCTGGAAGCTTTCGGTGATTCTCTGCTTATCGTCAATAAAGTCAGGGGAATATATGAAGTCCGGAATCCAGACCTCATCCCCTATCACCGAGCAACGGTCGAGATAGCCATGACATTCAAAGGGTTCTTCCTAGAGCATGTACCTCGATCTCAGAATCTGGAAGCTGATGCCCTAGCCAGTCTAGCTGTAGATTTAGCCACTCCTATAAGAAGGCAGGATTCGGTAATCCTTCTTAACAGAGATTTATTCTGTGTGAAGAACAACTTTCACATAGAACGCAGCTACGCTGTGAACACAGATCCCCCTAGAAGAGACTGGAGAAGTCCCTTCATAGATTTTGTCGCATACGGAATCTTGCTGGAGGACCCCAAAGAAGCAGTATCCGTCAAAAGACGATCATTATGCTTCTACTACGATGCATCTACACAATGCCTATATCGCCGGACCTACGACGGACTGCTATCGAGATATCTCTCTAACGACAAAGCACAGTAGATTATCCGTGAAGCTCACGACGGCGTATGCGGAGCACATCAGCCCGGTCCTAAGCTATAGGATCACATCAGGAGAATGGGCTATTACTGGCCTACTATGATAGCAGATGCAATACGGTATGCAAGACAATGCAGAGCCTGTCAGGTTCATGCAGACTTCATACATCAACCGCCTGAACATCTACATCCTACGGTCGCATCATGGCCTTTCGAAGCATGGGGTATGGATATCATCGGTCTTATCCACCCATCTTCTTCCAGGGGTCACCGATTTATACTGGCCATCACGGATTACTTTTCCAAATGGGCAGAGGCGATCCCTCTTGCTGAGGTGAAGGCGTCTAATGTGATCAGCTTTATCAAGCATCACGTCATTTATCGCTTCGGGGTACCCCGGAGGATAATTCACGACAATGGGCCTCAGTTCATCAGCCAAGCATTTTATCGATTTTGCGATAAAAATCGGATACATAATATCGCCTCTACGGCATATTATCCAGCTGCTAATGGTTTGGCGAAAGCTTTCAACAAACCATTATCAAACTCTTGAAAAAATTCGTCTCTTCAAACAAGAGAGATTGGAATGAGAAGCTGGGCGAATGTCTCTGGGCATACCGCACAACGGTACGAACACCGACAGGTTGTACCCCATTCTCGCTGGTCTACGAGAGCAAAGCAGTTCTCCCCATTGAAATCCAGATCCCGTCACTCAGGATAGCCGTGACTAATGAGCTGACTCGAGAAAAGAATGACCTGTTAAGGCTCCAAGGGCTAGAAGGATTAGACGAGAAACGCCTCCAAGCTCAACAGCGCATCACGCTCTACCAAGCACGTATTTCCAAAGCTTTCAATCATAAAGTAAAGGAAAGAGTGTTCAAAGTCGGCGAGCTAGTTCTAGCCGTAAGAAGGCCGATGATTCTTACTCACAGAAGTAAAGGCAAATTCTAGCCCAAGTGGGAAGGCCCTTATATGATCGAGACAACGTTCTCAAACGGCGCCTACAGGATAGCCCAGCCTAATGGAGACCTGTTAATGGCTCCTATCAACGGCAAATTCCTGAAAAGGTACTATGCTTAATCTCCCCTGCTCGAGTGGAATATAGCGAGGATCTCAATTCTGACAAAACTACTCCCAAAACGAAACTAGTTGGATCATATCCTATCATGTCTGTATGACCTCTGAATAGATATATCCTGCTAAAAAGTTTATCGAGAGTCTATCATGTCCATACTACCTCTGATATCACTCTCGCCTAAAAAACTGTCATTTACATTCTGAAATAATGGGTCCACAAAAGTCAGAAAAGAGTCGCTTTTATTTATTCCCGATAAGAGCAGAATTACATCTAGGGAAGCAAAAAGAGAAAGGATACATCATGATGGGGGAGCGGTCAGATCGTGAATCAGTCGCTCCAGTGCAGCTATCTTCTCATTCCTGGAAACCAAGGCATCGGCGCGAGCCCGCTCCAGCCGTGCCTCGGGATTGTTCGTAAGGGTCAGCTCAGCCCTTGCCCGAAGAGAGCCCGCACGGGCAGCTTCTGCACGCTCCAAATCCTGTCGCGCTGCGCTCAGTCGACCAGTCGCTACATCTAGACCTGCCAACGACTGAGAAGCCCACTCCTCTGCCAGAGCGAGTTTTTCCTTCAGCTTGCGGGCCCTCGCTGCGTTCCCTTCGTGCTCGGATCGGAGCTTCGTCTCAAGAGCGAGAGCCTCTTCCACGACAGCTTTTCTTTTATCCATCTCCAGCTTATGTGTTTTGATGGAGTTGTCTAGGCTTTCCAGCTGTGTAGAAAGCCGCGCAGTCATGAGGTCGTATCTGGCCTGCACCTCAGCATCAAAGCTGCCCCAAGTCAGCTGCAAGTATTCGTTAATGGGTTGCTCTAAACCATTAACCACCACCTCCACGGCGTCAGCTACCCCAGGATCGCCGAACTCCCTGACAGCCCCGATCGAAAACTGAGAAGTCTTCTTCAGGCGCTCGAAGTCTAGACTCTTCGCCAACACCATTGATATCATCGTTTTCAAACCGGTGTAAAAGAGGCTGGTATGTTGCTCGGTCAGCGCAACTAGATCCGATTGAACGCCAGGAGTGGCCGCGATATTAGCAAGTCCCCCGCCAGGAATGACTGCAGACGAGGTGGCCACAGCCGCCGCCTCGACGGGTGGTGCAACGACGACGGTCGAAGTCATCGGCATACTCGCGAGAGGCGAGGTCACGATGACAGGTACGTCCTCCTCTCGAGATAACGAAACCACTCCAGGCGAGCTGGCCCCCGAAGGTATTTTCTTCTCGAAGTCAAAAGCCTCCGTATCATCGCCAGGAGCCGGAGCAGAGCCAGAAGGCGCTTCAACGCTGTACTCCCCATGGACGCCGTCCCCTGAGAAGAGGACAAGAAAGTTGATATCAATATAATGGTAATCTTTTTAAAAGGAGACATAAAAACGACATTTACCCGGAACCAACGGTATATATGGCGCATCTGCAGCCGATGTAGCTAAACCATGCCTTAATGATGCAATGCGAACTATCATACCTGGAGAAGGAGGTGGATCGACCGACATCGCCAGGAGTTCTGCCAAGCCTTCACCAAGACGCGGTCGAGGTTCGTCAGCTGGAATCTCGCTAGGCGTGTTCGCCGACATAGCGGGAGTTTTATCCGTTGCTGGTCTAGGAAAAGCTTCTTCCATCTGCCTCGGCCACACAGGCAATCTCGTTCCACTACCTGGAGCAGTAGCAACGACAGCGACCTCTAGCAAAGATTCTCCGGCGCCGCCAGCCGGAACTGTAGAAGGTCCCTCTCTAAAAGGCGAGGAACCTCCAGCCAAAGAATCATCCCTGATATAGAGAGATGCAGGCTCACTCCCAGGAGCCTCAATACCAAGAATGCGGAGAGGACGAGCAACCGTCTCCTTCCTCCTCTTACGAAGAGAAGCTTCCTTCGGAGCAGAAGCCCGTCGCTTCCCAGAAGAGACAACCAAAGCCCCCGCAGGCGGAGGCACTTCACACCTCGGCACAGACACCAGAGGCTCATCCGGAGTGCCAGACTCCTCACCCTCGTCAGAAGAAACCGAGGGGACTTCAACTCTTCCCCAGGCTTGGGAGAAGGCACCCTGAAGCTTCCACGCATGTCAAAATCACGATGGAAGGTGTTAATCGCCACATAGAACTGGGCGTAAGAATGGAGAATGTGGAGCTCCGTGGAGGTTGTAACGACCGGCACAATGAAGATTGCTTCCGTGCAACCCATGATAAAATATCGCCATCCTCTGGCTCCATCAATAAGTCCGCCCCTGGACCTGAAGCTAGTGACAGCATTGCCCACGTGCAACTGATCATACCCAAACTGCCTGGCGAACCGACTAGGCAAGTAGAGCTCGAAGAAGCAATGGTCTTCGCTCCTGTACAGTAGATGGAAGGGTCTAATGCAGACCAACCAATTGAAAGCTTCCGGAGAAAGATCGGTCTTCTCTCCACCTGAATCCTCAAGCCTTATCCCTGATTGATTACGATGTACAGGAGAAGGAGTACAGACACTACTAGAAAAAGCGGTATTAGCGACGTATTTTAGCGACGTCAAAAGAAACGTCGCTAATAATATATAAATTAGCGACTCCTTATTAAAACGTTGCTAGACGTCGCTAAATGGCGACATTTAGCGACGTTTAGCAACTTTTATTAAGATTTTAAAAGATAAGTCGCTATAAGTTCAATTAAGGTCACTAAACGTCGCTAATATGTCTAATTTAGCGACGTTTAGCGACGTATATAGCGACCTTTATATTAAAAATATTTAGCAACGTGTTTAGCGACGTCATTGACGTCGCTAAAATTTAATTTAGCGACGTTTTTCTTGTACGTCGCTAAACGTTGCTAAAATTTGGTTAATTAGGTCTCGGTTTCATTTTTCCCCATCTGCTGAAATTTTGAAAAGAAAAAAATTCCCCCCCCCCCCCCCGCGCTCCGTCGACCCGCTCTACACCGCGACTACTCCGATAAACCCTACTCTCTCTCTCTCTCTCTCTCTCTCTCACAGGACACATATGACATTGACACAAACACGACACACACACAGACACTGATACAGACACAGACACGGCACACACACACACTGACACAGACACTGATCAGGACCTAGGGTTAGGGTTAGGGTTAGGGTTAGGTTTGTTGACATGGGGTTAGGGTTAGGGTTAGGGTAAGGGCCGACTGGCCCAAGTCGACGAGGTAACAGCAGCAGTGAGCACTGCTTACTAGCAGTGAGCAGGGGGAGACTTGAGGCACATCAGCCCAATGTGCAACAGGCAACTTGGGGAGGCACTGCACAGCTGAACATAGTGTGCATTAAGGTTTAGGTGCATTGTAGTTGGTTGTTAGCTTCTGCAGGCAGGTGTGAGGGGGTCCTAATACAGTGTAAACACTGCATCCTTGTGCAGCAACTTACTGAGCCAGTCAGCAACTAGTGCAAGGCAGGATGTGGATGTGTTTGAGATAGGGTTTGAACTCGTATGATTTGAAGGACATGAGGGCAAGTGTCAGATATAACACCAACATCTGAGAGAAGATTGGGTATTCATAGTGATACTATAGTGCACACATGAGTGTGTGGCTCGGGATAAGGGGTAATCAAATATTGAGGAAGAAGGTAAGCAGTAGCAGTGGGTGACTGATTTAAAGAGGTGTATTAGTCAGGTGTTTGAGTGAATATATGTGTTGGAGAGAATAAGTAATAGGTGTGAAGGTTGAGCATTCATATAGGTGTATCCCAGATTTGGGAGTATAGATGGAGTGTTTATATGAGTATAGATGGAGTGTTTATATGAAGTATAGAATTTAGAGTACTTAATAGGTGTTGTTGGTACCAGGTGAGTTTTGATTACAGAATTCTTAAGAGTGTATGTGTGTATCAGTGTGCCAGTTTGGGGGGTTAGGTTTTTTTACTAAAGGGAGTGCAGTAATCTGCCGATAAATGTGAGTGAGTACAGCCACGATGCATGAGGTTATCCATTTCATAGAGCAATAGCCCGTGTACTTGGGAAACTTTTGATGCAAAAATTGTTCAAGCACCAGGTGCCTTAGTGCAATGCCATGACTGCTTTTCCCATAACGGACACTGACCTAGGAGTGTGGTTGGGGGCAGCTGCAGTTCTATAGTATGACACACTATTTGTAGTGTGTTGACTGCACACTTATAGTGCAGTTCATAGTACTATGGGATTGGGGGCAGCTGCAGTTTTGATAAATGAAAATATGTATTATATCAGTTATGATTTTTATAGTACGGTTAATTTTGCATGTAATGATTTATATGATACATACTGTCAATTTTACAGAAGTTTCTAGAAATGGATATGAATTACTATCTGCATCATTGTTCGTGGATGTACAACCGTCATCCTGATGACATGTGCGGTGTGCGGGATGAATTCATTGAGGGTGTACAGCAATTCCTGCAGTTCGCAAAGGCGTTCCCTCAATACATGGACGGTACCAAAATTAAGTGTCCGTGTGTGAGATATCGCAACAGAAAATATCATCCTGAAGTGGAAGTTACATATCATTTATACTCGAAGGGCTTTACGCCGAATTACTATCAGTGGACCACGCACGGAGAACTTGTATCTCTAGCATCGGAGTCGGTGCCCTATGTGGAGCCGTATATGGATGTTCAAGACCACGATGCTTACGACGACGGGTTGGTGAACATGGTTTATGATGCGGCGGGCCTAGTTTCAATCCTGACAATTATGATGCGGCGGGACCTAGTTTTAATCCGGACAATTATGATGCAGCTGAGGAGGCACCGAATGCCGATGCTGCAAAGTTTATGGAGTTGCTTGAGAATACAAGGACTCCACTATATCCTGGTTGTGAGGATCATTCATCGTTGGAGGTGGTTACAAGATTATTGAGCATCAAGTCCAATTTTAACATGTCGCAAGAATGCTATAATCGACTGCTCGATTTGATTATAGAGATCTTGCCTGAGGGTGCAAAGTTGCCTAAAGACTTCTATCGATCTAAGAGGATGGTGAGATCGCTTTGGATGGGATACAAGAAAATCGATGCATGTCGCAACGGGTGCATGTTGTACTACAAAGACGACAAGGATGAAGATGCGTGCAGATTCTGTGGTGCTGATCGCTACAAGGCCACTGTTAGAGGAAAGTCTGTCGGTGCAAGGAAGCCTACCGATTCGATGCACTACTTGCCTTTGAGATATGTATTATATTTTGACTGTATAATGCTTTAAAATATGTATCACATTTCGACTGTAGAATATAGTATATATTTGTGTTTCTCTATATTCATCATATGTTGTTATCAGATATGACAGGACGACGCGGAGGATTCGGCAGGTCCCGAGGTAGACAGAGTGCCACTCCGGTACTGCCTACTGTTGGTTCCGGATCATCATCGCCCAGTACTCTAGTATATCGATCAGTCACTTCTCCAACTGCGACGACGTTGCGTGGCATCACTCCGGGGACGAGTAGTTCCAGGCGTGATAGTACTCCCTCGTCCAGCATTCCTCCTGCTGACGGAACCATGGAGACAGATGAGCATGTAGAGGAGGTCGTGCCGACGTTGTCCCAGCATCAGCAAGATCCTCCATGCGCACCACCGGAGGAGACGAGGACAGAGATTTGGGCCGACGGTACAAAGTAAGTCAATTAGATGGTTTAGTATATATTTGTGTTTCTCTTTATTTATCGTATATTGACTTTTTCAGTAATCTAAATTATTATCTCTGTATAGATATCGTCCATCGTCGGTTCAGAGACGCCTGGGCCAATTTCTGAGGAACAACTACGGTGGCCCTTGGATCAACTACTCTGAGGCTCCGGAGGAGAGGAAGGCGTTCTGGTTTGCGCACTTCCAGGTAAAAGTATATTAAATAAATCCTCTAATTTATGCATATTCGTGATGCTAACTTAATAAATTATTTATTGTAGCAAACGTATTTTTATCCTCCGCACCGGGCCGAGTTGATCGAGCGGCTCTTTCCTACCGTTGCCGCCAAGCTTATCCGAGATGCTCTGGATGACCAGAAGGCTCATGATCGTGCTGAAAAACCGATCCAAGGTTGGATCACGCCTGAGCAGTGGACTACGATGAGGGCTAGATTCGACAATCCGACCTACAAAGAAAGGTCTAAGAAGGCCAAGGCGGCTAGGCAGAATGCTGCCAAGTGGTGTGGTAGCTCGATTCCGATGACGGAACATTTCCGTCGTTTGGTTGTTTTTTATTTTAAAATATATTATTTTAATATAAGTACCATAAAATGGTACTTGGAAAAAATATTTAAGTTTAGTAATAAAAAATATATTTTTAACAGGTACAGAGGGGTGAGGATGCAAACATGGTGACCGTCTTCTTGGCCACCCATCGCAAGGACGGAAATCTCATTGATGAGAGGGCCTCACAGACCTATGTAAGTATTACTTTACTTTGTGTTTATTTTAATATAACTTAGGCAATTATTGAGTTTCCAAACCTTTTCTAGGTCGAGTATCTTAGGCTTCGTGAGCGGGCGACTGCTAGTGCACCTACACCTGGAGAGCCTGGTGCTTCGTCGCAGCCCGGTCCATCTCCGTCGGCGGACGACCTGTGGGTGACCGCAGCTGGTGGTCTCCAGAGGGGTACGTACTACGGTACGGGCTCCTATGGCGCCCTGGTTGCGACGCAGTCATCTAGGGCCTCCCCGACAGCTGCGCATTCCACACACCCCTCGCAGTCGCAGCCCTCGCAGTCGTCGGCCAGAGTCCAGGAGGCCGTCCAGGAGGCCGTTGACCGTCAGATTGTGTCTCTCCGTGACGACTTGCTGCGAAGTATGGAGGACCAGTCCCGGTCCCAGCCGCAGGCGGACGATCCGATGCTCATCGCACGATTGGATATGCTCGACCGCAGCATGACGGAGCTACGGGAATTGACAAATGATATTAGAGCCTCCAATGATCGCAACATCATGGAGCTGCAGGCGTCACAGCTATCGATGGGCGAGAAGCTGACGAGGATGCAGGATTCAATGGGTGATAGTAGTATGAGGCTGTTATCTACCCTGGATTCTTACAACCAGCGACTCGCAGACTTGGAGCGGGCACGGCCTCCACCGACGTCACTGCCTTCTCCATCGACATCGGTGTCGATTCCACGGGACGAGTATGAGGAGTTCTTATCCTTCAAGCGCGCCGGTGGTCAGCCTCCTGCAGATCCGTAGTAGTATAGTTATTTTTATTATTATTTATGAATTATTGATACTTCAATAATAGACATGATGTATGATGCTTCTTGTGGTCTTTAATTTTTTAGTTAATTTAATTGGATTATATAGTTATCCATATTTAATTGGATTGATACTTCTTGTGGTCTTTAATTTAATTGGATTATATAGTTAACTAGATTGAATCATGTTGGTGTGTATGATAAAGATGATGTAAAACTGCAGAGAATCACCAATGTTTGCTTCTGGACACTATTTTATTTATTTTTTAAAAAAAATTAGCGACGTTATTAGCGACATTTAGCGACGTTAAGTTACGTCGCTAAATACGTCGCTATTTAGCGATGCTGTAAAACGTCGCTAATGACGTCGCTAATGACGTTGCTAAACGTCGTCAAGTGCTGACATGGCAGTATAGCCAGGTCATTAAAGACGTCGGTGTAACGTCGCGATAGACGTCGCTAATCAGCGACGTTTAGCGACTTTTCTAAACGTCGCTATTTAGTGACTTGGCGTCGCAAAACGTCGCTAAATTTAGCGACACATTAAAGTCGCTAAAAAACGTCGGCATAGCGACGTTTTTTGTTTTAGCGACTTGGTATTTTTCGACTGCTTTAAAACGTCGCTAATTACGTCGCTAAACCTAATTAGCGACGATTTTTGGTTATTTAGCGACGTTTTTAGACGTCGCTAATTTGACTTTTTCTGGTAGTGAGAGGAGCTTCCAGTCGTGACTGAGGTTCAACACCAGTCGACAGTCCAAAGTTGTGTTCACATTCCAGGGAGAGTCCTTGTAGTTCAGCAAGAAGTTACCCCCCGAGCTGCTACCAGAGCCGGAAGACATCACCCGGGGATTGTGGAGAATTAACCATCCCATCAAGTACAGGTATGGTAATTCCACCTGGGGAAAACTCTCACGCCGAGTTTTATCGACGAGCAACCCCTCAGTCATGACTCTCAGGCCAGCCTGTATACGGCACACCATGGCAGGAAGCAAGCCCAGTCTTGCCCCGAATACCAGACGCACTGTCGGCCACAGGATGTTCCGGTGAATGCAGTCCGCGGACGCAGTATCGGGAACTACTACTCGACGCAGCCATATCGAGAGGAAACTGGCCAGCTGGGCTTCCTTAGACAGAGGCCTGCGGCAGCACCTCAAGTAACTGTAGGCCTTAGTGCCTTCGGGATACTTTCCTACCCCCTCAACGAGAATCTGATCTGGAGCCTTAGCACCTTCCATAAGATCCTCGACGACTTGGGCACTGAGCACGCCCAAACAGTTCACGGGCTCATTCTTGCCCCCCGAGACTTTCTCCGACTTGGCGGCCTTGGCTCGGTGAAAGAACAGGTAGGACATCCACTTGGTGGTGTGAACCAAATCAGAAGGCTCGTTATAAAAAGTGGTGCACGCGAAGTATTGACACATCAGCTCCTGATACACTTCCGCCACCCGAGGGTCCAAGTCCCCCAACTTCCGGTTGGTGGGAACATACTCTTCGTATGGGGTATCCCCCATCGGCAGTCTCGAGACCATTGCCATCTCATGGAGGGCCAATCCCAACTCCCCCAGTGGAGTGGCGAAAGTCCCGGTGAGCGAAATGTATCGCTCCATCAGTGCCAAGAACAAGTTAGGGTTGGGAGGCAACCCAACACTAGTCGCACTCACAGCGGCATACAGTCCAATGCCCTCCAGTTCTCTCCGAAAGTGATTCAAAGCCCAGTCAACTAGGCAAGTCCATCGGAGGTTTGTTGGGGTGATCCACCCATTGCACCGAGGATTCTCCTTGGGGTATACCCCACCTCGTCCCATGAAGTCGTTGCAGAAGGTCGGCAATTGGACCGGCTGGATCACTGAGCTGTCTTCACTCGGGACACTGCCCGGGCATAGTCCCCTGAACAGGGTCACAACGCCGGAAGGGCGGCTGACAAGTGACCCATGGTCAGCCCCTTTCAGATGAAAGATCTTCTCCGGCTTGCCGTGAAGATCGGGAGTCAACGTCTACGACATCCTCCTAGGATGCGTCGTATGGAAGAAAGTCGAGATAGGATAATCCCTCGGCATCGTTAGCAGATACAAAACCAAATTCCCGGCAGAGAAAACCCAGGGTTCCCTCTTGGGCTTCGTCTGGGACTGTTTATCAATCATGTCCCCAAAGAGGAAAGCTGGCTTTATGTACTGCTCCCCGTCTACGTATGTCAGGGGCTCCCCGTAGATCATGTTCAGCAGCGTCCGCTCGCCCTGAGCCGATATCAAAAACTCTCTTCCCTCAGGATACTGGGGTCCGGAGATAGGAAATGCCACGTGGGACAGATCCTCCAAATAGTTCGAGTGCAGCATCCCGGCAGCGGAACCCATCACCTCGGCCAGTGGAGACTCACCCAAATCAATTGCAAAAGTACAAGGAAAATATGTCATTACAAATCTTGCACAAACATACAGACCAAAGAAACGACAGTCTGTGCTCTACGCCAAGATTGTACAAATTTGGTCATTTTACGCCGGAAGTCCCCTCCACAAGCGTAAAACTCAAATTTTACGATATACGCCAATTTTTGGCAGCCAGAGATTTTACGCTCGAAACTACGAAAATATAGAGTTTTTACGCTGGCACATTAGAAATACCCGGTCTTAGAGGTAGAGCCTTTTGGGATGAAAATGCCTCCGTGCATCACCTTCCTCAAAGAGGCTATCAGCACAGAAGACGACCTAGCGCGGTCACGTTCAACGTGTGGGAAGGATTTTTCGTGTTTTTTGTCATCCCAAAAGGCTCTACCTCTAAGACCGGGTGCGCTGCTCGTCGGCGGGATATTTCACTCAGAGTGAAGTTCACCTTGCCCGACCAAAGTCTCCCTCGCTGGGGCAGAAGAATGGGAAGAAGAACCTATACTCTTTCCCTTAGTGGAGGGGGTTTATTTTGGCGCCATTTCTGAAAACTCGAAGTGCTCGGAGAAGGAACGAAGAAAAACTCGAACAGTCGAAAGCTCTCTTTCGCAGAAGACAGATAAAAAGCTTTTCTCTCAAAGGCTTAGGATATATATAGAGTTTGAGTCGACTCCTCGAATCCTCGGACGGACCCCTCGAGACCCTAACCAAATCTCGCAATTAATAGATGGTTATGATTGGATGCTACGTCAGCCCACTACTCTCAAAAGACGGACAGTCAGCAAAATTCGAAAAGTTTTTCGTGCAAGACGGTTCAGCGGTTTTTACGCTAAAGGAGCTTTCTACGCTCGACGGTAACAGATCTACGATTTTACGCTCGCAAGCTATAAGTCTATGGTTTTACGCCCGGATGCCTTTGTGCTCGGTAGCTTTTATGCTCGAGAGGCTACAAACCTACGACTTTACGCTCAGCAGATACCAAATCGATGATCTCACGCTCGGTGGCGCTCAGTTTACGCTCAGAAGCAACAGATCCACAAACTTCACGCTCGGAGAAATTTTCTTTTCAGGAGCTACAGATCTACAGTTCTACGCTAAAGGAGCTTTCTACGCTCGACAGCTACGAATCTACGGCTTTACGTTCGACAGCTATAAGTCTATGGTTTTACGCCCGGATGCCTTTGTGCTCGGTAGCTTTTATGCTCGAGAGGCTACAAACCTACGACTTCACGCTCAGGAACCACAAGTCTATGATTTCACGCTCGATGGTGTTCTACGCTCACAGGCTACAGATCTACAGTTCTACGCTAAAGGAGCTTTCTACGCTCGACAGCTATGAATCTACGGCTTTACGTTCGACAGCTATAAGTCTATGGTTTACGCCCAGATGCCTTTATGCTCGGTAGCTTTTATGCTCGAGAGGCTACAAACCTACGACTTCACGCTCAGGAACCACAAGTCTACGATTTTACGCTCGATGGTGTTTTACGCCCAGAGGCTACAGACTGATGATTTCACGCTCCACAACTTTCCGCATATCCGAACAGTCCCCAAAGCGGTCAATTACAAAGAGTTCACACAGAAGATACTCGTTCTTGACCCCAAAGTACCCAAAACATACAGAGTTCAAACATTGAGAAATTACTCTTCTTGGGTCCAAAATTGGAGGTTCATCCAGACTCCAGTCTGAACATCTCGTCTATCAAGATGGCAAACTCAGTTTGACAGACAAATCCTCGACCCTGTTCCAAGGGAGTTTTGAGAGGTCGTTCTTGAAGACGAAGTCTGAACAAAAGTTCTGTTCATCAGAAGCAACAGTTCAGAGCTCAATGCGGTCCCTCGGTCCTAGCAACAGGACAGTTCTAAATATTCAAAATACTTAAACAGGTTCTATGGACTATTCGTTATGCGTAAAAGACAGGGCCTAATACTCTTTCTATCAGAGTCGGCGTAAAGAATCAGACGTGTCGAAGCTACACATATTCAGACTTCACAGCAACGTATGGCAAGATGATCATATAAAGAAGAAGACGATTTTATTAAAAATCAAAATCATGATTACATATGAGGAAAATCCAATCTACAAGAATTTTTCTCTATTTTTCATGATTACATCTGAGGAAAACTCCGTCTACAAAGGAGATCCACCCTCGTCGTCTGAAGATCGCCCAGAATCTGTTCTGACAGGTTCTCGCATTGGTGGAGATCTTCCTCTTCTTCGAAGACGGTTCATCGACTACCACAGTCATGAACAAGAAGATCCTCCATACGCCATGGCCGATCCAGTTGAGGCTTTTTTAACCCAACTCGATCGAGGACGACAGATTACAGTTTGTCTAATCTCGTTTGCGGGGGTCTCAGGAGAAAATATACAGCTTGCCAGCCGTATGGTGAAATATGATCCTTCCCTTCTCCTGGAAGAACCACTATACAAAGTTGCTGATTATCCCGAGCAAGGGAGGCTAAGATATCCTTCCATGATCCATCATTGCAGTGGACACTTGCTCGAAGACGCCGTCTTTTTTGGCTTCCTACATGTTGAAAGAACATGATCTCCTTCTTCCTCAGGTCGACCCGACGAACTCCGGCGATCATCTCTGCATGGTGATGGGAATATAGGGAGAACAGGTTAACCCCCCCAGCCTTTTTATAGGCGAAAGAGATCACAGCGGTCCCCAATAAATCTGCCATAAAGTCAGCATCGACCGTTTTAACGCTCCATTCAGAAACGTTTTGAGTTACGAGGGGCCGTTCATGCTTCATTCAAAGTGTTTCAAATTCCGAAGAATTTAAAAGCTTTGAAGGGGGTCTTGTAGAAGCATGAAAAATATGCTGGGAGGAGCTACGCAGCATACTAATGCAGAGCAGCATAAACAGAGGCCTTCAGAGCCATCAAGCGTACAAGCAGAGCTTTCTCCGCTAAACACAACGTAAAGTACAAGCTCAAAGGACCATCTGCATAAGTGCAGTACGTCCAGGCCACTTCAGCGTAAACAAGGTTCTTCATCGCCTCCATGGCGTAAAACTCAGCCGCTCTCAAAGCAGCATTAAAGCGTACGAGGAACGCTTTGTCTTCCCCGAAATGAACCTGTCAAGTCACGCAGTGAACCTGACCTCTGACTCCAGACAAAAAGTGTTGCACGGCTACCCAGACGACGGCTGGAAACAATGATAGACCCCTCGGGACGCGCACCACAGTATGATAGCGGATCTCTGCATTTAATGCAGAGGATTTGGTTAAAATATCACCGAACCGCCGTTTACTGACGTCCCCTCAGCATAAACTGCTCTTTCGCGTACAAGGGGATACGCTGCCTTATTTTACACAGGCAAACATGAGCTGTTTTACGCTCCGCAGTAGACAAACCGCCTGCCACGTCAAAAGCTGCACTTCGTACGGGGCTCGAGGCACGTCTCTACGTCTAATTGTACAGAGCGGTAACAGTTTCTCTCAAGGCACGTCTCTGCGACGGATGCACAGAAGGGCTGCAGACCTTCAAAAACACGCCTCCGTATTTAATGCACAAGATGGTGGCAAATCTCTGCAAGAGATTTGATTATATCTTCAAAAGTCATAATTCCGGCTAAGACGTCCACATCAGCACTCTGGTACGGTACGCAGCGGCTTCTACGCCCATTCAGGATCTGTGCTCATTCGGCTTCTACGCCCATTCGGCTTCTACGCCCACTCAGTCTCTACGACCACTCGGCTGCTACGCCAACTCAGTCTCTACGACCACTCGGCTGCTACGCCCACTCAGTCTCTACGACCATTCGGCTTCAAACGCCCACTCAGTCTCTACGACCTTCAACGCCTACTCGGCTTCTATGCCCATTCGGCTTCTACGCCTACTCGGCTTCTATGCCTATTTGGCTTCTACGCCAGGGTGACAGTCATTTGGCTTCTACGCCAACCTCTTCTATACGAGGGATACCTACCTACGTGGCTTCTATGTCGTAATCTTCGCAGCAGATATACGCGTTTTGTCCCCTTAGTTGGACACGCGTCACATGCTCACTCAAAAGGTCATCTATACGCAGGCATTGGTTGTTTTAACCGTTGTGTAAAAGGGTGCTGTACTTTCTACTCCTCGGTTTTTACACCGACGGAGTGGTCACTGTCACCAAAACTCTATAAATAGAGACCCCTATCAATGGGGAAAAAGGTCGGAAAACTTCAAACTTAAAGATCGAACAAGGTCAAAACTTTGAAAGAATGATCGAACAAGGTCGAACTTCCAAGAAAGATCGAACCGGAGGTCGAGAGAGAGAGAGAGAGAGAGTCCGGAGCTCAGGCAAAGAGTAGGGATCGACGACTTTGGCATCGTGCATCCACCCTCCTTTGCAACCTTCGAAGCTGCTACCTGTTTTCCACGGCACTTCTTCAACATCGTGTGGTCCAAGGGCTAAAGTGATCGACTGCAGATCAGACACCTATAGCAATTCATACCAAGATTAAATAAATTGTACTCCCACATCCTCGTATAGGATTAAATTATACAAGTTTGTTTATAAATCAAAGGGCACGGGTTTCGTATAAACCCCGTCATTGAAATACACTTTCATTCTTTCGTTTAATACCACAAACAACATGTTAAAGCTAGTACTCACACACTTAGTCATAGTATTCTTATTTATTGACATATTGTTCCTTCCCGTATTTATTTACAGTATTTACAGTATTTCCTTTATTGTATATCTCTCGTACATGTATATGCATCTTGTATATTTCTATCTATTTACTGCTACATAGTTTATATCATTGATGTAGAACTGCTATTAGAGATATACTTTGTTCCATCCTGACTGAAAATATTTTTCCAGACTATGACTTAGAGGACTTGTTTTCCAGTATACTTGGAGATTGGATGTTATTGATTGCAGGTATGGTTATTTTGTTGTTTAGACTTGTCTTGTATTTTATTTTTTTCTTCGATATCTCACCATGCTCTAGTTTATGTGATTGAGTATTCCATATTATATTATGATATCTGTGTCTCCTTATGGAGTTGGATATTCGTGAGAGAATGATTAGATAGTATTATGACCTAGACAGCGTTCTACCGTCGATGCTGTGGCGTAGGCTGAACGTACCCACGCTCTCGTGCCCCAAAATCCGGGTGCAGGTCATGACATATTTTTAGTGGTGGCCCATGTAGGTCAGACTTCACAAGTTGTGCGATGTCGTGGTAGTGGGATGTCTTAGTTGTACTACTGCGTGCCTGCGATAGGATATAATACATAGGATACTAGGATGTGAGAGGATACTCAATCACAAATTTCTTGAGAGATTCCTGGGACGACCCTTGAGAATCTCATTATAATTTTTAATTTAAATCTTTTTCCTTGTTTTCGTCCGTTCTCACTTGTTGAATTTGATTCTTGTTGATCAGTTGTTAAATTAAATTCTTGGTGTCATTGTTGAGTTTGATTTCATATTAAGATAAATTTTACGGACTAATTTACGGTATCATCTGATGACATATATTGATGAGGACAGTGAGAAAGATTAATATTAGAGCTATTGGACTACAAGATGTGGATTTTAATTATAATTTGAAGACTGAAAATAAATTTTAATTTTTAAGAATTTTGAGGATTCAGATTCAATTCAATAAACATAGTCAAAGCTATAAGGATTTTTGGAAGTAATTAAAATTTTGTTTCAATATTTGAATATTTGACTTTGAGGAAAGTATATGCATTTTATTTTAAATTGTTCGAGAAGTTAAATTTGAGGATTTTATTTTGAGGATAAAATATTATGGTGAGTAAGAAATGTTTATCAGTATATGAGTGGATGAAGTGCATGTGTAAGGATCTGTTGGCTTGAGCATGTCTGAGATGGCACTGCAAACTGACTTGGGTATCCATCTAGAGTTGTATTAGAGGAGAAGTACTTAGTATGGTGTGTTGCACTTGGCGTGCACTTGAGTGATAAGAACAACTAGTATAAACAATTACAGTAGGTAAGAGATTTAGCAGTGGGGTATCAAACTTTGGATGCATCATTAAACCTATGGTTGTGTTAGCAGATTCTGCTCTGTTCTTTCCTTCTGTTCTTTTCCATCTATTTGATTGATTGATTGATTTCTTAGTACCGTAGCTTGTATCAGTGACTTTCTTGCTAGAATATAGTTAGTAGTACACCCCGACAGAGACTGCAGTACCATGACAAAAGTGACCATAACTGTGTATGCTTTCTCTATATTGCATGTTGTGTGACTGTAGGTAAAATAGTTTTAGACCATGATTATTGGGGTTTGACCGTAGTGAAGATTAATGAAGATGTTACAACTTGACAAAGAGAGACAAGGTGCCTTAAATTTTGAGAATAAATATTAATTTAAATAAAGAGTTGAGAATTTAATATGGCAGAATTGACGATTTTGTTAAATCATTGATTTTTATGAAGATTAAGATATGAGTGAATTTGTCATTAACATTTGACGAAGTTAAAAAGATTATCACTATATTTATTTGACTGCAAGGTATAAATTTAAATTTTATATTTTGAATATTGTATTTGAAGATTTTATAAGTATTATATTGTTTGAGTATGATGTGGAAAAACAATCGAGGAGTAAAATCATTAATGGATTAGTGTTTGAATTCAAATTTTTGGGATGAGATTTTAAATTTTATAAATATGCATTGATTGGATTTAAATTAGAGGATTGGATATTAAATTTTTTGAGTATTTAGTTATTAACTTAATATTTTGGAGGAGATTGTGATAAGAATGGAATTAGATTTTAATTTCGAGGATTTTTAGCAATATGATATATTTATAGAATTTTGAAAATTTTGTGATATAACAATATGAATTTATTTTATTATTATATGATTTGAAAAAAAAATTAAGAATTTTAAATTTCGAGTACGAAATTTTTTAAGGTGGGTAGACTTGTAACCTCCGTATCGTGAAATTCGTGCTTAAATGTTGTTATTAGGTTAATTTTGGGCTATCGGGATTTTTTTTTCATAATTTTTAGTTACTTAAAAACTAGTAACCCTAATTTTCTTGAACTTTCAAGAATTTATTTTAGGGCCAAACTTAATTAAAAATATCCCAAACTTTTATTTTAGGTTCTAAGTAATCAAATATATTTTCTAGAATTTTTTGAAAAATTTCTGAGTATTTTTAGTATTTATTGGGAGTTATTTAGGGTAATAACTAATTTTTAGGACTTGTAGAATTTTTTGTGCAAGCCCAGAAATATAGAATGGACCCACGTTATTGTTTAGGGTTTTTAATATTATTATATATTTTCTGGAATTATTTCAGAATTTTTGGAATAATTTTAGTATTTATTTTTAGTTAAATGGGTAAAACTAATGTTTAGAGCTTCTCCTAATAATAGTAGTAAACCTATGAACATAAAATTGTTCCAAGTATTTTTCTAGGGTTTTTGGGTTCAAAATATATTTTCTGTAATTTTTTCAGATTTTTATGATTAATTTTAATATTTATTTTGAGTTATTTAGATTTAAAATGACTTACATAATGTTTTGATAAAGGCAAATCAAAAACAAATAATATAACCAAAATCATCCAATCAAATTATGACATGTGTCATCCTATCAATTTTCATTCAGCCGCTCAACATCTCTATATATATATTATAATAACCTTAATTATCCCATTATTTTAGAGAGAGAGAGATTTGAGGAGATGTCATATAGGATTTCCTTCATCTTTCAGAAGCCATTGCGCATAGCTCCGGACTCCAAACGAGGCCCAGTTTCTTGCATTAGAACGATATTGTGATTAGCTTTCTGATTATATAAATTGTTTTACGAAATTATGAGTATTAAATTCTGGAAAATTCGTAGAGCACAGTATGTCCAAAAATAAATGTGTTTCGATATTTTCACGATTCCGGGAGAACCAAGAATCAGAATCATGAACCGTTTGAAGTTTCGGAAAGCTAATGTCAAGATCATTGACATATGTTTTTCTCAGAATTTAGATCGAAATATTTTTATACTGTTAATTCTGTAGAACTTCTAGGTTAGAATTTAACCATCGGTGCACAATACGAAATTTGTATGTGCCATAATTCCCAAACGAATTTGAATTCGGACGAGCCGTAAATTCCAGCATATTTTTGATGCTGAAATCTACAGAAAATCATACATGAAAGTCGAGTTTGTGTCGGTTGACTTTTTGGTCAACAAACGCCTCGATTTGCGTGCCACGAGTCTCGAGTTGATAAAATTCAGTTCATTTGGACAAAATTTAGGAATTAACCTAAAAATCAGAATAATAAGATTAAAATAGGATTTTAGAGTAATTATTCTAGAATTAAATAAATTAAAATAAATTATCTTTTGACATGGTAAATTTGTAATATATAGGCTATTTGGACTGTGACTTGGACTCTGATTCATTCCAGCTAAGGACCCCAGGCGAGTACATTCTCTGATAGTTTCTTATTTATGATATCCTCTATGTTCATTGTATCTAGTGTAAATATCCATATTTCTTGACACGATGGTTACACGGATTGGTATATCCGGATCTCGTCATGAGATGTTATTCCTTGTTCATGGTGTATTTTGTACAAGTCTTGTTTCATTATTTATCTTGTACATGTACAGACACTGATTCTTGGAAAGAGTCGCTATCTTCTTGAGAAATTCTGTGCCATAGCGTACCATGGTTGGATCTACTATACTAGTCGGAGGTGGGGAGTATTTTAGTGTAGATATGTGATTATACCCTTCATGTACAAGTCTTGTTCTCATGTTAGTGTTGGTCATAAACCGCACGTATGACTAGCCAGGCCCGTGCTCGTGTACAAGTTCCCAAGTCGATCACATGTTAAAGCTAGTACTCACACACTTAGTCATAGTATTCTTATTTATTGACATATTGTTTCTTCCCGCATTTATTTACAGTATTTCTAGTATTTCCTTTATTGTATATCTCTCGTACATGTATATGCATCTTATATATTTCTATCTATTTACTGCTATATAGTTTATACCATTGATGTAGAACTGCTATTAGAGATGTTCTTTGTTCCATCCTGACTGAAAATATTTTTCCAGACTATGACTTAGAGGACTTATTTTCCAGTATACTTGGAGATTGGATGTTATTGATTGCAGGTATGGTTATTTTGTCGTTTAGACTTGTCTTGTATTTTATTATTTTCTTTAATATCTCATCGTGCTCTAGTTTATGTGATTGAGTATTCCATATTATATTGTGATATCTGTGTCTCCTTATGGTGTTGGATATTCGTGAGAGAATGATTAGATAGTATTATGACCTAGACAGCATTCTACCGCCGATGCTGCGGCGTAGGCTGGACGTACCCACGCTCTCGTGCCCCAAAATCCGGGTGCGGATCGTGACATCTAATATGTCTATTACACCCCCTACGGAGCATTGTTGTAATAGTCATAAGGTCGTAATTAACTACTGCTGTTCTAAGAAAAAATAGTCAGTTTTCGACCGGTTGAACTACTCTTTGTCTTTGTAGAAAGAAGAACCGACATTCGCATCAGTAAACATGGCTTCGCACATTCCCAGAGGAAGGTCAAGTTCAAGACGTCATCCCTCTAGAACTCCAAGCCAAAGAAGATTTAACAAACTCCTTGAGAATATTGAAGCAGGTGTCTTTCGAAACACCCGCTCGAGATCACGACAATCGGCTTCATATTCTTCTGATTCTGATACTGAGGGTCACCAGTTTCCTGAATTTGATGCTGAAAGTATAGACTCAATCTCTACAGAGATCTATACTAATCCCTCGGTGGCATCCAGAGAAATGGGAGTTTATGCCATTGGAGATGAGCGTGAAGAAGCTTCTCCATCAGGAAGTACAGAATAATGCATCGCTGTATTGGAAGCATCACTCAAAAAGATGCATACCATGATAGAGAACATGCACCAAATGTTGGTGACTCAACACACAGCTGCACCTGTTCCTCCGACCCAACTACGGGTGGGGGTAGATATACCATCAAGTCAGGAGCCTGTTCAAAATCAAGAATCAGCTGCTCCTCAACCTCTCAACCAGAAGAATGTATTACCTCCTGTTGGAGTCACAATACAACCGATCTCTCACCTCTCTGTGGTCTCTTTCCCAACTGAAGATTCAATATAAGCAGTGAGGGAATTAAAGGCCCAATTTGATGCCTTGAAGCATAAGGATCAGCTCAAGAAGTTGGGAATCAACCAGCCATACCCAGCTATCTGGGACGAGATTCCTTTTCCACCAAAATACAAACCACAGGTTATGGTTTTGTTTGAGGGAAAGACGTCACCAAGCCAGTACATGAACTACTTCAGCATGATGACAGTATTGTTGCAAGGGAATGACGCCCTTCTCACTCGAGTGTTTAAGGGCTGTCTGTCTGGAGTAGCCTACCAATGGTACCGTAGTCTAGCGAACAACTGCATTACTTCTTTTGAAGATTTCAAGACTTTGTTCTTCGCTCGATTCTATGAGGAAGGAATGGACATGTCTATGTCATCACTCATCGAAGTGAAGCAGAAAGAAAAAGAAAACGTTCGTACTTTTATTGAACGTTTTCGTCAGGCTACTTTTGCAGATGCCTCCTGGAGTTCCAAATTCTGCCTTGGTAAACATTTGCAGGAAGAACCTTCTCCCACTGATCTCAGTATTTACGGGACCATATCAGTTCCATGATTGGCCCTCGTTTATTATATCGGCGGTAGCCGCTGAAGACAACAGTAGGAAGGCCCGTGACAATAGAATCATGATCTCTACCTCTGATAGAGGAAAGCGGTCATCCTCCAATAATGACCATACTCGTAGTACAAAAGGAAAGGAAGCTCTGGCAATCAATACGTCCAGGCAAAATACTCCGACAACTATGCAGATGAAACCTGGGACTTCCAGACCCATAGAAGAATATTCTTTTGACGATGATGACATTCCGTGCATATTCGATTGTCTAGTCAAAAGTTGCAAGCTTACTCTCCCCGAGATAAAGCGTCCAAATAAAGTCGACAGTACAAATAATCCTAAGTACTGCATTTTCTACAGATACATACATCACCCTACAAAGGCATGCTATGTATTTAAAAGGAAAATCCAGGAGCTGATCGACACCAAGGCCATCACTCTGCATAATAACGAGAAGACGGTCACTGCAAACATGATCTCCCTCCAGTTTAGCAACATGCCCCCTCAAGAAATCTCGGATGGTGTGGTACCTATTCCATGGGCAATGATGAATATTGTTAATCTCTCTCCTACCAGGGGTCAAAATCATGACTTAGTGCCCCTAACTACCAAGCGTGGGGAGATCATGTGGGTTCATCCTGATCTAGTGTTAGAAATTGAGGAAGAGACTAAAGCTGCTAAAGCCAAGTCTAAGAAGAACTCAAGAGGTAAACCATGCCATATGGTTACATTATCCCCGACATCGGAAGAAGAAGCTTTAGCAATCGGAACCCGGTCAGGGAAAGCCTACCTCAAATATTATGGAGGAAATCAGGAAGAAGCGACGACAGACACTTCGGCTGCCAAACCTTCAGAGCCTGAACCTGTTATACCAGAAGCAGGTCCCTCTAAACCAACTTCGGTGGACAAGGGCAAGCAGAAAGAAGTTCGTTTCGATAAACCTTTGAAGAATATTCAAAACAAAGGTTTGGAGAAAACTTATAACTTTGACATCTTGGCTCAGTTGGCTAATACTCCAGCCAGATTGTCCATCTTTGAGCTACTTAGGCTATCCAAAGACACTCGTCAGGTCTTGAGTGAAGCGTTAATGCAAGCAGATGTATGCTTGACTCAGCTCAAGTCCCCTGATAAAGAGCCTGTGGCATGTCCTCAATGCCATAGTGTGATGGAAGTGGTCCCTAACATCACTTTCACTCAAGAGGATATGTTATTGAAACATAACAAACATGACAGGCCTCTTTATTATACCGGATACGTCAGCTCAGTTGAGGTAGACCAGATTCACATAGATCCGGGATTGTCGATCAGCATTATCCCTCATAGTCTGCTAAGACCGTTGAGAATTCCTACAAGCGAACTGGCTTACACTACCACTACAATCGTGGGCTTTAATGCCAGGAAGAGCAGACCGTTGGGGAAGATTCGTCTGAGGATCTAGATTGGTGACCTTAGATCAGTGGCTACATGCTACGTTATTGATTCGGAGGTGTCTTACAACATTCTGTTGGGCAGACCATGGATCCACGATCATAATATTGTTCCTTCAACTCTATATCAATGCTTCAATTATGTAGACGTCCAAGGGATAGTGAAGACAAAGTTTGTTGATCTCAACCCGTTCAAAGGAGTTGAATCCTATTATTCTGATGCCATGTTGTACACCAGGACTACATGAAGGAGGTATCAGGCAAGATGGAGGAGGAATCCCACCAGGAGTCAGGAGAACCATCTGATGGGCAACCTTTGTCAATCCAGGTGAAAGGGCGGACTACCCATCCGAAAGTCATGGAACCTATGACTATCCACTTGGGCAAAACCAAATCGGGAGGAGGAAATGATCCCCTAGTGATCAGTCTGAACAAGAAGCCTCCACCTTTGGTCATTGACCTTGGGCACAACAAGCAGTCGGCTGATGTAAATACAACCAGGAACATGGTTTCTGACGATAATAAAGATTCTCTTTTCCAGTATACTGACGCTCAACTTCCTAATCAGGAATCTTCTCCTCATAATGATATAGAACCCATAGCACAAAAATTCTTGGAAGCTATAGACTTCTATCATCTATATGTGTGGGAAGTAGCGTCAACATCTAATGTCAGCACGACATATGGGCCGCATAAAGATTCTGTCTTTATTGTTCCACCTACTCGCAACGATCAGCATCCAATAGTCTTCGGTCGAATATGGAATAGACCGATTGTACAAGAAGATTCTCACGAGTCTGATGCTGGGAAAATACAAGTCCACAGATATAGCCCACAGGCTTTGAGGATTATGCAAATCATGGGTTATGATTTGAAGTTGGAGCCAGGCCTCAACTATGGAAAAGGTAGACGAATGTTGTTGCATGGTGATCCTTACTGTCGATGAACTCATTTCGGGTTAGGGTATACCATATCTCTTGTAGCTTCAAACAACTCTGAGCCAAGTGATGGGACTATTTCCTCTTCTCAAGATGATTTGTCCGATTCAGATAATGAATTTGAACTGGCACTATCAGTAAATATGGTGTTGACAGATTCCCTTGAAGCAGAGGAACAAGAATCTGAACCATTTGAAAGTGAATCCTGGGCACAGCAAATGGATACACAATGGGAACTCTGGTTCGAACAAAAAGAATCATCCACTGAAGATAAGGTTATCCAAGTCAATATTGGGGACAAAATTTCACCAAAGCCGATATTTATCAGTAACAATCTTTCCAAAGAAGAAAGAGAAGAAATGATCCAGCTGATAAAAAAATATATCGATGTCTTTGCTTGGAATTATAAGGATATGCCAGGTCTTGATCCAAAAGTGGCTACCCATAAACTCAACATATTGTCCAATTCAAAGCCTGTAAAGCAATACCAACGCCGGTTTCGCCCAGACATGATGGATGCCATTGAAGCTGAAATCAGGAAACTAATAGCCTATGAGTTCATCCGGGAAGAACAACATCCTGATTGGGTCGCTAATGTTGTCCCGGTTATGAAGAAAAACGGAAAAGTTCGTATTTGCATCGACTTTCGAGATCTAAATTTGGCCTGCCCTAAAGATGAGTTCCCTCTTCCCATTACAGACGTCATGATCGATAATACGTACGGTTTTGAGCGCATGTCTTTCATGGACGAATTTTCAGGATATAATCAAATTAAGATGAATCCTGAAGATGAGAAGCATACTGCCTTTCGTACACCACTGGGGGTATATTGCTATACAGTCATGCCTTTTGGATTGAAGAATGCTGGGGCTACATATTAACGAGCTATGAGTAACATATTCCATAAGCATTGTACAAAACGGTAGAATGTTACATAGACGATATTGCTATCAAAAGCCGCCTCAAGGATAATCACATCCAAGACTTGAAGACAGTATTCGAGTTGATGCGCCAACATCAACTCAAAATGAACCCTACAAAGTCCTTTCTTGGTGTATCCAGTGGCAAATTTTTGGGATTTGTCATTACCACTAAAGGCATTTAAGTTGACCCTGATAAAGTAAAAGTTATCCTAGAAATACGACCGCCCCGTAATCTCAGAGAACTCAGGGGATTTCAAGGCCGTCTAGCTTATATCAGGAGATTCATATCCAACCTCTCTGGAAGATGTCAACCTTTTTCTCGTCTAATGAAGAAAGGTGTGTCATTCGTATGGGACGAAGCCTGTCAGCAAGCATTTAATGATATCAAATGCTATCTTACTAATCCTCCAGTTCTGGTGCCTTCCGTCATAGGAAGACCATTTTTGCTGTATGTTCGAGCAATGGATTATTCTTTAGGGGCTCTTCTCGCATAGAAGAACGATGAGGGTCATGAACAGGCCATTTACTATCTAAGCAGGATAATGGTCGGAGCTGAACACAAGTATAGTCTAGTAGAAAAAGAATGCTTGGCCCTAATATTTGCCATTCAGAAGATGCGACATTACGTAACAGGCCAGACAATTCATATCATCTCCAGAATCAATCCACTTCGGGTATTAATGAACAAGCCAAGTGTTCTTAATTCCCGACTCGCGACTTGGGCAATGCTATTGACACCGTATGATATGGTGTACGTCCCTCAGAAGTCCATGAAAGGTCAAGCCTTGGCTGTTTTCCTAGCAGCCCATCCAATTTCGGAAACCTCCAAATTATATGAGGATATTTTCGACGAAGTTGCAGAATGTAATTCGGCAATGAAAGGTGATACATGGAAGCTATTCTTCGATGGTGCCTCCAGGACTGGTCCCAAGGGAAACGTGGTTTCAGGAGTAGGAATTATTCTGGTGACTCCTAATAAACTCGTCATCTCTCGAGCATATTCTTTTAGCGAACCCTGCTCTAATAATGTGGCAGAGTATAATGCCCTACTGATTGGGCTTCAAGTCGCTAAAGAATTAGATGTTGAATACCTGGAAGCTTTTGGTGATTCTCAGCTGATCGTCAATCAGGTCAGACGAATATATGAAGTCCGCAATCCAGACCTCATTCCTTATCACCAAACGACGATAGAGATAGCAATATCTTTTAAAGGATTCTTCTTAGAGCATGTGTCTCGATCTTAAAATTTGGAAGCTGATGCTCTGGCCAGTCTAGCTGCAGATCTGGCTATTCCTATAAGAAGACAGAATTCGGTGATCCTTCTTAACAGAGATTTATTTTATATGAAAAATAATTTTCACATAGAACGCAGCTATGCTATAAACAGCTTCCTCCTAAAAGAGATTGGAGAAGTCCCTTTATAGACTTCGTGTCATACGGAATCCTACCAGAGGATCATAAAGAAGCAGTATCTAGCAAAAGACGATCACTACGCTTCTATTTTGATGCTTATTCACAAAGTCTATATCGCCGAACATATGATGGGCTATTGTTACGATATCTCTCTAATGATAATGCAAAGCGGATTATTCGAGAAGCTCATGACGGAGTATGTGGAGCACATCAACCCGGTCCTAAGTTACAGGATCGTGTCAGGAGAATGGGCTACTACTGGCCTACTATGATTGCAGATGCCGTAAAATATGCAAGATAATGCAAAGCTTGTCAGGTTCATGCGGATTTTATACATCAGCCTTTCGAGTATTTACATCCTACTATTGCATCATGGCCCTTTGAAGCATGGGGTATGGATATTATTGGTCCTATTCACCTTTCGTCTTCTAGAGGACATCGGTTAATACTGGCTATCACCGACTATTTCTCCAAATGGGCGAAGGCGATCCCTCTTGCTGAGGTAAAGACATCCAATGTGATCAGCTTTCTCAAGCACCATGTAATTTATCGCTTTGGGATACCCCGAAGGATAATTCTTGACAATGGGCCTCAATTCATCAGTCAAGCGTTTCACCGATTTTGCGATAAGAATCGGATACAAAATATGGCCTCAACGGTATATAATTCTGCTGCTAATGGTTTGGCGGAAGCCTTCAACAAAACCATCATCAAACTCTTGAAGAATTTCGTCTCTTCGAATAGAAGAGATTGGAACGAGAAGTTGGGGGAATGTCTGTGGACATACCGCACGACGGTACGAGCACCAACGGGTTGTACCCCATTTTTGTTAGTTTATGGGTGTGAAGCAGTCCTCCCCATTGAAGTTTAAATTCCATCACTCAGAATAGCAGTGGCTAATGAGCTGACTCAGGAAAATAATGATCGTTTAAGACTTCAAGAGCTAGAAGGATTAGACGAGAAACGCCTTCAAGCTCAACAGCGCATCGAGTTCTACCAGGCACGCATCTCCAGAGCTTTTAATCAGAAAGTGAAGGAAAGAGTGTTCAAAGTTGGTGAGCTAGTTTTGGCTGTAAAGAGGTCAATGATCATTATACACAAAAGTAAGGGCAAATTCTAGCCAAAATGGGAGGGCCCTTATGTGATTGAAACCACATTTTCAAATGGCTCTTACAAATTAGCCAAGCCTAATGGAGATTTGATAATGGCTCCTATCAACGGCAAATTCCTGAAGAAGTACTATGCTTGATCTCCCTTGCTTAAATGGAGTATGACGAAGATCTCATTCTGACGATACTACGTACAAAACTTAGTTGGAGCATATTCTATCTTGTTCTTATGACCTCTGAATAATATGTTTAACTAATTTGAAATGTCAAAACCTATCATGTCCATATTACCTCTTGTAGTGTTTTATAAACAAATTTAGTTGGATCATATTCTATCATATCCATATTACCTCTGAATAGATATGTTCAACTAAACCTTACCGAAAGTATATCACGTCCATATTATCTCTTATATCACTTTTATCTTAGCCTATCATTTATATTCTAAAGTGATAGGTCCACAAAGTCAGAAAATATATCTTTATTATCTCTGGGGATAGCAAATTACAAAAAGAGCAAAAAAGTACATCATTGGGGAGGAGCAGTTAAATCGCGGATCTATTTCGCCAAAGCAGCCATCCTCTCATTCCTGGAGTTCAAGATGTTAGTACGAGCCCGATCCAGCCTTGCTTCATCATTGTTCAAGAAAGATAGTTTGGACAAAGAATCAACAAAACTTGCATGGATGACACCCGCATGTGTCAAGTTCTGTTGAGCTGTCTTCACTTGGCCCTCAAATATATTACGAACTACCGATGTCTTGAGAAGCCTCTCCCTTGCCTGAGCGAGTTCAACTTCCAATTCTCGAACCCTCGCTTCATTTCCCTCACATTCGGCCTGGCACTTAGCTAGCTGAGGAATAACCTCTACCAAGACTGCTTGCTCTTTCTTCATCTCTTGTTGATGTTCCTGGATGGATTTGCTTAAAGCTTCTGTCTGCTGAGCAAAATCTGCAGTTAGGGAGTCGTACTCAGCCTGAACCAAGTCATTGATGCTGCCTCGGGATAGTTGCAAATATTCGTTAATGGGTTGTTCTAAACCATTAACTATTTTCTCTAGCGCATTAGCTCTTTCAGCGTCACTAAAATTTCTAATTTGTGCTATAGTGAGATTGGAGGACATCTTCAGAGCATCAAAGCCTAGATTCTTCTTTAGCACCATGGATATCAATGCTTTCAAAGTGATGTAGAATACGCTAGTATATTGTTCAAATAGCATGGCAAAGCTCGAATGGACGCTGGGAGTGGCCGCGATATCGGTAAATCTCCTTTCTGGAACATCGGCAGAGGATGTTGCCACAGTCGCCGCTTCAACAGATGGCACGACAAAAGAAGAGGCACCAACAACGGTCAAAGTTGCTAGCATGCTCGACGAAGGAGGCACGGTCGAGATGGTGGTTTCATCCTCCTCTGATGTTATTTAAACTGCTACTGGCGGGATGACACCCGAGAATGTTGTAGATGAAAGATCGGCAGTTTCAAAGTAAGCTTCGTCGACGTCAGACGCCGCCATTTCATTAGCTGGATCAGCATCAAAATCAGAAGTTCTGTCAACTCCCCCTCCCCCGAGATATCTTCGCCTGAAAATAAGACAAGAGAAAGTTAATATCAATTTGATGTTAATTTTTCTGAAAAAAGCGTGAAGACAACACTTACCCATGGCCGATGGTATGTGTGTTGCGTCTGCAGCCTGTATAGCTAAATCATTTCTTAATGATGCTAAACAAGCTGTCATACCTGGAGAAGAGGGTGCACCAACTGACACTTGAGGTAAGTCATCCCAGTCGTCACCCAGATTCACTCGAGGTTCATCGGATGGAATTTTGCTTGAGATACTTGCAGACGAAGGATGGGCTAGTCCCATTATTTATCTTGGTAAAGGTACATTGATTCTTATTATGCTCGGCCTCGAAGGCGATCTAGAAGCACTACCAGTAGTGGTGGTAGCGACAGCAATCGCGGGCAAAGAATCTCCAACACTGTCAGCTGGAACTGTGGAGGTTCCCTCTCTAAAAGGCGAAGGACCCCTGATCAAAGAATCATCCCCAACAAGGGAAAGAATGGGCTCTCTCCTGGAAGAGGTCCCCTTAGTGGAAGTCCTTTTGGGACCTCTGGTCATCTGCTTCTTCTTGCGGGGAGAAGGCTCCTTCAGAGTGGAAGACTTTCATTTATGGGAGATAATGAGAGGCTCTGCTGGCGGAGCTATTACGCCTCTCGGTAAAATCAACAAATAGTCATCGGCACCGGTGGTTTCATCACCTTCGTCAGAGGAAACAGAGGGTATCTCCTCTCTTCCAGTGGACTTATGGGAGGGCATTCTGAAACTTCTATGTACATCAAAATCTTGATGGAAGGTATTGATGGACGCATAAAACTGCACGTACGAATGAAGAATGTGCAACTCCATGGAGAGAGAAGTCGTGGGCACAGCAAAGATTTGCTCCAGTACAACCCATTATGAAGTACTGCCATCCTCTAGCTCCATCAATAAGTCCACCTTTGAACTTGAAGCTGGTGATAGAATTTCCCGCATGCAACTGATCATACCCAAATTGCCTGGCAAAACGGCTAGGCAGATAAGGCTCCAAGTAGCAGTGGTCCTCACTTCTGTACAGCAAATGGGAATGTCTAATGCAGACCAACCAGTAAAAGGCTTCAGGAGAAAGAATAGTCTTCCCCTGACCTGCATCCTGAAGTTTAGTCCCCTGTTGATTGATATGTACGGAGGGGACGATGCAGAAGAACTTCCAACTATGGGCAAAATTTAGTGCTAGCCGACAATTTATGACGCTAGTCACATTCCAAGAAGAATTCCTGTAATTCAACAGAAAGTTATTGCCCGAACCACTGGCCGATCCGGGAGACATCACTTTGGTGTTGTGAAGGATTAACCATCCCATCAGATATAAGAATGGCAATTCCACTCTGGGATATCCTTCACGTTGTGTTTCATCAGCCAGCAGTCCCTTAGTAATGGCCCTCAGGCCAGCTTGAATCATGCATACCATGGCAGGGAGCAGGACCAATCTTGTTCCAAACACCAAACATACTACGGGCCATAAAGTATTGCAATGAATGCGATCCGCAGACGCGATGCCCGGAACCACCCATCGGCATATCCAGATGGAAAGAAAGCCAGCTAGTTGAGCTTCTCTTGATAGAGGCTTTCAGCAATGCCTCATATAGCTGTAGGCTTTGGTTACCACAGGATAACCCCCAATCTCTTCATTGAGAACACAATCTTGAGCCCTCGCATCTTCAATAAGATCATCGATCATGTTGGCATTAAGAATGCTCAAGGGGTTCAAGGGTTTATCCTTGCTATCTACAACCTTGTCCTGCTTGGCATTTCTGGCCTGGTGGAAAAAGAGGTAGGATACCCATCTGTTGATATGGGCTAAATCAGAGGGCTCCCCGTAGAAGGTGGTGCATGCAAGGTAGTGGCTCATCAGCTCTTGATACACTGCCACTACCCGAGGGTTGGTATCCTTCAGTTCCTTATTGGTAGAAACGTACTCTTCATAAGGAGTGTCTCCCATTGGCAGCTTTGAGATGTCTGCCATCTCATGAAGTGCCAGGCCTAACTCCCCTAGCGAAGTGGAGAAAGTCCCAGTGAGCGAGTTATACCGCTCCATCAAAGCTAAGAACAAGTTGGGGTTGAGAGACAGCCCAACACTAGTGGCACTCACAGCTGCAAACAAGCCAATACTTTCTAGCTCCGTCTGAAAGTGCTTCAGGGCCCATGCAGTTAAACTGGCCCATCAAAGATTCTGGGGGCTACGCCATCCACTGGTACGAGGGTTAACCTTGGGGTATACTCCTCCCTACCCCATAAAGTCATTGCAGAAAGTCGCTATTTGAAGCGGCTGGATCAGCAAAGTGTCTTCACTCGGGACGCTGCCCGGCAGTAAGCCTCTGAAGGGCATAATATGACCTGAGCGACTGCTTACAAATAATCCTCGGCCTAATCCTTTCTTGTAAAAGATCTTCCCTGGCTGCCCATAAAGATTAGGGGTCAGAATCCATACCATCTTCCTGGGATGTGTGGCATGGAAGAATGCAAAGATAGGGTAATCTCTGGGCATCTTTGGCAGATACATGATCGTGCCCTCAGTAGTAAATATCCAATCTTCCTTCTTGGGCTTCATCTGGGATTGCTTATCAATCACATCCCCGAATAAGAAAGCTGGTTTCTTATACTCAGTCCCATCTATGTATGTCAGGGGCTCCTCACTGATCATACTCAGCAACATTCGTTCTCCTTGGGCCAAGATCAGAGTTCCCCTTTCTTTAGGATACTCATTTCCAGAGATGGGGAATGTCACATAGGACAAGTCCTCCAGATAGTTGGAATTCAGCATTCCAGCAGGAGAGCCCATCACTTCAGCCAGAGGGGGGATCTGTAGATCCACTGCAAAAAGCAAAAAAATAAGTCAGTTTTACGCTAGATGCTACACTATTTGCAGTATTCGCCAAAATTTGACAGTCTGTGCTTTTACGCCAGACTGCAAAAATTTGAGTTTTACACTAGAATTTACTTCCAGTACATAAAACGCAAGGTTGGCAGTATACGCCAAAACCTAACAGTCTGAGTTTTTATGCCAGACTGCTAAAAATTGAGTTTTATACTGGAATTTACATCCAGTGCGTAAAACGCAAGGTTTTGCAGTATACGCCAAAATTTGACAGTCTGAGTTTTTATGCCATATTGTAAAAGATGGAGTTTTACGCTGACACATTAAAAATATGGGTGTAATGATAAAATATCTATGTGCATCATCTTCCTCGAAGAGACTCTTAGCACAAAAGATGACCTTGCGCATACATGTACAACGTGTACGAAGGGTTTTATTCCTCTCGAAGTCTTTACCTGTGATGCCCGGTGCACAGCTAGACAGAGGAGCACTTCGTTCAGAACGAGGCTCGCGCGGCCTAACAGGGGTCGCTCGTGCTTGAGCAGTGGAGCAAGATGAAGAAGCGACTTTCTTTCCCTTACCAGCGGAGGTCTGTTTTGGTGCCATGGCAAAATTGAGTTTTCAGAAAGAGACGAAGAGTTCTCAGAAAAGAGACGAAGGGTTTTGTAGAGACAGATGAAGGGTTTTTCTTTCTCGTGACCTAGTGCTATTTATAGAGTTCAGATAACTCTTCGAATCCATAACCAAATTCGATTTTTAATAGTCGGTTATGATTTAGGACCACGTCAGCCTATCATTTGAAAAGAAAGGCGGACAGTCATACTGCGTAACAGATCCATGGTTTTTATGCTCAGAAGCTACAGATCTATGATCTTACGCCCAGAAGCTTTTACGCTCAGAAGCTACAGACCTATGATTTTACGCTCAGGAGCTTTTACACTCAAAAGCTACAGATCTACGATCTTACGCTCATAAGCTTTTACGCTCAGAAGCTACAGATCTACGATTTTACGCTCAGAAGCTACAAATCTACGGTTTTACGCTCAGAAGCTACAGACCTATGATTTTATGCTCAGAAGCTATAGATCTACGATCTTACGCTCAGAAGCTTTTACGCTCAGAAGCTACAAATCTATGATTTTACGCTCAAAAGCTACAAATGCTACGGATCTATGACTTCTCGCATATCTTAAAATTACGCAGGACGGGATACGCGTATACCTGGATAATTTGGGTCTTGTACTCGAGAAAGCCAATTACAAGGGTTTAAGCAGAAAATGCTCCTTTTTGGTTACAAAATATTGCAAGTGCCTGAAATACACAGATGTCAGCATTGAAGATGACTCTTCTTCTTGGGCTATTGGAAGTTTATTCGAAGTCTAGCCAGAATCTTTTACATTTAGGTTCAAGTATGGCCCGGTCGGTGGACATTTTTTGCCCTATTTCAGGAAGCTTTCGGGAAGACATTCTTAAAGATGATGTTCTGAACAAAAATTCTTCGTATTAGAGAAGTGACAGTTCAGAATTCTATGTGACTCCTTATCCAAAAATAGCATGACAATTGGATTTTCAAGACGATTTAATGCTGAAGAGCTTTTTACGCATATTCCTCTATGCGTAAAAGTCGGAACGTGATTGGAAGCATATTTATCAGAAACAGCGTAAAGATTACTCAAGCACACTGAAGCTGCGTATTATCAGACTTTCTTACAGCAAATATGGCAAATCAATGATGCGTAAAAGAAGACAAGTTTATTAATCATGATTATATTTGATAGAAATCTATTTTACAAAGAATTTTTTCATTAATATTCAAGATCATGATTACATATGATAAAAATCCATTTTACAAAGGATTTTTCATTAATATTCAATATCACGATGGGAATCTATTGCGCCAGGTTCTTATTTGATGGAGATTTTTTTCTTCTTCTATGGTACTTCATCGGCTTCTTCGGCCGATGAACAAGAAAATGGTGAATGGCGGGAGGATACAAAACTGGGCCTGTTTAAATTATTCAAGCCCCCTCCTTACGTCATTGGCGGCCACGCTTAAGAATTATGTTAGGGATTTAGACCCAACATAATACTGGAAGACACGGCCAAGCTGCCCACCAGGATCCAGCTTCATGATAGGGGAAAATATAGCTACCAAGCTGTATGGTCTAATGAGACCCTTCCTCTCTCTTGGACGAATCGCCATATAAAATTACTGATTATCCCGATCAAAGGAAGCTATGATATCCTTCCATGATCCATAGTTGCAGAGGATATTTGCTCAAAGATGCCTCCTTTTATGGCTCCTTACATGCTGGAAGAGCATAATCTTCTTCTTTCTCAAGTCAGCCCAATGAATCTCGACAACCATCTGTGTGGTGAAGGGAGTATGGAAAAACAGGTTCATTCGCTTGCCTTTATATAGGCAGAAGAGAACATACCAAATCTCAACAACTTCTTAAATATTGTCGAAAAATCAGCCTCAAAGAACGAGTCAAATTTGACCATTTCATGCTTCATTCAAAGTATTTCAAATTACGAGGAATTTGAAAACTTTAAAGGGGATCTTGTAGAAGCATAAAATACGTTGGAGAATTGTACGCGTGTTATACAGTCAAAACCCCCAACATACATGAAGTTCGTATAAAGCAGTACTTTAAGTCTGTGTGACATAAAATATGGCTTCAGAACAGCTCGCATAAAACAGAGCTTCAGAGCTGTTTGGCGTAAAGAAGAGCTTCAGAGCTGCCCGCGTAAAGCAGCGCTTTCAAGGCCGTTTTGGCGTAAAATGTGGCTATACCTCCCTACGACATAAAATACATTTGTCTTTAAAGCAACGTAAAGTCATACGAGAAACTCTTCGTATTCCTCGAATGAATCTGTCAGACAGAACAGTGAACCTGACTCCTGACAGAAGTACTGCACGACGATCGAGAGGACAACTGTGATGATAATTTTGCACAGAGACCCAAACTTTTGTTTAGTGATATATCCTTGATATAAGTCATTTTTTCGCATTCAAGGAATATGTTGCCTATTCTACACAGGCAGACATGAGCTTTTACGCTCAAGATGAGACGAAATCAGACGCCATATCAAAAGTTGTTTCTCGTACAGAGCTCGAGGCATATCTCGGCATTTAATGCACGAGATTGAGGCATATCTCTGTATTAAATGCATGAGATTTGGTTCTATCCTTTATAATTTTGTCATAACTGGGAGAGCTAAAACTAGGGCTAATATGCTTACATCACCATCCTGGCATTTTATGCCAACCAGGCTATTTTTAACTATAGGAGCACGCCGTATGCTATCTCCTCGAAATACGCCAACCAGGCTATTTTCAACTATAGGAGCACGCCGTATGCTATCTCCTCGAAATACACTAACTCAGGCTATATTTACAAAGGTACATGATAAGGCTATTTGGTCCAGAATATGCTCAAGACCTCAGTCAGGAAGGATAATTGGCTATCTTTATGCTGGTTACCTATTGTGCAGCTACTTGGCTTTTATGCCAATAAGACAGTTATTTGGCTTTTACGCCAACAAGACAGCTACTTGGCTTTTATGCCAACAAGATAGCTATTTGGCTTTTACGCCAACAAGATAGCTATTTGGCTTTTATGCCAACAAGACAGTTATTTGGCTTTTATGCCAACAAGACAGTTATTTGGCCAACCATCTCTACGCGAGGGGCAGTTACCTACGTGGATTGTATGCCATGATCTTCGAGAGGCAGTTATATGCGTTACCTTATAATGGGACACGTGTCATATGCATATTCAGAGGATCATTCGAACGTGGGTAGCAGTTATTATAACCGCCGCGTAAAAGGTGCAACTCTCTCCACAGTTTGGCTTCTACGCCGACTGGACAGTTACTGTGACTGATCTCTATAAATAGAGACCTCTGGTCACAGGAAAAAAGAGATCAAGGGTCGTAGGTCAAAGGTTGAAAGATCGAAGAGAGGATCAAGATCAGATATCAAGAGATTATAGAGAGAGAGCAGACATAGAGTGTTGATTGACAACTTTGGCAACGAGAGTTCAATCCCTCCTGCAATCTTTGAAGCTTCTTCTTCTTCTTCTACAACACTTCTTCCTCATCGTGTGGTCCAAGGGACAAAGTGATCGACCTCAGATCAGACTCCTATAGCAATTTTTTCCCAGAATCATTTTTATTGTACTTAACATCCTCGTATAGGATTAATTGTACTCTTTTTTTTCTTGTTTGTAAACAAAGAAAGGGTTTCGTATAAACCTAGTTTCGTTCTTTTGTTTATCATCAAACAGTGGGTATGTCCGAGCTCGCCGCAGCATCGACGGTAGAACGTTGTTTAGGTTATCTATAAATATCTAACAATCTCACACAAAGATATCCAACTCCATAAGGAGTACAAGATGATATATTACAATAATATACTCAATCATAATCTAAAAGAGATAAGCACGATATGCTATAAAAGAGGGAATCCAAAACACAAGTTCTAAAGTCTAAACAACAGACAATAAGTCTAACATCTAAAATAACAATCCAAGTCTCAAATAGTTGTCGGAGACAGATCCGGTACCAAATACTAAAAAGAATAACTAAAATAACTAGAGACTCTGGCTAGATCTTTTGGGGATCTTCCGGCAATCTCCCAACTATTCATGTGCTACAGGATCCAAGTCTCCACTCTCAACATCCTGGGGTCCGTAGAAGATAGGACACCACTCCTCGAGACAGTCCCCTAAAAATATTATCGAGTCAGGATGGAACGAGCACAACTCCAATAACAGTTCCAATTAAATAATAAAGACTATAAAATAGTAATAGTAAAGTAATACATGATGAGTAGATAAGCATAGAGTCATTATATGGAAAATAGAGTAAACAGATAAATATAGAAGTATGAAAATGTCAATAGGGTGAACATATAAATATGACACTAAAGACAAACAGATATATAAAATCCAGTAAGCATGTCATATAAGTATGTAACCATCAGGTATAGAGTAAAACTAGTAAGACTGTACCTAACTAGTATGATTTAAAATACCACTTTCGACATGTAAACAACTTGGGGTAATACGGCTCATCGCACGTGAGGTGTGCGACTGCTATCGTTCCAGATTAGACTAGAAGGGGATAATTTCAGATTTTGGAAATGTTTACATGTCTACTAAGGTATTTCTCCGCCTGACTAGTACAATGAATCCAAATTCCATCACGCAAATCAAATACGAGGCCAGCCAGATAATATAAATGATGCCAGTAAGTGATTCCAGATGTGATGCCAGTAAAAGAGTCCTGATATAGGCCAGACAAGTATGATGCACGTATCTCATGAAGAAGAATCCATATAATACCAATCTGTATATCCATCGTATCAGGAATCAAGTAAAACAATATTATAGACATGAATCATAGTAATTATCAAATAAAGAAAAATATTAAAGAATGTACTTGCATGTAGTCTTGAGCTGAAACATCAAATAGTGTCTAAAACGGGGCCTGGAATACCTATATATGAATTATTATGTCAAAAAGTTAATTTGGAATCATAAATAAGCTTAACTATGCTTGTTCTAGGTTTCCAGGTCAATTTTAGGTCAATAAGGTCAAACTAGTTAATTACCTAGTTTGGGTTCCAAAATACTCATCTATTTGGTTTACAAAGTTATTTAAGTCAATACCTTGTTATCCTTAGGTTTCTAGGTCAATACCCTAGGTATTTAATTATACTATACATTAGACAATATGTATTATATATACACTCATATTTAATTAGTATCATAGAGTACCTTATTAATACCCTAGTATCAGGATACTTTACACTATATGCAATTACATTACCCTTGCAACTATCTTGATATATAACTAATATCTTAGTATATAGTTAATACCTTAACCATTACCCTTATATAAATACTAGTATCTAAATTCATATCTAGACATTCACAACCCTCAACTGGCACTAACCTAGATATATCACATACAATCTTAGTATTTATGTATCACAATACCTTAACTATTATTATAACTCAAACCTTAACCTTAGTATCTAGACTATCCCTTGGCATCCTAATCTCCACATGATACACACTTACATTCTCTCACTGGTACCCTCACACACACAAACACTCACCTCCTGGACACCAACCCAGTACACCCACTGGGTACTACCCCACAGGCGCTGAACCTCAAAATCCCCCTATACTAAACTGCTTGCAAACTACTGAATGTTGCCCCTACTGGTACATACAAGGCCTTGCACCTGAGCCCCCTTGCCTACACTGATTTTCTCCTCCAACTACTCATAGTGTACCATAGATAACCCCCAATATATAGTGCCCCGCTCCGCGTAGGCACTATATACAAGTGATATCGCTTTTCTTGCTCGAGCGAAAGTCTTCTCGGAGAGTTCTCATTCGAACCCCAAGACGATTGATCTAGGTGAGTGGGCAAAACTGTATTCTCTGATTCTTGCACGCCTTAATAATATATCTGAGTGTTTGAATGCTTGTTCTAAGAAGATTATTTCATAAGAAGAATGATAGAACTTGACTCTGCATGCTTAATAAGTGAACTCGTATAGCTTGTCATTGAAATGAATCTTCTTGCCTAACTAAGAGAACTTATATGCTTGTCTAAAGAGATAGAACTATTGACATGCTATTTAAAGATAGAAATATTGCATGCTTAGTTACACGGACGCCGCTATCGAACAAACTGTTGCCATGCTAATAAGAAAGAGTAAAAAATTGCTTGCACTTATCTTGGTATCGTATGCTAAACTAGAATACTTGAATGCTTGTCAAATAAGAGATATAATTGCATACTAGATTTATAAAACTGTTCTTGCTTGTTACTAGTTAAAATAGCTAGATTGCTTGAACATGTTTCATTGATTGTTTGTAAAGAGATAGAACTTCATGAATAGCTTGAACTTGTGCATCAAGACTAATAGTCCGCCCTGGGGCTTGAAGTCCTTATTTATGGGAGGGTGTGGCTATTAGGCAAGAGTATTGAGAGATCCGACTTTATAGCTTGATAGATATGCTTGCTTGCTTGTTCTGGATTATGTGCATCATATGATATTTATCTGATAGAAGTGCATTCATGTATCGGTCTGACAACTTGTGCACAAAGTTTATCTCTCGAGCGGTTCCTGGGACACTGGGGATCGTTCGGCCTGGGAGAGATCTGGAACACCCTGAGGCTAGAAGTCCTTATTTACGGGAGGGTGTGGCTTTTAATGTAGTATTGAACCATGAGTCTCGGCTGCTATTTTGAGCGTATTTTAGTTTATAGCAACTCATGCATTTCAACAGCTATCAGCCGATCTTTCATTAGTAAGATGGGCTTGTACGTCCCACTTGCTAATCCCGTGAAGAGGACCATCATGTAGTTAGGGCGCATACTAGGCTAGCCTTCTGCATACCTAATTGTTTGACACAGAGACGAACAGAGAAAGAGGACCTTATTTGTGTATATATATGCATATGTTGCTAACTCGTATGTCTGCTGCAGGGATAACTGTTCGGTAATGGGTAAAGATCACTGAATAAGTGATCACTTGTATTTCCTTATGTCCCTTATCATTTATGCTAAATGTGATACATTTGTTTTACATTAAATATGTTGTTGCCCCTTATTGCGTCGAATAGTATAGTCCACTTGCACTTGCCTTGATATGAGATAAACAGCCCACTAGAGAACCTTTGTTCTTAAGAGATCGAATATAGCTCATAATACATGTTGTGCACTACACGATAGAATACTGCCTCTATAGCTTACTTGTATGTATTGAATATGCAAAATGGTTTCAAAGCTATGTTTTCGAAAAGATATAAACTGACTATAATCCTGAGATGCATGAAATGAACTTAGATAAAAGTAGCAAGATCACTAGTAATGTAATATTTTGCCACATGCTTACTTAGTGTGGGTTTCACGGGGTGTTGCTTCTGTTCAATTGATTTTATACTCACCAGTACTTTCTCCAAAGTGCTGACCCACCAGCAGTTTGCTTATTCTCAAGTATTGGATCGTCCGAGGAAGCGATAGTCGTGCCTCATCCCAAGGAACCGGAAATCCAGAGTCGATGCCTTGAGCCGTATCGAGATTGCATTAAGCTGCTTTTGTATATAGGGACATAATGTATGGAACGGTGTTATTGTAATCGAAAGAAAGAGAGTGCTTGAGCGATTTATAACATCGGCCAAGCGCCGCTTGTAACACTTTTGAATATCAATAAAGAGCTTGTTTTCATATGCCATTGTGTTCTTTACTTTTCTGCAATATATGTGTCGCTGCTCCTGTCTTGAATAGCTTACTTGTCCTTGTTCAAAGCTTTAGCCTTGTGTAAGCACACTTTAGGCTTGCATGACATCACGCCCGTGCGAGGATGATCGGTTCCGTAGGGACCAAGCGAGAACGAAATGGCCCATGCGGAATCGTGTCGTGACACAATGCACTTCCCAGCAACCTGAAAATAGGTTTCTTCCTACAAACCCGAGATCATCTCCACTCCATGCACCCCATACCAGAACTCAACCAGCAGATTCTTCAAGCCTGCTGCAAAATACAGACCTGTATCTATAATATAGTATCTGCTACTACTAGATTCCTCCAACTACAGTTCACCCCTTCCTAAAATTACCATAACCCGAGCCTCCTCCAGGAATGCAATAATGAGCTCTCCTTCCCTGACACTGCCTGTATTCCCTCAAGCACCCAGACTTACCTGTATTACCCAAGTTGCAGAGAACAAACCCTTCATTAAAACTCTAACTGCTAACCCAAATACTGCCCCATCTCACTGCAACTGCAGTTAGCTTACCAACTGAACCTACTACTACAAGCAGTGGTTAACCAATACAATGCAATATTGCCTTCCTAGCAGTATGCCCGATCCTTAGACCGTGAAACAAGTCGAGAACTTACAAACCCAACTCCTCTCAGCTTCACCTACTAGTTACAAGCCTGCAACAATACCTGTACCTTCACCATCTCATAACTATGCTGCAATTGTTGTTGCACCGTATTGTTTCAACTATTAAACACTTGCACATAGAGAACCTTGTAGCATTTTGTGCTACTGCAACTAGTTGGCTGCAAGATGCAGGACCCAGAACAGAACATCCTCTCTTACTCCTCTCCTAGAACACACTCACTCCCTCACTATCTATTCATTCATGCCACAGAAAATGCATAGTGTACTGATACCCCTACTACACACTAATATATACATAAGTCTCCTCACCTAGCACAAACCAACTCTAACCCTAACACACATTTAGATATGCATCACTTACACTCATGAACACACACAACACCACATTATCCAAATATCAAACACTTGGTGTGCACCCCTAGGATATGGTCAAGATACTCATAATACCCATGTGATACACCTACCAATCACTATGATACACCACCAAATTACCTTGATACCACTTCCTAACATAATAAACATCACCACATATATATAACATATTATATATATATATATATATAAACATAGATTACATATAATATTGAGACAACAAAATAAGGAGAACACTAATCCTAACAATGTGTATTATGGCGTATCATGATACGGCCTCTACGTATCCAATTATGGACACAAGGATGCTATCAAACTACCAAATAGACACTAATAGTTTTAATGAGGACACAAATCAAACACTTATTGAACATAATTCAGATTTCTCCCAAATTGGCCACAAAAATACCTAGAACTATCAAATTAGAGGTCTCTACACCCTAATTCATCCCTTATTGGGATGTACCTAGCTATGGGTGGGTTCCTAGATATCCAATATGATAATCTACATAGAAATTGATAGAGGGAAGAAATTATACCTATTAGGAGTTGAAATCCCAATAAAACTTTTCCAATGGACACAAAGCAAGGTTGTGGACACAACTCCTCCTCACTAAGCTCTTCTCCAATATTTTTCTTGCTCCTCCCAAGCTTCTAGATATTCATGGTGATTGAAATGGGTAAGAATGAGTGGATTTGATTAGGGTTTGGTAGGGAAATAGAGTTGGATTTGGGGATGAACTAATTTGGAAATGATGGAGTCTAATGAAGTATCATGATGGAGGCTAATCCTCTTTAATATAGGGCTGGCCACTATTAGTCTAGGGTTAAGGTTAGTTAATGAGTTGAGTTGTCCAAAATTCCCCTCACTATCTATAAAAGTTGTTATGAATGGAATCTTTAAAGTAATATAAAGGTATCCTATTAATTGGATAGGAATATTCCTTCCATAACACTACTCTAATTAATTATGCTAACTAACACTAATTAGCACTAACACACACTAACTAATTACTAGTACATTTAATTAGCTAGTATACTAACTACCATCACTCACCAACTAACTCCAACTAACTCTAATTAATTCTAGTTAGCTAGCAAATAATTATTACCAATATTAATATAACTATATAAAATATAAATCTAATATTTAAATAATAGTAAAATAATAAAAATACCCCTTTATCAATTCTAGGTGGTTACACCTAGTTCCGTCCCCTCTCTCCAGTATTCTGGTTCTAGGGCGTGATATAAGTTCATCTTTATCGAAGCAAAGGATGAGGGAGGTCATGGTCTCTCTACGATATAGAGGCCCATCAGCCAAGATGCAGGGGTAAAGGCTGACCTCACTCTTGTGCAACATCCTTGGAGAAGCTTTCGGTGCTCCCTCTATTCTCCTATACTGAGTACGCAAAGAGGAAGAAGCTTCAAGAGCTCTGGTTGAGCAGTCCAGTAGATGTTGGTAAGTAACTTTGTATTTTCCTACTTGTTGGAGTTCTTATATATATATATATATATATATATATATATATATATATATATATATATATATATATATATATATATATATAACTGCTTATATTGTCTGCAAAATTGATTTGTTAGTTGGGCAAAAAACTGTTTTAAAATAGTACAAAAAAAAATCCAGTCCAAACTCCCATATTTCAAGCCAATTTTTTCCATATTGTTTACCAATTTAAAAATCCATTTGAATAGTTCTGTAGCCAATATATGCAGCATGATTTTTCTTCAAATACTTTTATTTAATTATTTTTAATAGCAACTTATTTTGTTTCCAATATCAAGAAAAATCATGTTTTAAAAATCCAAAATCTTGTGATACGGGATATGTCCAGCCAAACTGGCCCACCTCATCGTGTGCTCTTGTATCAAAAGGTGCGTATAACAAATATGGACGTGTGGGATTCGACAAAACTTGATTTGGTCATGCGTGCACGACAGAATCAACATGTATCCGTATAAAATCTCGGTATCAACCCGTTCTGAAACTTTTCCATATTTTTGTGCACACTAGTCGTGTCGCAACAAAACTTGCACCATTAAATTTGCAGTGTTATGCTGGTCCTATGACCAAGTTTTGTCCGATTCGAAAGAAGACCAAAACATAATTTTGCGGGCCCTACGATCCGACTTAATAGACGATTTTGTGAACGGCACATAAGAATCCAATTCTGGACATAGCGTTGGGTTCATATCATCATTTTGGATTTGTTAGACACTAAGTTTGTTAAATTTGGATATTCTTTCATCTTGACATGTTCTTTGAGACAAAATGGGCCACATGTAGACCCCGTTGTGACCTGAAACTACCATTTTTGTGCTTTGGACCTTGTGTCCAAATTACACTTATGGATAGTCAATCCTAGCTATTTTTATATTTTGGAAAAGTTGATGATATTATTTTCAGCATCCGAACGCGTTCGTATAGATTCTACCATTTTGGGAGTGATTGATCTATTAGGCCCACTACCGAGACCTCGCTATACCATTATCTAGGATCCAGACAAGTATACATTTCCACTCTTGTTATAATTCTTTAAATACTACAAATGGATTATAATATTTCTAGTTTATCAAAATTGTGCGTCCAAGAATAACTTGGGTGCAAGTCGGTATTGGCCAATTATGCGTGACTTAGTATTAGAAGTCAAACCCACTATTTGAGAGATGCCCAATCTCTCATATGCCTTAACACATTTATGAAACAGAGAGAGTTTCATGTGTGGATGCAGAATCTTGTACTGGCTGATCATAGATACAATCGAGATGCATGATAACAACATATAGTTATTATGATCTTGACTTAGAGTAGGAGCTGGACATATTGTGATTCACGACAGATATAACATCATTGGGTGGGGAGGACACTTATTAGACGCATGGACTACTTTACATATTTTCTTTATAACCCGCCGTCTCCGCCAGAGTATCAGGTATTATGACCTTGGATTTTATTATTATGAGAGAGTTGGCCTCTTGTGTCCATGACACGATTTAGGCCTCTATTTCCCCAGGGAATTAAGACGATCACATTTGGCCTACTGCCCCAGCGTCGAACGATGTTCTCATTACATTTCATAATTAGTTGGTACACCCCTTTATTTGTTACAGTATTTTGTATCATTAGTGGCATGTTATTTTTTGTATCTTGTTACGTCCCTCTGAGGACCTGGTTCTCTGCCAGATTGTAGTGTTGATTGCGTTGAGTTTTTGGAGCTGCTGATGAGTATCAACTCGGTATGCATGTATCATTATAGATATTTGTATCATGTATTTTATTTTTCATCAATTATGTTCTTATTGCTTATTTCTGCTGATGTAGCCTAGTATTTGTAGACTCATATTATTTCTTTCAAGTCTATTCAGACAAGTGTTATTTAGGGTGCACACCATGATATATATTGTCCTTTCTTTATTCATATTCTTATAGATTGAGACTTAGAGATATTTATTATATTACCGAGATAGTGACCCTCATAGAACAACTTATACATATTTGAGTTGGACTAGAGTCCACTTGATACGTAGCTGGCCATTGCCACGTGGCCTAGTCTAACGTATTTTGGGACTGGGGCATGACATAATTTTTGTGGTGGCCCATGTAGGTCAGATTATATCGTCTCGGTTATGTTACTGTACCGAACGATTCTACATTAGGATAAGTCTATTAGGATCTCAGTCCACAATTGCCATTAGAACCTTCTTTGATTTTAACTGTCGCCTTTGAACCCCCTCATAATTGAATTCGATCATACCCTTCTTGAAACTCCTTATTATTGTTTTTGTCCTCATCTATTTCGGGAAGACGAACACTCGTGCCGGATAGACCTTTCAATTATATTATGTTGTAGGATAGAAGCAAGGATTGAGGAAATATTTCTAAAGTGTGTGATTATCTAAGTTAAATGGTTTGGATAGATGCCTCTATTAGATAGACGATTAAAATAGAATCACAATTTAGGATCTTATATATATAGTTTTACCCTAGTAGAAAATTCTAGAATCGGTGGGCAAAACCATGTTACTTAAGTTAGATAGAGTTTAATAGAGGTGTAATAATGTTTAGTTAGGAGGCACGATGGATTCCTTAATCATAACAATTGAAGTGATTTGATGGATATATAGTTGAACTTTGGAGGTTAGTATAGCTTCCTAAACAAAATGGTAGCAGATGTATAACAGACCTTAGAAATTATAACTTGAGATCTTTTTTGATATAATGGATAGATAAGCCTTGTACTTAAGACCATACTAGTGCCTATATAGAATTCTATTGCTATATTTAGTTTGAGAAGTTTTACTTTGAGGATATAATCATAATATCGTGCTTAGGAATGGAGCAAAAAAAAATTTGGAATACGATAATATTTTAGCCAAGAGGACTCTCACAAGGGAGGTAGATATTTGATGATCATGTAAGAATTATGTATTATGATAACCGAGACAAAGGTGAACAATAGTGCAATGGGATATTGGATGGATTGGATGAGTTGTTTAATATTTAGACATATATTTTCATATATAGTAAAATGGAATGAGTACAGTAAATCAAATCATGACTGAGAGATTTTCTCAATAGACGAATAGTTGTTAAGTATTAGAATTGATCACCTGCCTAGCTTAGCCTTGACCCCTACCTAATAAGTTAGGTATAAGAATAGTAGATGTACTTGTAATTATTGTGTAGCGAACTATAGCTAGAAAGGCTAAATTGTTAGTCGTACTGTTAAGGAGATTTGAGGTATAACTACAAGAGTATAGTATAGGGTTTAATGATTGAAATTAATTTTCCTAGCTTACGTGGGTAGTTATAAATAAGGACTTGGGATTAGAGTTAGATGTCTTGACTTAAGTAGACTAATACCTATAGTATGATAAACCTTTGATTGATATCGGTTAGCTAGGAATCCCAGGAGATTATAACTATAGCAGCTATATTGAATTAAGAAAACATAATGGTTATAAAGAGGAAAGAGTTATAAAGCAGTAATATGTTTACGTTAAATGATTGAAGATGAACAAGGATGAAATTTACAAGAAAGATTTTAAGGAGATAATCGAAGAGTGTCAAAAGATAAATTGAGTCGAGGATTACAATAAAGATTATCTATAATGATGTAACGAGAATTATGAAGAGTGCATGACATAAGCAAGATGTGTGGATGTTAAATTAACCTTAAATTTTGAGGCTCAAGAAAGAGTAAGAAGCTTAGATTGAGAAAATAAAGGGTATAATTTCTATAATGAGTTATAAGAATTATAGGAATGGATATCTTATTATATAAGGTTGTGATATATGATAACAGCTGAAAGTACCATAGATTATTATGATTATGTTAGAAGACTTTTGGTAACTAAACAATCAATTAAAATGCATGAGAGAAGACTCAAGATAAAAAAATTGGTATTGGAACATAGGACTAAAATAGAAGCGATGTATCATTAAATAGATTGATAAATGGTACTTAGCATTGAGCTGTAAGGTGTAGATAGGAATGTGTTGGAAATACAGTTATATTATAATGGAAAGGGGTACAAATCATATATTATGCTAAAATTTTGAGTATCAGTTCTGGTTTAGGACCTTAGTAAACTTATCCTAAATATTTTAGCAAAATGTTATTCGGAGCTATTCTCGAGGAAACAAGGATTGCAGAATGGAATAACCTTGTAAATAGGAGAGAGAAATAAAATTTTAGATTGAGATATGATAATAAAATAGAGATAGAGTATTCATAAATAGATTGAGGAATCATATCTATAGGTTGAGTTACAAAGGGTGGACAAAAAAAATGTTGGAAATGAAGTTGCTTATAAATATAGAAAGCCAAGAAGTTAAAGTCTATGTTAAATTTTTTTTAAGAATTAAGGTTGGGTAGAGACTTGGGTAGGTTAGAAACCTGGGTAAGTCATATTTCCAGTAATATAATATTATATGGTTGGAAGCGACAATTGAGAAAGTCAGGTCACAAGAGCGAGTAAATTCGTTAGAATTAAGATATATGAATCGTAAGGTGATATACGATAAATTATAGCTTTAAGTTTTGTTAGTCACATTTTTTTTGAATTAGAGGTTATTCTAAACCAGAATAGATATACATTTGACTAGTATGAGTAGATATACAACTTCTTCAGTCTGTTGATCCTTTAAAATCCAGGATTATTCTAATAAACTGAAGTTGTAATTTGCCATCGACCATACCACTACCTTTTTATATTGTGTTTACTTGTTATATGTCGCAATTATAGTCTCAATATTTTACCGTAGCTAATCATTCTAACTATGTGATTGAGTAGATCTTTATTCCTTCTCTAGTCATGTTATCTTTTGGAAATCAACCTTTGATTGGAACCTATACTCGTGTTTAATGTTGATATAACTGTAGATTACCAGATCTCTCATATTCCATTTTTTTGACCTAGTCACTCCGACTTAATTCTCCATATGTCCAGTAAATCGTGCCTTACCTCCTATCCAATTCCGTAAAAATACTTTGTGAGATTTTATTACTCTTATCTTGGGCTGCAGATTTTTATTTTCGTAATTCCCTCGATCATGTCTCATCGGCATCCATGATATGCGATGATCGTATTCCTCTGTACCACCTCGTCTTAATTATAATTAGACAAATCTATTGTCTTGTTTAAGACTTGACCTATATAGTAGCAGTATCAAATTGATAATACTTTCCATCATAGAGTTATTGACCAATGGCACTAGGGTAGTATCTATGTTTATTAAGGAGCCCTTGACTAAGTTCAAAAGTTCCTAATATTCTTGTATTTTTCTTAGAATTAGGCATCTTCTAGAAATCTTATAAATATGATCATGACGAAAATTATCGCTGCCAACTAAATTCTTATAAGTTGGGTAGTGCATTAGACTAAGCGTACCCTTGTTATTAGAATATGACGTCAAACTAGGATCTCATTAGTAACTGTATCCCTTATCTTTCGAGAAATAAGGTATGACCTTGCATACTTAATTCTCTCTGCCACTTTTGTATTCTTTATCTTTAATCGCAATTTTTTGAGAAACTCGATACTACAAGTCGTATTCATCTTTCTCCTACGGTGAATTCTCTTATTATTTTCTACCATGATTATTTTAATTTCGAGGACAAAATTCTTATAAGTTGGGTAAAATTTAAGCATCCTCCCTCCTAAATATAACATTATTATTATTATTATTATTATTATTATTATTATTATTATTATTATTATTATTATTATTATTAGTAGTAGTAGTAGTATTATTTTATTATATTATATTATATCTATTTATTATTTATTAATCTTTAGTTATATCTAATTATTTGAGTTATACGATATTGTTATTTTATTAACAACTAGAATATATTTTTCTAATTAAATAAATTTTTGATTTATTACTGCTTATTAATTTAATGCATTATTATTTTTTTGAAATATTTAGAGTATATATATGTATAAGTAAATATGCTTATATATATATATATATATATATATATATATATATATATATACTGTGAAAAAAAACAAAGCTAACAGCCCGAAGAGCTTTTTCCCTTCCCCACGTTTGGTTTATAAATCAAAATTTTTATTCAAATAACTTCCATTCTAACACCTTCCTAACGAAGCAAAACAATAACTCATATTAAACACCATTCAATCATATTCCTTTACTCACCAAACCGACCCCTCCTCCTTGTTTCTCCTTTACAGCATATACCCAAAACCTCCTCCACTCACTAGCTACCCCCCGGTCGGCCGTCGTCGCCACTGTTGTCAACAGCCGCCACCGTCGACGGCAGCAAGTGTAGCCCGCATAATAGCGAGCATACACCCTGACCCCCTCTTATGAGTATAATATCTCCCTCCTCGCTCGTCCTTTTCATTAGCAAAGTTTTGAATTTGATTCACAACATGAACCCCTATAATTCCTCTTTTTATACATTTTTTACTGCTTATATTGTCTGAAAAATTGGTTCAAAGTTGGGCAAAAACTGTTTTAAAACAGAAAAAAAAAACTAATCCAAACTCTCATGTTTCAAGCCCATTTTTTCTATATTGTTTACCAATTTAAAAATCCATTTGAATAGTTATGTAGCCAATATATCCAACATGATTTTCCTTCTTTTATTTAATTATTCTTTAATATCAACTTTTTCGGTTTTCAATATCAAGAAAAATCATGTTTTAAAAACCCAAAATCTTGCGATACCAGATCTGTCCCGCCAAACGGGCACACCTCATCGTGTAATACTTGCATCGAAAGGTACGTGCAACAAATACGGACGTGTAGAATTTGACGAAACTTGATTTGGTTGATCGTGCGCGACAAAATCAGCACGTATCTGTCGAAAATCTTCGTATCAGCCCGTTCTGAAACTTCTCTATATTTTTGTGCGCACTAGTGGTGTCAAAATAAAACTTGTACCATTGAATTTGCAGCATTACACTGGTCATGTGACCAAGTTTCGTTCGATTCGAAAGACGTTGACCAAAACATCATTTTGCGGGCCCCACGGTCCGACTTAATGGACGATTTGGTGAATGGCTCGTCGGAATCCAATTCTGAATATTCTATTGGGTTCTTATCATCATTTCGGATCCGTTAGATACTAAGTTTGCTAAATTTGGAGATCTTTCATGCTGACACATTTTTTGAGACAAAGCGGACCACATGTGGACCCGCTTTGATCCGAAACTGTCATTTTTGTTCAAGTGTCTAAGTTGGACTTATGGGTAGTCAATTCTAGCTATTTCTTATATTTTAGAAATATTAGTGATGTTAATTTTAGCATCCGGGGGCGTTCGTGCAGATTCTACCATTTCAGGAGCGATTGATCTATCGGGCCCGCTATCGGGAACTCGCTATTCCATCATCCAGGGTTTCTAGAACAAACAGTCCTGGTAACAAAATCATCACACCACTCTATGGATTGTTCAAGAGATGAAAATAAACATTCATCATAATCACCCTCATCGGGCAATGATGGACTGAACAAGGAATGAGATATGTCTTCCTGAACATTGGAAGATGATGATTCACCAGCAACTTTCCCTTTCTTAAACAACTTAGGAGCCATTTAAAAGAAAGAGGATGGAGAGAAATAGATGATTATACCTGAAAATAGATAGAAAATATAATAGAGAACCGTGAATCCACCTGAATCCAAAGTTTGGAGAATTGAGAGCTGTTGAGGACGAAGAACCAAAAACTAGGGGTTGGAGAATTTAGGATTCTAAGGAGGAGGAAGAAGGGGCTGTTGTTCGTAGGTAAGGGTTTAGATAATCAATAGATAAATATAAGGAGTTGGGTTTCGTTTTGAATTCTGCAACAAAGGCAACCGAGTTCGGTCCGAACTCTGCCCGAATTTGGTTCCTTTGAACCATAATTCATTCGAGACTAAATTCTTTATATAAAGGCTGATCAATTTTGTAAGTCTAGATTTTAGGATTTTGGACTTAATATAATAATTTGTTACAAATTAATTATTACTCTGTATTCTATATTGTATCGATCATCTCAGGTTAGTTGTAGGTACCGGATCCCAGCTAGCAGTGGTCCGAAGATACTTAAATACCGTGTCGCTAAAGGTTATTTACACCTCTTTGACAGAAAGGTCCTTTCGGCTTGTACCCAAAATAATTTTTATATTTACAGAAATATAGAGTAGTAAAATAAACAAGTTATGTAGTATCAGAGTCCAAAATACCTAATTCTCGACGAATAAAATTGAAGCGATCTTCAACTAAGGGTTTAGTAAAAATGTCTGCAAGTTGATGTTCTGTGTCAATAAATTCTAAACAGCTATTACCTTGTATTTGATGATCTCTTAAAAAGTGGTGTCTAATCTCAATATGTTTAGTGTGTGAATGACATATTGGATTCGTAGTGAGATTTATAGAGCTAGTGTTATCACAAAAGATGGGAATATTTTTAAAGGATAAATTATAGTCTTCTAAAGTTTATTCATCCACAAAATTTATGCACAACAACGTCCTGCGACGATATACTCAGCTTCAGTAGTTGATAATGCAATTTATTTCTTAGAAAACCAAGAGACTAGAGACTTTTCCAAGAAATGATAGGTACCGCTAGTACTCTTATGATCGACCTTGCATCCAGCAAAATCAGCATCCGAATAACCAACAAGGTCAAAGGATGTAGTTTTGGGATACCACAAGCCTGCCGTCTGAGTACCCTTAAGGTATCTAAGGATACGCTTAACTGCACATACATGTGATTTCTTAGGGTTAGCCTGATATCTAGCACATATGCATATATAAAACATAATATCTGGACGACTAGCAGTTAGGTATAGAAGACTACCAATCATACCTCGATACTTACGTATATCTGTAGGCTTGCCATTTTTATCAAGATCAAGTTTTGTTGATGTTGTTATTGGAGTTCCAATAGACTTTGCATTGTCCATATCGAACTTCTTTAGCAAATCTTTTGTATATTTTTCTTGATTGATGAATATTCCCTGAGAGTAATGTTTGATTTGTAATCCGAGGAAGAAAGTAAGTTCTTCCATCATGCTCATTTTGAATTCCTTCTGCATACACTTAGCAAACTTGTTACATAGCATCTCATTATGAGATCCAAAGATAATATCATCTACGTAAATTTGTACTAATAAGAGATTATCATCATGAGATTTTATAAATAAAGTAGTGTCAACTTTTTCTTTTGAAAAATTATTTTCAAGTAAGAACGAGCTAAGGCGCTCATACCAAGCACGAGGGGCTTGTTTGAGTCCATATAGAGCATTTCTAAGCTTGAAAACATGATTAGAAAATTTAAAATCTTCAAATTCAGGGGGTTATTCTACAAAAACTCTCTTTTATAATACCATTTAAAAAAATACTTTTGACGTCCATTTGAAATAATTTAATATTATAAAAACTTGTAAAAGTACAAAGCATGCAGATAGATTCTATTCTCGCAACAGGAGCATAGGTCTCATTTAGTCAATACCTTCTTCTTGATTGTAACCTTAGCTACGAGACGTGCTTTATTACGAGTAACTAACCCATCCTCATTAAGTTTATTTCGAAAAACCCATTTGGTACCAATGACTAGATAATAATTAGGTCTGGGAACGAGTTCCCAAACTTGATTTCGTTCAAATTGTTGAGTTCTCTTGCATTGCGAAAATCTAAAATTCATCATCAAAAGCTTCTAACACATTTTTATGTTCAACTTGAGAAATAAAAGCAACATTTGCAATAATATATCTAGTTGCAGAATGAGTTCTTACACCTTTCGATATCTCACCAATTACCAAGTTCTCTGGATAGTTGGTTGTAAATTTTAATCTTTTAGGTAAGCTGTCCAGATAACTTGTTCCAGTTTCATCTTCAGGAGTCTTGTTGGAGGTTGTCCTGATATCTTCATCATCACTGTCGCTTGCTACTTGACTGTTAAGCTCATCAAAAGTAACATTAATCGATTCTTCAACAGTCATAGACTTTTTATTAAAAATTCTAAAACATTTACTCTTTGCAGCATAACCAAGAAAAATACCTTCATCAGCCTTGGAATCAAATTTACCCAAGTTATCCTTAGTATTCAAGATAAAATATTTTCAGCCAAATACTTTGAAATAACTAATGGCAGGAATTCTATTAAACCAAAGCTTATAAGGAGTCTTCTTCGATATAGGTCGAATAAGAACCATATTTAAAATATGGCATGATGTATTGACAACCTCAGCCCAAAAATATTTTGGAAGGTTATATTGATTTAACATGACTCTAGCCATATCGCCAAGAGTTCTGTCCTTCTGCTCCACAACACCATTTTGTTGAGGAGTTCTAGGACAAAAAAAATTCATGCACAATTCCATTTGAATCAAAAAAAGTTTTAAAATCAGAATTTTCGAATTTGCCTCCATGATCACTTCCGATACGAGTAATAATGAAGCCTTTTTTTATTTGTATCTTTTTGCAAAAGGTAACAAATTCTGAAAAAGTTTCACTTTTATTTGCTAGAAAATAAATTCAAGTATATCTAGAAAAGTCATCAACAATAATATAGGCATAAAGCTTACCACCAAGACTGACGACTCTGCTTGGCCCAAATATATCCATATGCAAAAGTTGAAGGGGTCTAGAAGTACTTACATTATTTTTTGATTTAAACGAAGATCTTGTTGCCTTGTTCTTTTCACACTCAGCACAGACCATATCTTTCTTAAAAGTAATTTCAGGTAAACCTCTTACCAATTTTTTTGAAGATAGTATGGCTATAGTGTCCATATTTGCATGTCCAAGGTGCATATGCCACAACCAGCTTTCATCTTTGGTTGCGTATAAGCATTTTCCTGTATTGTTAGTATTTTCCAAGATATAAAAAACATATATATTATCTTCTCTTATTCCCTCAAAAGTTATTTTACCAGTAAATCTATCATAAATAGAACATTTGTCTTTCATAAAATTAATACCATAACCATGGTCAGCCAATTGACTAATACTTAGTAGGTTATGTTTTAATTCTATTACTAAACATACATCTTTAATAATAGGAGAATAATGAATACTTATATTACCATTACCTATAATATGTCCTTTTAGATTATTGTCGAAGGAGACATATCCTTCTTTCTTCATCGATAGAGTTGCGAATAGATTTGCATCACCGGTTATATGACGTGAGCAACTGCTATCAAGAATCAATTTGCATCTAGTGTGAGAGAAAAGGTCCACCTACAACAACAATTGAAGATGTAACCTTTGGTACCCACTTTCTTGAGGGTCCTGATATGTTAGTTTTTGGAACCCATATATATACATGCATATTAAATAATTTTTTAATTCTACATTATCGTGATATGTGTCCTTTAGTACCACAATATTGACATATAACAGATGTGTTGATACTTGGTGTAGAGGCATGATGTATATGTGAGGCATTATGTTGTGATTTACGTGGATACTTGTAATAGAATGCATGATTAGAAGGATCGGCCTTTTTGGGCTGTGTGTTCTTGGGCCTTGAGTGACATGTGTTAGATTGGGAAGCAGTCTGTACAAGCTATTTTCCTAGTCTAATTTTTAACTTTTTGGAAGTGTCATATAACTCAGTATATCTAGCAGCTAAAGCATTACTTCTAATAAGTTCATCACTACTCTTTTTCTTCTCTATTTTATAATATTCTTTGAGCTTAATATAATCCTTGTCATATTGCTCATTTCTAAGAAATGCTTTGTGTAAGTTTAATCTAACTAATGCTAATTCATCTGAATCACTAGTGGATTGTCTTTCTAATATCATCTAGAAGTATGGATAATCTATCAATCTCAAGTTTGTGTGCCTTGAGTTCCTTCTTCAAGTGTTTGTATTTATCAAGCAGTATTTTGTGATCATCTAGAAGGACACTAAAGGCATCACCTAGTTCATCAAATGTAAAGTTATCATATAGGGGATTCGTAGATACCTGATCAAATGCCATTAAGCATACATTTGCAGAGTTGCGAGGATTCTCTTCTTCTTCTTCAGAATCGCTTGCTTTGCTTTCATGCCATATGCTTGTGTTAGCATTTTCTTCTACTTCCATATAGCTAGCTTCTTCTTTATGCATGTTCTCATAAGTAACTTCAAGAAGTTTTTAGATCTTATATGAGGTTGCACAAGAAAAAATACGATTAAGTTCATTATTGTCTAAAGCAAAGAGCATTCATTGCTTTTGCATCAAGACTAGCTAATCTATTTTCTTCTTCCGTGTAGTCATAATATAATGTTTGTTAACAATATTGGAAGTAAGAGGAGAAATGATAGTAAATTTTCTGTAACCTTCAACAACATTAGTCCATACGTCAAAACCAAGTAATTTTAAGTAAAAGATCATCCATGTCTTCCAATAAGTGTAATTATTTCTATCAAAATGTAGAGATCTATCTATGGTTGTCCTTCTTTTGTAAAGTTAGCCATGAGTATTCTAGAGTGTATAAACTAAGCATAGTTTAATGAAAACCTGCCCTAATAGCAATTGTAGGATCGTGTAGCAACTCTAGAGAGGGGGTTAATAGAGTAAGTGCGTGTATAGCGAAAAAATAATCACCAATTTAAAATTCTAAGTTTAAGGACTACTTATAAACTGCAGTAATAAATATAATCATAGTATAAGCATAGTATGAGTAAAGTTCAGAAGAGAAAACTCAAACACATAAAATTTTATCCTGGTTTCCCTCGTGGAGGACTAGTCTAGGCCCGAGAACTCTTGCTCAGTGTTAATCCACTATTTATGAAATAGGGTACACGCGCGCCTTTGATCCGAAGGGCACGCCAACTTCTTACAACACGAGCTTTTGATTCGAAGAGTTCGAAAAGCTCGAAGACTTCAGAACTGAATAGAAATCAGTATTTAAACCAAGCTTGTACAACTCGACTCAACTTCTAATCGGAAGGCACTTGGGCACTTAGAAGGAAAGGGAGTTATCTTGGGAATGAGAAAGATTAAAGCTCTTTGAGTAATAGAGAAGAAAAATGTTTGAGTGAATGAGTTATGTTGAAATATGAATTTTTTTCTCTATTTATAGGATTTTTCTAAGCTGATTTTGGGCCGATTTCGGATGCTTTAACGTTCATAAATTCGAACGTTAGAGGCTGGTCATCCGAAAGAGGAGGCTGACTAGAAAATCAGTTCAGGGTAACCGAGTTCGGTCCGAGTTCGGGCAGAACTCGTACCGAGTTTGGTTGGTCATATTCCAGATTATTTTGACTTAGATTTTTGAGTAGGTTTGGGTTTAGGCTCAAATCCAAAAGAATTATTGGTCTGGGTTGGCTTATGTATGAGTGGACTTTGGATATAGGTTCAATCTAAATGCCAAAAATTTGTTCCGACTCACATAAGTCCTTAGACTCAAAAAGGTAAAAATTATATAACAAAGTATAAAGAGTAACCCAAACAGAATCATCTTGTTGAAGCTTGCGACGAAGTGTTGTGACATCTTTCTGAACAAATTTATCTAAGTTGCAATGTATCGATTCGTAGTTTGGATCGATTATTAAAATCGGTTTGACCATGACAAGATGGGCCAACAGCCTAGACCGGGCCTGACCGGGTCGACGATCGGGCCGGTCCGGGATGGTCCTACCATGCCTCAATGGTCAACCCGTGTCCGCATGTTGCGTTAACCGTGACTAGTGGGTCAGATTCTCTGACCCAGCCCAGACCCGCATAAGAGGTGGGCCGAGCCGGGCTGGCCCAGACCGACGTTGATTGAGGGGAAAAAATAAGCAGGGTTAAGTGGGGTTAAGTGAGGTAGAGTTAAGTGAGGGGGAGGGAAGTCAATACATATAACCTTGCTTGGATTGGACGGAGAGTTAAGTGGGGTGTGTTTAATAACTCTTACTTGGATCAAAGATTTTGAGTGGAGAAAAAAGTTAAATGAGATATATTTATGACTTTTTTAACAAAACCTCTCACTTCCCACTTGTTAACCCCTGGATTTTGAGTGTTAAAAAAATGGACAAAATAGGGTTAAACAAACCTCTACTTTGTAGCGACCCTTTCCGTTCAAGCGGACAGCCGATTCAAACTGTGCAAGTGCAACGACTCGACCCGCTTTACTCTGCGAGAAGACTCGTTTGAGGCAAAAGATTCTAGACTTGGCCCTTCAGGAGTTCATACATAGACTTTCAAAGGCTCGCTCAGAGTATCGCTCGATCGATGTGAATAATCACTAAGGTGGGTGGCTACGATAAACTTGTCTTTGCTTAGCCAGCACACTTAAAAATATGGATGATACATGCTAGTCGCTAGGTGAATCACCCATTGCATGCTAATAAAGAATACAACGCACATAGCTAAGAGAATAATCCCATCTTGTATTGCTTGTGTTAGAACATCAAAATAAAACTTGGCTTATAACTTGGACCCTCGCATGCTACCTTAGCTTCGTGCAAATAGACCCCGCTATGCCTCGAGTATATCATTATATACTCTTTGTAGTGCACTGCTTCACTTGTTTACACTGCTTGTCTTGTGGATTATGTCGCTCAATATGTTCCTGTACGGTTTCAACCCTCGCACTAACCCTGTTAGACTCGTGCTAGCATAGCGGTTTATGTTGCCATGGTTTTGATGCTTGCCTGCTTTATGTACTAACTAGTACTCACTTGTCTTATTTCAATGCTAGTCTCGTAGATTCATGCCACGGCCTGGAACATAACATGAAATATGATTCACTCACCTGAGGTAGGAAGACTATCAAAATAGTCATTTTGAGCCAAGTAATAGAAAATATGGAACGGCTTCGGGACCGTTGGGTCACCAGGGTAGTTCCCATACCGGGAGCTACAAAGATGATAAGAAAACATAAAAGTAAGATGCAAGTAAAGAATGACTAAAATGAATGGCACTAAGAGAATGGCACCAAAAGAATGGCTCGAGGAGTCCGTAATAAAGAAAGATGCAAAGAACCAATGAGTCAGGAACGGCCTGGGATAGCTTGTATCGAGACTTATTACTTTCTCTTACAACCATTACTATTTACTCAAAAGAAGAAGATATCAAAAAAGAAAAAGAAAGAACAAATAAAAGAGACTCGCTTGGTCGCAAAAGCTTGTGCACAAGCTTGATTTCCTATGGACGGGGCGCCAGGGCACGAAACCTATATATAACGTGTTTGGATTTGTCGAGCGGGCGAGAAGCCTCCCCACCAGTGCATTCATGTACTGATAATCCACCAGATTGCTTGGAGGGTGCGGGAGAACCTCGTTCGGTGCAAAAATCTCCATCGTGCGTGCTAAGGCGTAGAGTTCGCTTTGGAGCCTTGGAGCGTTGCCTCTGGAGCTGAAGTACATATACAGGACATAATATTGGAACATCGCCTATGTATCATCCCAAGTTGTAAGCTGCTTGGCACGCCTTTATTATTTACAGAGGGAGAGAGAGCTTGAGCGACTTGTAATCTCGGCCTAGTGTCGCTTGTAATAATTCTTGATTATCAATAAAGAGCTTGTTATAGTTTTATACTTGTGTTATTCAATGCTTTCGCTATTGACGACTCTGTGAACTTGTTACCAATCGCCTGTTCATTTCTTATTTTGCTGCATTCAGACTATCTGTGCGACTCTGTGGCTTAGTTATTTTACCGTCTATTCGAATCATGTCCTTGTATGGGCGCAACTTGTGCTCGTGCGGCATCATGTCCAGATGGGAAAGATTGTCCCGCGGGAGCGTTGGCGCGGTAATTCGCACCTAGCAGGGACGACCGATTCTTGTGGGAGATCGAGGTGTGATATATTAGTATTAGAGCATGGCTTTACGCCTTTGGACTTCGTATCAATTTTTTCAGTTTTGAAATCTCATTCGTGGGTTATGTGCATACACTCTCTCTCAATGTCCCAACAGAATATTCTATACAATAAGTCTAAATACTTTTAAAAATTGTATGTGATTGATATGATTACTTGTACTGGACTGGAATACAAAGACCCTTATCCCAACCTGTGCTAGACTTTGTGGAAATATACTCGTGCTAGAATTTGCAAGTTATGTGCAAACCCGAATACCTATACATGATTACCCAGTTGGTTAGTATGCAAGATATAATATCGTTCGGACGGTTAGCTATGCACACAGCCTTTCGGCTAAGTTATGTTGAGTATCGCGTGCCAAGACCCTTTTTGGTGCGAGATAGTTTGCAAGTGAGATTGGGATATTATTCTGATAAGGACAAGTTAGACTTAGAATGGCAACCGATAGAAACATTATCAGATTATCGCTAAGGCGAATATAGAGGATCGTACTTGGGTTTTGGAAAATATCTCGGACGATATTTCATATCTGGATGATACAAATCAAATATGGTTAACTTGGATGACAATCAACATAAATATATATACGAGACTAAGATTTATTAGGCGATGCTTAGGTATCGTGCAGAAATTCTAAGGAACAACTTGGTGAATATGTTAGCAAGTGATGCAAACACGATTGAGGATTTAATTGGGTGACTCAATTTTGGAGTGGTGTATAGATTATTTTAGAAATATTCAAACGAATTCATAGGTCTCGTACGATAGTTGGATTGAACGATTGAGAATATCTTGAACAAGTGATAATGCTTATATCGAATAGGGATTCAAGGTAATAAAATCAATATCTTGATTAGGAAAACTTTATGGATCGTGCGAGCAATTTTAAATTAAATCAAACAGATTGAACTTAAGTAGAATATCACTCGAATAGAAGTTAGCCCGAGAAGGAATATTGTGGTTCAATGAAAGAGGTAAGCGATAACGGATTTGACCTAGAGTTTGAAAGAAAGATCTTGAATCTAGTTCAAAAGATAACTCTCGACAATCAGTTCCAGCGAGAACGATTATCCTGTGGGAGCACCGGCATGGTAATTTCACGTCCGACGGAGATGATCAAACTCACGAGAATATGCTCGATGATTATTCAAACTAACTTGATGAATGGAACGTATCAAAAGTAAATAGACTTTGGCTTGAATATTTGAACTTAGTTGTTTGAGGAATACCAGAAGTAAACTATGGATTTATCAAACGGTAACATTGAAGTTGGATAATTTTTCTAGACGAATTATAATTACAGCATGAACGGACATGACTTGGTGGATAAATATATATAACTTGGATGGAGCAAAGTGAAATAATAAGGTATCTCGATTGTTTTGATAATAACCATAATATTTGACGTTCTTGTCTTGTGCGAGCGTAACTCCATACTCGTACATGCATCACATCCGGATTAGGATGATTATCCAGCAGGAGCGTTGTCATGGTAATCTCACGTCCAGCGAGGATAATCAAACTTGCAGGAGACCAGAGCGTGACAACTGAAGGATCGTCTTGACTAGTGGTTCGACACGATAAGACGAATTTGGGAATATGAGTGAAGCAAAAGTATTTCAAGGACGAGTTAGTCTAGAACCTGGAGTAAGTCACGCTTGATGGTTTCGTGAACGGATACATGAATCTTGTTGGACGACTTAGAGTTTATGATTGAGATTGATGATTGAAAATTGAATCATGGCTTGGTGGTCTAGACTTAGAATCGATATGTGGATCCTATCAAACATGTTTGAGGAGATAGACTATACGAATTGCTAGGCTTATCATGCGACTTGAATATACCATAGATTTGACTGAACAGACTCGAACCCTGTACAAACGAACATGTTTTGTGAGTAGGATGATCTGTGCTCGATGTTAAAAATCTGAGTAAAATGAGCTTGGGTAGAATATCTCGTTCAAACAAATAATGGTTTAACCTTAGAAATTGGGGCTAGCATCGTACGACAAATTTGTACGATGAATCGTGTGCTTGAACTTGTACCTATGACCTTGTGAGCTGACCTAGTAATTAGGCATACGACCTTGTGCCGAGTGAAAGAACTTATGTAACCGACTTTAGCATATTGCTTGAACAAGCCATAGAACTGGGGAAGCAAGTGTCACGACCCGCACCCGGAAATTCGGGCACGAGTGCGTGGGTACGTCCAGCCTACGCCGCAGAGTCGGCGGTAGTACGCTGTCTAGGTCAAATCCATATTTACTAAACTAGCTCATTCACAATTAACATAGGCAAGATAATAATGAGAACAGAAACTTAAGATTGCAACTGAAATAAATACGACAACAGATTCAAATGTTTTAGTACAGAAATTCAGAATGAAATCGGGGACAAACCCGATTAATAAGATAAGAAACATAAATAAAAGATAGCTACTGCTAGCTACTCAGCAGCAGGGGTCTCCTGGGTGGGATCTGGCTCCTCATAAGTATCATCTGTACCCTCATAGGGACCATAATAAGTAGGGGCAAGGTCCTCATCATCGCCTAAATCAACAGATCCAGTCAGGAAAGGAGCAAAGTACACAGTGCACAACAAGATTAAACTAAATATTTATGACAATTAAAATGAATATCATGTGAGAAACTGCATAAAAGAACATCAATATCTCAGAGTTAATGCTGTAAACAGGAATATGAGAAAACAGAAATAAATGAAACAGGAAATGAAACTACAACAGTCAGCAAGAAATATAGCATGACCAGAAACTATCTGTGTGAACTTGTGTTTGTTTTTAGAATACATAGTTGGCATGTAGGGGTTTATAAGGCTAATCCGGCCGTCATAAATGGCTATTAAACAGGGGAAATTAAGATCCGGCTGAGGTACAGTCGTGTACCAACAGCTATTAAACATGACAAGGGGAAGGGTAAACTACATGCCTTCTAGTATTCTCCCACCCGACATGAAAAACAAGACATGAACTCCAATATTCAAGACATGAAATCCAGCATTTCTAATACTAGGTGTAATCATCAAGGGTACTAGTAAAGCAGGGAATTAATTATCACAATATAAAGGTTTAACTTGAAGTGCAGGTACTTGCCTGTTGTTTGGATCTGATTAATTGGTTCTTGGGGAAAATTTCCAGAGATGAGTCCAAAAACTGAAATAGACATTATCATCACGTTTAAAAGATGTCAAATAGCTAGAAACACCTGTTCTTGGGTCCAATTTGGAGACAAGGGCAAAAACGGCAATTTCAGGTCAAAACGGGGTTCGCCGGTGGGCCCGCTTTGCACCGAAAAACGTGTCCGGGTCAACGGTCTCCAAATTCACCAAACTTAGTGTCAACAGGTCAGGAACGCTGATACGAACCCAATGGAACTTACAGATTTGGATTCCGATGAGCCGAACACAAAATCGCCCGTCGAGCGGGGCCTGTGGGGCCCACGACACGCGATTTTGTCAACGTTCTCAGAATCGAACCAAACTTGACCCACAGGACCAGCGTATCGCTACGAGTCCGATGGCGCAAGTTTCGTCTCGATCTGACGAGTGTACAAGAAGTTAGGGCAAATTGCAAAAAAGTCGGATACTGGACGATGTCCGCTGATACGCGTTGATTCCGGTGTGCACGCACACCCGAATCAGCTTCCGCAAAATCTTACACGTCCGTATCGACGACGCGCACGTATCTGTGAAGACCGCACGCGACCAAATTGTCCCGTTTGGTGGGGCGCACTCAGTTCCGGGGTAAAACAGGGTCTGGTTTTTCCTGTTTTTGGATCGCGGTGTGCGATCACCATAGGACGCGATGCCCCGAACGGTTTATCCGGGCACCGAGAGGGTTATACAGGCTTTGTAACGCAATTTGCGGAATTGAAAATGGAGCTACGAACAAAAAGTTACGAGTACCTGAAGGGGATCCGAAAACAGGGTCGAGTCGTGTCGGACACGCGGATCGAACTAGGGTTAGGGTTAGGGTTAGGGTTTCTGGAGCTGAGGCGACGCTGGCTGGCCGGGGGCGGTCGGCCGGGTGCTGGACGGCGCCGGCGAGGGCGGCACGGCGCCGGAGGCGGCGGATACGCTGGCTGCGGGGTTGTCGTGCTCGAGCACGGTCTCCGGCGGCTGGGCTGGGGTCGTCGGCTGGAGGCGAGGGGTTGCAGCGGCGAGGTCGGGGAGCCAGGCGGCGGGGTCGGCCGGCGTCGAGGCGGCTCGGGCGGTCGACGGTGGTGGGGGTCGTGGCTGACGGTGGCGAGGGTGGGGGCTGCGGGGGTTTTTATAGGGGAGAGGGTGGCCGGGTGAGGCGGGGGAAGCGGCGGCCGGTGCGGAGGTGGGCGGAGCGGGCGGGGAGCGTGGCCGGCGTGGCGCGGCGGCCGCGGGAGGCGGTGGCGGACGCGGAGTAGCGCGGGTCAGGCGGGGAAGAGGGGAGAAGGGGAACGGGTAACGGGCGGCGGGTCGGGTTCGGGTGGACCCGACCCGACCCGTTAAGGCGGGCGGGCCGAGCGGGTGGGCCGGGCTGAGAGTTGGGCCGCGGGCCGGGCCGGATAGAAAATAATAATAATAATAATAATAATTAAATAAATAAATAAATAGTTTTTAGGCATTTAAAAATAGGTCTAAGGTCCAATAAATTCCAAAAAAATTACCCTAAGTCCAGTTTTTTATTTTACACCCAAAAATGTTATTTTCATGATATTTTAATATTATTTATTAACCATTAAAAATATTTATTAATTAAAACCTTGATTTTAATTACAGAAAATTTCCAGAAAATTCCAGAAAATTGGAAAAATCCAAGTTTTAATAATTTTAAAAATTCAGGGGGTTTACAACCTACCCAACTTACAAAAATTTCGTCCTCGAAATTTAAGAATAACAAAGGTACGAAAGAAAAGGCCGAGAATTAAAATATACCTCAGGGTTCAAAAAGATAGGGGTATCGCTCTCTAATCTCGTCTTCTCGCTCCCAGGTGGATTCGCCGGGAGAATGGTGCTTCCAAGCTACGCGAACCAGGGAAATGACCTGGTTCCGTAGAACTTTCTCCGATCGATCCAGTATCTCCACGGGTTGCTCTTGGTAAGTCAGACTTGGGCCTACTTCGAGCTCTGAGTGATCCAAAATGTGGCTGGGGTCTGACACGTACTTTCTCAGCTGCGACACGTGGAAGACGTTATGGACTCCATCCAGAGAGGGTGGCAATGCCAGTCGGTATGCCACTTCTCCGATTTTCTCCTGAATGCCAAAAGGTCCAATAAATCTTGGGCTGAGTTTTCCACTCCTTCCGAACCTAATGGTGCCACGTGTCGAGGAAATCTTCAAGAATACCAGTTCTCCAACCTTTAACAAAGTCATAATCAAGTCTTAGTTCCATAATCAAAATGTTTAAATTGACTTGAATTTCATAAATTTAATTACCTCAAATTCCAAGGGCCTTCGGTGGCTATTTGCCCAATGTCGTTGCCTGTCTTGAGCCACTCGAAGTCTGTCCCTTATTTGCTTTACCTTCTCAGTTGAATCGATCACCATCTCTGGTCCCAGCAGGGCTCTTTCTCCAACATCGTCCCATGATAGTGGGGTACGACATCTTCGTCCATACAGAGCTTCAAATGGAGTCATCTCAATACTTGCTTGGTAACTGTTATTATAAGAGAACTCCACAAGATGTAGGTAGTCTTCCCAGGATCCTCCAAAATCCAGAACACATGTACGGAGCATATCTTCAAGTGTCTGGATTGTACGTTCCGATTGTCCATCGGTTTGGGGATGATAAGCTGTGCTGAATTTGAGTTGCGTCCCCAAGCTGGCTTGTAAGCTCTTCCAGAAGTGAGAGGTGAATCTTGAATCTCGGTCGGAGACAATACTTACTGGAACTCCATGCAGCCTGACAATGTGTCTGATATATAAATCTGCCAGCTTCTCTGTAGATAGCCCTACTTTGAAGGGTAGAAAATGTGCAGACTTGGTCAGTCTATCTACTATCACCCAAATTGCATCCTTTCCACTAGGTGTCCTTGGAAGTCCGAAAACAAAATCCATTGTAATATGTTCCCACTTCCACTCTGGAATGGATAGTGGTTGAAGCAATCCTCCGGGTCTTTGTCTTTCTGCCTTGACTTGCTGGCACACTAAACAACGGGATACGAACCTGGCTACTTCTCTTTTCATGCCATGCCACTAAACATGCGTCCTCAGGTCCTTGTACATCTTGTTGGCTCCTGGATGTATAGAGTATTGCGATCTGTGCGCCTCTTGCATAATGTCTTCCCTTATGTCTCCTTGAGGTACACATAATCTATCGCCATACCTCAGTGATCCATCTTCATGAATTCTGAAATCTTCCACTAATCCAGCTTGCACTTGACCTCGAAGGCTTCGCAGCCCTTCGTCTTGAAACTGAGTCTCCTTGATCTTGTCTATTAAAGTAGACTGAATCTGCAAGTTCATCATTTGGCCTTCTTTTCCTGGGATGATTACCTCAATACCTAAACTTTCCAAGTCCTCGAGCAAGTGTATGTCCATAGTCAAGTACATCGCCATAGGATACCTGCTTAGAGCATCAGCAACTACATTGGCCTTCCCAGGATGATATTGAAGGGTGATATCAAAGTCTTTCATTAGTTCCAGCCACCTTCTTTGCCTCATGTTTAGCTCTTTCTGGGTGAAGATATATTTTAAACTTTTATGGTCTGTAAATATTTTCACCTTTTCTCCATAAAGATAATGCTTCCATAGTTTAAGAGCAAAAATGATAGCTGTCAATTCTAAATCATGAGTTGGATAGTTCTTTTCATGAAGTCGAAGCTGTCTAGAGGCATATGCTATTACTTTCTTGTTCTGCTCCAAAACACAACCTAGACCTTTTCCGGAAGCATCACTATAAATAGCGAAACCTCCGGTTCCAGAAGGTAAGGTCAGAATAGGGGCAGTAGTCAGCCTTTTCTTCAATTCCTCAAAAGCATGCTGACATTCATCAGTCCAGGTGAACTCTTCATCCTTCCTTGTTAATTTTGTCATGGGTTCAGCAATTCTAGCAAAGTCCTTCACAAACTTCCGATAGTAGCCAGCTAGTCCCAGGAAGCTTCTAATCTCTGCTACCGAGTCTGGAGTGGGTCATGATTCTACTGCAGCTATCTTCTTAGGATCTACTGCTATTCCATCTCCAGTCACAACATGTCCCAAGAATTCTACTTTGTCTAGGAAGAATGCACATTTAGATAATTTTCCATAAAGTTTTTCCTTCCTCAAAGTCTCCAATGCTAACCTCAAATGTTCTTCATGGTCTTCGGGGGTCTTGGAGTAGATCAAAATATCATCAATAAAGACCACTACAAACTTGTCTAGATATTTCTGAAATACTTTGTTCATCAAGTTCATAAAAACTGCTGGTGCATTCGTCAACCCGAACAGCATTACTAAGAATTCGTAGTGTCCGTTCCGGATATTGAAAACAGTTTTAGGGATGTCTTCCTTTCTCACCCTTACTTGGTGGTAACCAGACCTCAAATCAATCTTTGAAAATACCCGAGCTCCACTCAACTGATCAAATAGGTCATCTATCCTGGGCAAGGGATACTTATTCTTAATTGTTAAGGCATTCAAGGCCCTATAGTCAATACACATTTGGGATATTCCGTCCTTCTTGGGCACAAATAATACTGGAGCTCCCCAAGGTGAGACACTAGACCTAATGAAACATTTGTCTTCTAGCTCTTTGATTTGCTCATTTAGTTATATTATCTCCTTCTTGTTGATTCTGTAGGGATTTTGAGATACTGGTGCTGCTCCTGGCACTAAGTCAATAGAGAATTCAACTTCTCGGTCTGGGGGTAAGCCTGGGAGATCCTCAGGAAAGACATCAAGATATTCAGAGATGATGGGTAGTGGCAATTCTTCTGTTACTAGGGCTCCACAAATTTTGTTATTACCCATTTCTCTAGAACCTCTAGCAAATTCAAATTCTGGCTTGTCAGGGGGCTTGAAGATTACACTACCTCTGTGGCAGTCTATAGTGGCATGATGTTGACTCAACCAATCCATACCCAGTATAATATCAAAACTGGGAACTGGCATTACAAGTAGCCTAGCATACAGTTCTCTTCCACACAATGTAATAGGGTAATTGTTACAGGCATCACTAACCGGGATAATTCCTCCACCGGTAATGATCTTATAACAATTCCTAAGGGGTTTAGTGATTAAGATATGCTTCATAAGGAAATCTACTGACATGAATGAATGTGAAGCTCCAGAGTCAAATAAAGTAATAGCTGGTATTGAATTTATAAGCACAGAACCTGTGATCACGTCTGCTGTGGCTTCAGCTTCTTCCAGAGTCATTGCATAAGCACGGCCTTGCTGCGGTGCACCCCTCTGTTGCTGCTGTTGGTGCTGAGCAAAGCGTTGTTGTTGTGTTGGAAGCGGGGGTTCCCTCTGCTGTGTTGTTGGGGCCCTGGCCTGGACTGGAGCCTTTGGTGCAGCGGTACGTCCTTGAGCAGCAGGACAGTCTCTCATTTGATGCGCTGCTGAGCCGCAGTAGAGGCAGGCACCTAGCCTCTTCCTGCAGACTTGCCAAGTATGACCTAGTTTTTGGCAAAAGTTACAAGCAGCAGCTTGTTGGTTCTGTCCTTGAGCCTGGTGTTGGGGTGCTGGAGCTCAAGGGAGAGGACGCTGAGTTTGCTGCGGGGCCCTCTGCTGTTGTTGCTGTTGTTGTTGAAAAGGGCATTTGTTGGGTCCCGCATTTCCGGTATCTCTCTCTCGTTTCAGTTTATGCCCCATATCTCTCTCAACGCCTTGTGCCACGCTCAGGATTTCCTCATAGGTGCGAGCTCGGCTGGTGGTGACAGCAAGGCGAATATCCGGAGATAGCCCCTTCTTGAATCTACGGGCTCTGTCCTCCGGGGTACGAACCATGTACTCCGCAAAGTGGCTTAACCTGCTAAATTCAGCAGTATACTCATCAACAGATAGGTTACCTTGTTCCAGTCTCTCGAATTGGCTTTCGAGAGCTTCCCGAGCCACTTCGGGGTAGAATTTCTCCTTGGATAGCCTTTTGAAGTCCTCCTAGGTGAGGTCAGGAGCAGATAGTTGGGGTTCATCTCTGAACCAGGTTCGAGCAATGTCGAACAGTTGCAGGCTTGCGGATTCCACTTTGAGATCATCAGGAACCCGAGCAGTCTTCAGGAGTCTCTCGATATTCTCTATCCACTCATCGGCATAGAGAATGCCCTCAGTTCCGTAGAATTCCAGGGGTCTAAGGTTCTTGAAGTCTTTGGCACTCCCTGGCCTCTTGAGTGGCGACTCCTGGGACCTAAGAGCTTCTGAGAGGCTGGTCCGCAGAAGTGCAGTCTGTTCTTTCTGGGATTCCACCAGTCCCTGGAATACTCCAAGTAGTTGTGCCCCATCCAGAGTAACTGCCGGAACAGATGGAGGCGACGGGAGTGCAAGAGTCTCGGGCACATTTTGCTCAGCTGGTTCTGATGTGCCTCCTACTGTATTCCTTGTCTGGACCATTCTGAAAGATTAAGGGATAGGAAGATCAGAATAGAATACTTGGAAATCAAAGGCGATAGAAAAATTTGAGCAGAAATGATATCAAGATTTGAAATAAGGACCCTATACTGTGAATGAGCTTTTCCTAGAATCCTCAATCTTATTCCATACCCTGTCCTAGGGTATTACCCTATTTAAGGATAGGACCTGCATGGGCCACCACAAAAATATGTCACGACCCGCACTCGAAAATTCGGGCACGAGTGCGTGGGTACGTCCAGCCTACGCCGCAGAGTCGGCGGTAGTACGCTGTCTAGGTCAAATCCATATTTACTAAACTAGCTCATTCACAATTAACATAGGCAAGATAATAATGAGAACAGAAACTTAAGATTGCAACTGAAATAAATACGACAACAGATTCAAATGTTTTAGTACAGAAATTCAGAATGAAATCGGGGACAAACCCGATTAATAAGATATGAAACATAAATAAAAGATAGCTACTGCTAGCTACTCAGCAGTAGGGGTCTCCTGGGTGGGATCTGGCTCCTCATAAGTATCATCTGTACCCTCATAGGGACCATAATAAGTAGGGGCAAGGTCCTCATCATCGCCTAAATCAACAGATCCAGTCAGGAAAGGAGCAAAGTACACAGTGCACAACAAGATTAAACTAAATATTTATGACAATTAAAATGAATATCATGTGAGAAACTGCATAAAAGAACATCAATATCTCAGAGTTAATGCTATAAACAGAAATATGAGAAAACAGAAATAAATGAAACAGGAAATGAAACTACAACAGTCAGCAAGAAATATAGCATGACCAGAAACTATCTGTGTGAACTTGTGTTTATTTTTAGAATACATAGTTGGCATGTAGGGGTTTATAAGGCTAATCCGGCCATCATAAATGGCTATTAAACAGGGGAAATCGAGATTCGGCTGAGGTACAGTCGTGTACCAACAGCTATTAAACATGACAAGGGGAAGGGTAAACTACATGCCTTCTAGTATTCTCCCACCCGACATAAAAAACAAGACATGAACTCCAATATTCAAGACATGAAATCCAGCATTTCTAACACTAGGTGTAATCATCAAGGGTACTAGTAAAGCAGAGAATTAATTATCACAATATAAAGGTTTAACTTGAAGTGCAGGTACTTGCCTGTTGTTTGGATCTGATTAATTGGTTCTTGGGGAAAATTTCTAGAGATGAGTCCAAAAGCTGAAATAGATATTACCATCACGTTCAGAAGATGTCAAATAGCTAGAAACACCTGTCCTTGGGTCCAATTTGGAGACAAGGGCAAAAACGACAGTTTCGGGTCAAAACGGGGTCCGCCGGTGGGCCCGCTTTGCACCGAAAAACGTGTCCGGGTCAACGGTCTCCAAATTCACCAAACTTAGTGTCAACAGGTCAGGAACGCTGATACGAACCCAACGGAACTTCCAGATTTGGATTCCGATGAGCCGAACACAAAATCGCCCGTCGAACGGGGCCTGTAGGGCCCACGACACGCGATTTCGTCAACGTTCTCAGAATCGAACCAAACTTGACCCACAGGACCAGCGTATTGCTACGAGTCCGATGGCGCAAGTTTTGTCTCGATCTGACGAGTGTACAAGAAGTTAGGGCAAATTGTAGAAAAGTCGGATACGGGGCGATGTCCGCGGATACGCGTTGATTCCGGTGTGCACGCACACCCGAATCAGCTTCCGCAAAATCTCACACATCCGTATCGACGACGCGCACGTATCTGTGAAGACCGCACGCGACCAAGTCGTCCCGTTTGGCGGGGCGCACTCAGTTCCGGGGTGAAACAGGGTCTGGTTTTTCCTGTTTTTGGATCGCGGTGTGCGATCACCACAGGACGCGATGCCCCGAACGGTTTGTCCGGACACCGAGAGGGTCATACAGGCTTCGCAACGCAATTTGCGGAATTGAAAACGGAGCTACGAACAAAAAGTTACGAGTACCTGAAGGGGACCCGAAAACAGGATCGAGTCGTGTCCGACACGTGTCGGACACGCGGATCGAACTAGGGTTAGGGTTAGGGTTTCTGGAGCTGCGGCGGCCGGCCGGAGGCTGAGGCGGCGCTGGCTGGCCGGGGGCGGTCGGCCGGGTGCTGGGCGGCGCCGGCGAGGGCGGCACGGCGCCGGAGGCGGCGGATACGCTGGCTGCGGGGTTGTCGTGCTCGAGCACGGTCTCCGGCGGCTGGGCTGGGGTCGTCGGCTGGAGGCGAGGGGTTGCAGCGGCGAGGTCGGGGAGCCAGGCGGCGGGGTCGGCCGGCGTCGAGGCGGCTCGGGCGGTCGTCGGTGGTGGGGGTCGTGGCTGACGGTGGCGAGGGTGGGGGCTGCGGGGGTTTTTATAGGGGAGAGGGTGGCCGGGTGAGGCGGGGAGCGTGGCTGGCATGGCGCGGCGGGCGCGGGAGGCGGCGGCGGACGCGGAGCAGCGCGGGTCAGGCGGGGAAGAGGGGAGAAGGGGAACGGGTAACGGGCGGCGGGTCGGGTTCGGGTGGACCCGACCCGACCCGTTAAGGCGGGCGGGCCGAGCGGGTGGGCCGGGCTGAGAGTTGGGCCGCGGGCCGGGCCGGATAGAAAATAATAATAATAATAATAATAATAATAATAATTAATTAATTAAATAAATAAATAGTTTTTAGGTATTTAAAAATAGGTCTGAGGTCCAATAAATTCCAGAAAAATTACCCTAAGTCCAGTTTTTCATTTTACACCCAAAAATGTTATTTTCATGATATTTTAATATTATTTATTAACCATTAAAAATTATTTATTAATTAAAACCTTGATTTTAATTACAGAAAATTTCCAAAAAATTCCAGAAAATTGGAAAAATCCAAGTTTTAATAATTTTGAAAATTCAGGGGATTTACAGCAAGACATAGAGTTAGACTTGGAACGGTAAGTGTGTGCTATTTTTGACATGATGGACATGGACGCTAGTCGGTAAATCGGATAGATCGTGCTTAACGGTAGTGCAATGCTTGGTTTGAGTTACAATGGGAATGACTTGGAATTTTATTGACCCCGTCGAAAGTATCAACGTGATTTGTAAGACGAGAACACTTGAGATTTTCGCAAGTAGCTTGTCCGAATTCACTATCACTGAGTTTGGTTGAATGCATATGTTTGAGGGACGTCTTGAACGTATACACAATCCAAGACTCAATGATATGTTGAACTCGAGTGCAAAAACTTCGCTATCGCTAAGTTGGTTAACATGCATATGTTTGAAGGACGCTTTGAATATGTGCATGATCCAGACTCGCGATATGCTGATCTCGAATGCTAGTTCAAGTGAATATGTTAGATTCGCATGGACGAGTATAACAATTTGGATAAGTTTGCCTCCGTCCTAGATCATCATTCAAGATGGATTATAACGTACCCCACGTTAAGTGATATATATTTCACGCTAAGGCGCAGTAGAGACCGAGTCAGAGCTTGGATTGAATGATAGAGTAATTCAAAAAGATAGACCCAGCATACACGCAACATGGTATAATGAACGAGTTGAAAATTGTGAACGAATCTAGTGGTACCGATTGCTATGCTTGAGATAGATTTGATAGTTTGCGTTAGAACGGTTTGTGCTCAGGAAGTCTTGATGACGAGACTTTTCTGAGTAGTGTATAATGTAGCGACCATTTTCGTTCAAGCGGACAACCGATTCAAACGGTGCAAGTGCAATGACCCGACCTGCTTTGCTCAGCGAGAAGACTCATTTGAGGCAAATGATTCCAGACTTGGCCCTTCAGGAGTTCAGACTTAGACTTTCAAAGGCTCGCTCGGAGTATCGCTCGACCGAGGTAAATTATCGCTAAGGTGAGTGGCTATGATGAACTTGTCTTTGCTTAGCCAGCACACTTAAAATTATGGACGATACATGCTAGTCGCTAGAAGAATCACCTCTTGCATGCTAATAAAGAATACATTGCACCTAGCTAAAGGAATAATCACATCTTATATTGCTTGTGTTAGAACATGGAAATAAAAATTAGCTTATAACTTGGACCATCGCATGCTACCCTAGCTTCGTGCAAATAGACCCCGCTATGCCTCGAGTAGATCATTATATACTCTTCATAGTGCACTGCTTCACTTGTTTACACTGCACATCTTATGGATTATGTCGCTCGATATGTTCCTGTACGGTTTTAACCCTCACACTAACCCTTTTAGACTCGTGCTAGCATAGCGATTTATGTTTCCATGGTTTCGATGCTTGCCCGCTTCATGTGTTAACTAGTACTCACTTGTCTTGTTTTAATGCTAGTCTCGTAGATTCATGCCACGGCCTGAAACACAACACGAAACATGATTCACTCACCTGAGGTAGGAAGGCTATCAAAATAGTTGTTCCGAGCCAAGTAATAGAAAACATGGAACGACTTCAGGACCGTTGGGTCGCCAGGGTAGTTCCCATACCGGGAGCTGCAAAGATGATAAGAAAATATAAAATTAAGATGCAAGTAAAGAATGACTAAAATGAATGGCACTAAGAGAATGACACCAAAAGAATAGCTCGAGGAGTCCGTAATAAAGAAAGATGCAAAGAACCAATGAGTCAGAAACGGCCTGGGATGGCTTGTAGCGAGGCTCATTAACTGCGCTTACAACCATTGTCGTTTAATCAGAAGAAGAAGATATCAAAAGAAAGAAGAAGAAAAAGAACAAATAAAAGAGGCTCGCTTGGTCGCGGACGCTTGTGCACCAGCTTGATTTCCTACGGACGGGGCCGCCAGGGCACCGGGACCGATCTGGCCTAGGGGAAAATCCGATAGTCGCGTTAGTTGTAGTTAGCACGGATAAGTTTGGTCTGTCGTCGGGGCACCTGGACCACCGTCTTATTTACGACTATGTCCATAATGGCGTGTAGGCCAGCGACCCGTTCATATAGATTTAGTCAGGCTCGGTTGCACCAATCCGCGTGCGAGTCATTGTATTTCGTCTAAGAAATCTGAATTTGAGTAATATGTTAATGAACAAGTAATCTGTGTAGCCTGAGTTTTATAATCACTTGAATAACCTGAGTAACGCGCCTGAATCTGAGTAACAAAGTAACTTGTGTTTCACAATTTAAGCAAACTCGTGCACATGATTTAGGAATACACTCGTAGTATACATGTGTTCGCTATGTGATTCCTTGGATTTTAATATATGTATATATTCGTGTTTGGCTAACTTGGTTGTGTCATTAGACAGGGAAGGAAGAATGGTAAGTTGGTAAGTCTCGCCGTGTTACTCTTATATCGCACGACGTACTGCCACGCGAGTTAGGCTTTGCATTTTATGCCATAAAACTGATCCTAAGGCAAGACTATAAAGATAACTTAATAGATGGTGCACGAAGCCTATATAACGTGTTTAGATTTGTCGAGCGGGAGAGAAGCCTCCCCACCAGTGCATTCATGTACTGATAACCCACCAGATTGCTTGCAGGATACGGGAGAACCTCTTCGGTGCGAAACCCCCCTTCGTGCGTGCTAAGGCGTGGAGTTCGCTCTGGAGCCTTGGAGCATTGTGTCCAGAGCTGAAGCACATATACAGGACATAATATTGGAACATCGCCTATGTATCATCCCAAGTTGTAAGCTGCTTGGCACGCCTTTATTGTTTAGAGAGGGAGAGAGAGAGCTTGAGCGACTTGTAATCTCGGCCTAGCGCCGCTTGTAATAATTCTTGATTTTCAATAAAGAGCTTGTTATAGTTTCATACTTGTGTTATTCAATGCTTCCGCTATTGATGACTTCTTGATTTGTTACCAATCGCTTGTTCGTTTCTTATTCCGCTGCATTCGGACTATCTGTGCGACTCTGTGGCTTAGTTATTTTACCGTCTGTTCGGATCATGGCCTTGTACGGACGTAACTTGTGCTCGTGTAGCATCACGTCCAGATGGGAAAGATCGTTCCACGGGAGCGTTGACGCGGTGATTCGCGCCTAGCGGGGATGGCTAATCCTGCGGGAGATTGGGGCGTAACACACTTAATCCTCTATTACTCTCTCCTAAACCCCCACCCTCAAACCAAGCATTGTTCTTTTTCCTAACTTTTTCTCACTTAACTCCCTTAACCCTCAATGCTAGCAGACCCTAAGGAGCTGTTTGGTATAATGAAAGTGGGGTGAAAGTCATGGATTGTTGCCATTGGATTTTGTGATAGAGTAATCCGGTGTTTGGTTAATGGGTGAAACTGCCGACCGAAAGTAGGTGAAAACAAAATAAATTTGCAGCCGCAGTTCCTTTCTTGGTCAATCTCACATCCAAATTTTTTTGATGAATGTGGTATTTTAATCCCATTTGCCATTATTTAATATATATAAGACACTTTTTTGATCACTTTAGTACTTTTAGTCCATTATTTTATTTTAGTTTTCTTATAATATATTTTTATTTTATCCACTTTTATAGTCATCCAAACACCGAAAAGTATGAATTAACCATTTTTAAGTTACAAAATATTACCTATCTAAATATTGAAAGTCAGATTAACCAGACAATAACTGATATAAAATTAAAAAACATACGCATTTTAGTTTCACCAGACAAAATATCACTTCATTAATGGTTTTATTTTTTTAACCAACCAAACAAGCAGAAACCCCTAAGGTTGAGATTGAGACCGGTAGTTTGGGAAAAAGAAAAAGAAAAAGAAAAAGAAAAAGAGCAATAATGCCCTTGGCAACAACGACGACTACACCACCCATCCAGGCGGTGGTCACCAATTCTCCTCGGCCGCGTCGTCTGGTGGCCTTCACGACCCCTCCCGCCTACTCCCCACGGCTCTCCTCCCTCCTTTCCCTCAGCGGAGGAGCAGAGCCCCTCCCTGTCCCCACCATCTCCGTGGACCCCACCCCACATACCCTCCTCCAACACCACGCCGCCAATGGCACTTCGCTCGACCGCTTCGCTGGCATCGCCTTCACTTCTCGAACGGGGATCCTCTCCTTCTCCCTCGCTCTCGACCTCGACCTCGACCTCGACCTACTCACCCTCTCCCCCTCCGGTGGGCCCCCTTCCTTCTTCCTCGCGGCACTCGGCAAGGATGCGGATCTCCTGTACGGGGAGGACGGCCTCGCCGCAAAGCTGGCGAAAACCACCACCCGCATCCGCATCCTGGTGCCTGACGTTGCCTCTCCTGCCGGACTGGTAAACTTTGATATCAGCACAATGTGTTTTTACAGTACATTTATAGTATTGTTCGTAATATTTTTTTTGTTTTTGGTATGTTTGATCCGATACTCACCCCCACCGATGATGGTGGATGCTAAAGCTTTTGCTCACATTCCCAATCAATTCAACAATTTTTCTTCTTCTTCTTTTTAAAGGACCAGTATAGGAAAAAAAAAATACAGTGGAATAATGATTTGATCTTGTTGAGGATCAACATGCTATAGAGTGTTAGTGCGTTGATAAATAATTCTTTATCAAGACAATATACACATTTCTTTTTGTCAAAAGTTTAATACTATAAATTTGCAACGTTCACCATCATCATCAAAGCCTTCTCCCATAAGACGGGGTCGGCTATGGGATTTCCATTTCTTCACTCTTTCGCGTAATGTATCATATAGATGAATGCAATTTCCTATATCAAATTGTAGCATCTTACCTTTTCGTTTAGATTCTTTATAGTCTAAGGAACTTGGAGAGTGCTTCTTGGTTGCATGTGCTTAAACTACAATCGAAAATGTAGGTCTACATGTTGGGAGTCCACTCTGGATGTTCTGGGAGGAAAGGGACCGAGTTTGGTCCGAATTCGGTCTGAACTTAGCCATTTCCAAATAGAACTTGGGGATATTCGACTGACCGAATTCGGCCATAACTCGGTTTGTTGGGGCTAAATGTGGTTTAGGTTTAATCTGCATCATTGGATGCTGGTGGACGACCAGATCTGATGGTGGGGTATTTTGGGATTTCCTAAACCCTATAATATGGGTTCTCAACCTATTTATATGTGTTGAGGGTGGAGGCATATGTGAAGCTAAATATGGGAGACTCAGGGTGCTTGTCTACAGAAAATCTAAGAGAAAGTCCGTACTTTGCTCTTAGGGCTCTTCATCCAATATAGTTGGAAGAGAAGATATGTTCGAGGAGTCATCGTCTTCATTCAGGGAGATCGTTATAGGTAGGGTAAGTGATTTCAAGTTATAATCTTCTGCTTTCTTCTTGAATTTGGTAAGTGGGTTGAATCTTTGGATAAATGATTCAACATAGTTTTATTTAATCTTGTAATTCCACTTAAAGTTATATAGATTGAGATTTGTCCAAGTGATGTAGTCATCGAAATATTGTGTTTTATCTGTCATGGTGCTTGCGTTAGACGAATGGTAGGTTATCTTAAGTAGATTGGCGTAGTTTCTGCTGTGGTCAGTTTCAGATATAGTATCAGAGTGCGGTATCGACACTACTGGTCCCAACATTTGGTATCAGAGCTCTCAGGTTCTCGAGAGGGAAGGTACCATGCCTATGGAGTAGATGAACACAAGTATGATCACCCTCACAGGGGAAAATTAGGTGATTTGGAAGCCAAGGATGGAGGGTCTACTCTGCTCAAGGATTTGCATGGTCCGTTGGAGGACGACAATGCCAAGCCATCAGACAAAACTGTTGATGACTGAAAAGGATTAGATCAGAAGGTTGTTGTATTCATTTGCCAATGGCTGGACGATTCGGTATTTTATCACGTATACATGGAGAGTTCAGTAAAAGCATTGTGGGCAAAGCTGTATTCATTGTACGAACTGAAGACGACTGGCAACAAGGAGTTTCTTATTCACTAACTCGTCAACTTGAACTACATTGAGGGTGCTTCGGTGGCATAACATCTGAACGAAGTTCAGGGTAGCATCAATCAGCTGTCTGCGATTAAGATGGTGATTGACGATGACCTTCAAGCCCTGCTGCTTTTGAGTTCTCTGCCGGAAAGTTGGGAGACGTTGGTGGTGTCGGTAAACAACTTCGCGCCTGATAGAGTTGTCATGATGGAGACAGTAAAAACTAGTTCGTTGAATGAGAAGGTCCGACATAAGCAGTTTGTTGAATCGTCATAGTAGTCCGCTCTGGTTGCTTCCTACGGGAAGGGAAGACTCAAGTTGCAAGCGAGGACGGGGGGATGGGGGTTCTTGGGATCTTGCGACTGTGGACCGCAAGGAGGGCTGCTATCATTGTGACGAAAGTGATCATTTTAAGAATAACTGAATGAAGCTCAAAGCTGAGAAGGCAGGCAAGGATAACCAGGAAGATTTTACGGCTATGTGAGATCTCATCATCTCAGCTACCGACGCAGAGGAACCTTGTGACATGTGTCATGGCGACGATTATGTTATGGACATAGGAACTTCATATCACGCCACTCCGTAGAGGAGGATCTTCACATCATACCTAGGCAGTAGTTTTGGACGTTTGAAGATAGACAATAAGGGAGTTGTTGTAGTTGTGGGCATTGGGGACGTGCACATAACAACAGAGCTTAGCGAAAAGTTCGTTCTCAAGGGAGTTTATCATGTGCTGAGTTTGTACTACAATTTGGTTTTGGTAGAAAAACTAGCGGATGATGGCCGTTCCAGTATGTTTGGGGACACACATTGAATATTTACGAAGGGTTTCTATCTGCTGGCTCGAGGAGACATATATTGTGGTATGTACAGGCTCAAACCGTTGAGGTGTACATGCAGGCCACAGACATCGGATGGAGACTCGAGGGGTATTCGACAAGAGTTTGTGGACCGTTGAAAACTTACTTTGGGAGATTTTCGAGATGATTTGAGGGGTACGGAGGATTCGATTTGTCGAAACAAAACGACGAATGGTGATGAGTCAATGATTGAGAGTCAGTTAGTCTGTCGGTCCCATGATAGCTGATCGGTCTTCAGGTCAGAGTTGTTTCACAGATCTAATTTTGGTGACGGATAATTTATCAAAGTTTTATGGAGCGACATTGGTTTCAACATTTCGAAGCCAGGGAGGAGATCAAGGTGCGCAACAAACTCAATTTGAGGTAGATGCATCTCCATTTGCACAGTTTCGGAGGAGCTGTGGGCAATCGATGGCATGCACAGTGCATGATGATCTGCTTGAGAATGCATGTGTACGGGGGAACTTCAGTGTCAGACACGAAGGTGAGCAGGTTCAGGAGCTTGAATCTCGAGGGAAGCGTACCGTCCGCTTGGTTGTACCATCCAAGGGTGAAGAAGCTTGACGAAACGGGAGCACGTTCCGGTGGAAGACATATGTCGGGGACAGATAGCCAAGACTTACGATGAGACTGATCGTTAGGGACTTCGGTCTTGGTCGAATTATTGATGTCAGTAGGATCCCAATTGTACATGAGGTGTTACGTTTGGCAGCTAGCGTTGATGTGGTGATCGAGGAGTTGGAGACGAAGGAAGATGCAAAACAGCTCGGGGGATCGGAGATCAGTGACAAGGAGGAGCAGGAACTCTGTCGCGGGACGACATGCATATAGTCCAGTTAAGGATCCATGTGGGCCAATACCTTTCATCAGAGTGGAGGAAGAGAAATGTTGGGAGTCCAGTTTGGATGTTCTGGGAGGAAAGGGATCGAGTTCGGTCCCTTCTAATTCGGTCCGAACTTAGCCATTTCCAAACAGAACTTAAGGATACTCGATTGACCGAATTCGATCAGAACTCGATTTTGTCGGGACTGAACAAGTTTCAGGTATGCATCGTTGGATGCTGGTGGATGGTCAGATATTATGGTTGGCTATATTGGAGATTTTCTAAACCCTAAAATATGGTTTGTCAACCTATTTATGTGTTGAGGGTGGAGGCATATGAGAAGCTAAATACGGGAGATTCAGGGTACTTGTCCAAAAAAAATCTAAAAGAAAGTCCGTAGTTTGCTTTTAGGGCTCGCATTCCAAGACAGTTGGAAGAGAAAATCTATTCAGGGAGTCATCGTCTTCGTTCAGGGATATCGCTACAGGTAGGGTAAGTGATTTCAAATTGTAATATTCTGCTTTTTTCTTGAGTTTGATGAGGGGATTGAATCTTTGGGCAAATGATTCAACATAGTTTTATTCAATCTTGTAATTTCACTTGAAGTTATATAGATTGAGATTTGTCCAGGTGACGTAATCATCGAAATATTGTGTTTTATCTGTCTTGGTGCTTGCGTTAGACGGGTGGTTGGTTATCTGAAGTGGGTTGGCCTAGTTTTCGCCGCGGTCAGTTTCAGACACGGTATCAGAGTGCGGTATCGGTGCTGCTGGTCCCAACACTACCTACCCGTCAACTGGCCACGTACCAACTGGCTACTTAGGTATTATGGTATGTCTCTCTCGTGCTCATAAATATCTGAACTAAGAATTTGGCACCAACATTGAAGGTTCTTAATAAAATTTCATTCAAAATTATCTATTGTGGGGGTAATTTGTCTATAGGCAGTTAAAATGAACAACAATTGAGTTAAAATGGACAACAATGCTTATTGCGGTTGAATTATTCAACAATGTTTAATATATCTCAATTTGGAATAACGGGAAACAATAAATAAGGTATAAAATTATGTCTAAATCTAAATGTATCAAATTTTTTTATTGGTTTTAAAATAACTTATTGTTTTTGGCTTTACGAAATCAAGAACTCCCAAACTTTGATCCGCAAGTGTTGAAGTGATTGTACCAATACTCATAAGAAGGGTTTGAAACAGATGCCAATATCGATACTATGAACCTTGGTTTTATGATTAGCTTATGATTTCTCGGCTATTCAAGTATGACTACAAGGTATACTCTCCATGCACTAATCTCCATGCACTGAGTATCGCATTGAGCCCATATTTATAGATTCATTCAAAAGTCCTTCACGTTTAGTTATCTTTGTATTCTTGACTGTTAGACTCTTTCTGTATTATGTCTTTGTATTCTTGAATTATTATAGATGAGAGACTCCCATGGAGAGTATGCTAGCTTATCCCTGAACTTATTCTCTCCTCTACACAGTTAGGGTTAGCTGCCATACTTTTTTCCTCCATCTTCATACCAAGTCTAAAGTGGTACATAAGGGATATGCTGAAGTTGGAATTCTACAGCTAAATTTAATTCTATCCATAAAAATGTTAAGGCACGCTGATGCTAAGTATATATATTAACAGAAAGTGAGAAACCGAATGGAAAAAGAAGATTCAAACAACCGACCCCAAGCATTTGGGATGATGGCTTTGTTGTTGTCGTTCTTATATAATCGTTGTTGTTGATACATTTCACAGATTTGTTTATGTGCATTTTATCTTTAAGAAACTTTACTATTACAGTTGTTCGTTATTTAATTACTCTGGAGTCCGGACTTCATATATTCCAGGATCGTGCATCAAACACTTCCATGTTCTATATTCATATTTCCCATTAGAATATGACATTTTGTTGCCGATACGCCATTACATACTCCAGGACATGTTTTCAATTTGTAAAAAAGTAGATTCAACCCAAATTGGGCAGTTATTTTAAATGTTTTCAATTTATAAACAATTATAAGATTATGGAATTAATCCTACACATTTCACTGGTTTCCCATAAGATATTCATGATATAATCTTGTCATAATTGTTGATATCAATGAATAATGATGTATGTTTTGGAATTTGTTTAGTTACAGACGTAGCACTTGTTCTATATCTTGTTCTCCTCTTTGCATATGTACTTCTTTTCTTTATAGTTTCAGAATTCTGTCTGAACAATTAATGACCAAGAATATTCATTTAATTTGCACCCATTGATATTCATGTTTTTCAAGTTTAAATAACACGGTTTCATTATGTGCTCGGTCTGGGACCATGGAATGACTAATCGGATTATCTGGTGATTAATCAGATTGCACGCTAAATAGACTATTTTATCATAAAAGAATAGAAAAAGTCACATAAATATAGATAAAACATCCAATTCTCATTTAGAAAACACAAAAGTGGTTAACATTTCATAGGGTTACTGGAAAACTACAAATAAACATATCACAAAAGAAGTCTATACTCCATAGAGTTAATAAATGACTACACATAACCCGCCAAAAAACAAAACAAATAGTCTATAGACATTACGATCATATAGTTTACCACTTGTTCCAGTTCTCATTATTGTTATCTGTGTTGCACATATATGAACATGGATATGGATAATGTCACTATTCGGATAGGGGATACAAACATTTCCATATGTACCTGAGTAATTACCTATATAGACACTGATATCCAGGTACAAACATGATACAAATACGGCCAATGGTTTTTATGCGTCCTTGTAACAAAGGTTGTTATAGCCCTTCCCTTTTGCTCCTAGGGAATCTCTTAGATCTGACCCAATACGGGTCAGATTAATGGGTTTATATGTGAACCTGACCCACTAACCTAACCAGGTAACTAATTAATAAAACAATTATCATTAAAAGCCAGCTTAACTGTTCTATAAACCGAGTAAGTGGCGCTTACTCGGCCGCTTTCCTTAATTTTCTGCGGTCTAGGGCCGCTTTTGAGTACTCGGCCGAGGAATCTGCAGAATGGACGAATGATTTTATTTATGAAATGCTGTAGCTTATGGACTGATGGTAATTTTTCTCTTGTTGATTCCATGTTTTGTTAACCATCATCTTTCCCATGCATTTTTTGGTATAGCTATAGATGTTTTTGTCTTGTTCTCTTTCTCTATCAAGCATTTCATCCTTAAGTTCACTACTCTTATTTAATTGTTGAACAAAATTTCTTTAATGCAGAATTTTACCACTTTGTCAAACTGTTCCACAACACTAACAAACTTTTGAGTATGCCAGGTAAAATCTCTTGGGTTTGGATATGGAAAGAAGATTCTCTGCCCGGTCCCTACTGTTGTGGATTTAACTGAGCCTCCGGTCATACCGGATTTTCTTGAAGATTTGGAGGAGGCAGGATGGGTTCCAGTTAAAGTTTCGGCATACGAGACACGCTGGATCGGGCCCAAATGCATGGAGAGATTGGTGGCTCTGGACAAGGATCTGGATGCAATCATCTTTACTAGTACCGCAGAGGTGGAGGGTATGATCATGGGTTTGGAGGAGTTGGGTTGGGATTGGGGTATGGTGCGGAGGAGGTGGCCAAACATGCTCGTGGGGGCGCATGGGCCTGTGACAGCAAAAGGGGCAGAGAGATACGGGATTGATGTGGATGTGGTGAGTGAAAAGTTTAGTAGCTTTGATGGAATTTTGGATGCTCTTGATTTGAGATGGAGTTCTTCCAGATGATATCCAAGACATAGAAGTTGGTAAGTGTTTGCTGAAATCCCATGACTATATTTTTCTAATCTCACATTTTGTATGATGTTTGAGTCTTTTATGTATCCGCCTTTAGAACATAACTCATTCACAGTTGGATTGGGTCATTGGAACATGATGGACCTGAAAGATATCTGCAATACTAGACAAGTTTATCTTATAACTCATGGCCTGTGTAACTTCAGCGACGTGTCTGCAAAATGGTTGATTATGTTGAGCATCAAAACTAGCTAAGGTTTTATCAAGATCATTTGCATAATCACCTTCTATAATAAAATTGTTTAAGCTCGGCTATGTTTTCTGTTAAATTTATCTTTTAATAATAGACGATTTGGTTGCATGCTTAAACTTTGGCTTTATTCAGGGTACGGGGATGTGGAAATTGTGTCTGAATAACGAAATGAATGTTATAAATAACACATTCTAAAAAGTCTTTTTGGTTGGTCTACATTTAATTCTAATCATATCTCAAATAACATTCAAAATGCTAATGTGCACTTCAAGCTACTGAGCATAGTTAAAAAGTCCTACTGTAATGAACTTCGCCATATCAAACAATTGTGTCAACAGACTCCAGCATGATTCTCTTCCAATCTTTGAGACAGGAATGGTTCTTTTATTTTCTTCCTCAAACTTGAACAATAGGGCAAATTGTATTGAATGTTAGTACTTACATTTGTTCTTGCCATTTCCTTTGTGCTATTACCTCCTTATGCTTTCTGCAATATCTCAAAAAATTTCATTATATATCTTGTGACGCATGTTTGTGGTTTTAACTTCGCATCTTCGTCACAGTAACTAGCTTTTGGTCATTAAGATATTAGATTAAGCTAAGAAGCTCGAGGATGGGTAAAGGAGATTCTTGATTCAGGAGAGCGCTAAAGTTTGAGATTTGTGGAAGTGTAAGAAGTTTAAAGGTGTCATAGAGTCTGCCGCGTATCTGATTGTAGGGTAGATGCATGTCCAGCCAGATTATACCTAGGTTAATCTTTAGCCAAATTTAACAAGCCAACCTGAATTTGGGTGACCTATCCTGATCTAGATTAATATGGAGTATGTGACTTGACGATGTTGGATCCAACTAAATGCAACTTGAAAATCAAGCAGTTACCCCATCTAAAATCTAGCCAATCTAACCTATATCAGTTCAGTAACCAACAGGACCTGATTCTATCTTGACAGTTGCTACTATTTATGAAATATACACCCCATAAACATTAGTTTTGTTTCATTGAAACTGACTATTTGGTTAGCTAGCAGTCGATTAAAATCTTAATTTCACTGTAGAGTTAGAGAGTAAACCTGTTGCAAGATTTCAACTGAAATCTTAATTTCACTATAGTCTTAGAAAGTAAACCTGTTGCAAGATTCTAGCAAGTTTCTATGATGTTGGAAGGTTCTATAATTTGGTAGAAAATAAGAATGCTACAGTTTCCTAGTAGATTGCCCACATTGAAGATTCTTGAAGAAGTTTCTAGTATTAGAACTTCATGAAGTCTCTTTACACTTGTAAGATACCTCTAGATTCTAGCAAGGAAGATTCTAGAATAAAAAGGCACTAACATGAAGTGTACATGTAATTTGTAGAGCATTTTTGTGGAGATTCTCAACTCCTTGATCTCCAACTAGTGAGACTTTATTCCTTGGCTCAGGTAGAGGTATAAAAATTTAAAAATGGGCATTGTGAAGATCAGAACCTTAAAAATGATTAGTGGTTTTATACTGTGCAGTCCCCAAATAGGTAATGCACTCTGAACTCAGTAATAGCTGGGTTTTCTTATTAAAATATGCCTGCTATTGTAGGTCAGTAGCTATTGATTATCTCTTCCAGAAATAGCTGTACATATTGCCAAAAGACAATGTATTACAAAAGTTTCAAAGTGAACAAAGTAATCTAATGATGTCTTTCAACATAATTGTGCTATGCTCGAGCTTCCCCATGTATTCTTATATTGAAAGCATGGGCACTCCCATAATCATTGCAATATGCACTATTCTACAAATCAGGGCGCCTAGGCGCTTGGTGCCCGCCAAGTGCCCGTCCGTCGTCCGACGCTCGACCACCGGGTTATTTGGGATTTATGGGCTATTTTTTGGCAAATTTCTTTTTTGGACCCTTTTTTTGTAGACCACCTAGAATTAGGCGGCGCCTAGGCACGACTAGAAGCTAGGCGTCCGGTGGTGCCCGTCCGACTCCAGCCTAGCGACTTTTACAACCTTGGCTATGTGTGTGTCACATTGTGCAGTAACTATATTGGAACAATACATGCACTCCAAAATTCACGGACACATATGGATTATCCATGGACCCGAATCCGATTCATATATTGTATTGATATTATTTTCTTAGATTTTTCAGTTTACATTTTTTGTTTGTTAGAATTAACCTAAATAAGGAGAATTTTATCTCATTGAGTTGATTAAGGATTATAATTATTTTATGAATAAGCCTTTAGAGATTGGTTTTATCTTCTATCAATTTCTTGAGTGTCTATAAATAGTTTGTAAGTTCAAAAAATATTCATTGAAGAGTTGAAGAATGAATTAAGAGAGATCTACTTTTGAGTTTGTATGGTGCGATACGAAAAACCTAAAGTGGGTCTAACTTGTCGTCTTCTCCGTTGGGTCTCGAGCACAAATCCAACATTGAGATCTGACGCCACTCACATGTCATTCGAAAAATCGGGTATTCCTATTATTTACAACTCAATTTTTATTTTTTGCATTTTTGTTAAAATTATTTGTGATAAATTGATAGTAGTTAATTGTTCTTTAAACACTAACGTCTAATTTTTTCCAAATCCTTAAATTTCTAATTTTCATACTAATTTTATTTTCTCTTGGGTCTTTGTCCTGTGTCACATGCCTTGTCTGTGTTGTCATATTTGAATTATTTCGTGTCATATTTATGTTTGTGAAATATAGATTCTCGTAAATGCCTCTAAGGATATGTTTAACCAGAAAGAATAATTTTAAACATTTCAGTTATAGGCCACAATTTGCAAGTTCAATGCATGAAGGAAAGGAAGATAGCTAAATTTTGGAACCTTCTTTTACTTGATCTCTCATTTTCAACCCTTAGTGGAGAGCAGCTTCCTAACTCAGCAATTCAACTTTTCAATCTCTTACTTGACCTCCCATCTTGACAGTACAAAGGTATAAACATCTTTGTTCTTGGACTGCCAAAATTTTGACAGTCTTAAGACTGTTAGTTGCAGACTGTTAGTTGCGATTTTCAGACATTATTTTGGAAAATTCAAATATTGAAATGAGAAAAAAAACAGAGTTTCTTCGGGTGCGCAATTGCCAAAATTTGATGACCAGATTCTTTCGTCGAAATAGTTATTTGTCATGTCTTTTACATTGTTAGCAGCCATTTCCATTGGAGAAGGACCACAAGCTTGAGAAGCTTCGTCAATGAACTTTGGGGAATATATGGCCGGAGCTTCGCTGAAGATATGTGGGATAAGGATCTGGATGCAATCGTCTTAACTAGTACCGCATAGGTGGTGGAACTGATCATAGGTTTAGAGGAGTTGGGTTGGGATTAGGGTATGGTGCGGAGGAGGTGGCCAAACATGCTCGTGGGAGCGCATGGGCCTGTGACAGCAAAGGGGCAGAGAGAGGGATTGATGTAGATGTGGTGAGCGAAAAGTTTAGTAGCTTTGATGGAGTTTTGGATGCTCTGGATTTGAGATGGAGTTCTTCCAGATGAGATCTTAGACATAAAATGTCTGTCGAAATCCTATGATTATATTTTGCTATTTCTCACATTTTGTATGATGTTTGTGTCTTTTATATATCCGCCTTTTAGAACATGAACTCATTCACAGTTGGATTGGGTCATTGGAACCTGGTGGCCCTGAATGATATGTGCAATACTAGACAAGTTGGTCATATAACTCATGGCCTGTGTATCTTCAGCGATGTGTGTGCAAAAATGGTTGATTGGGTTGAGCATCAAAACTAGCTAAGGTTTTATCAAGATCATTTGCATAATCACCTTCTATAATAAAATTGTTTAAGCTCGGCTATGTTGTGTTAAATTTATCTTTTAATAATGGCTGATTTGGTTGCATGCTTAAACTATCGCTTTGTTCAGGGTATGAGGATGTGGAAATTGAGTCTGAATAACGAAATGAATGTTATAAATAACACATTCTAAAAAGTCTTTCTGGTTGATCTATAATTAGTTCTAATCATACCTCAAATAACATTCAAAATGCTAATGTGTACTTCAAGCTACTGAGCATAGTTAAAAAATCCTACTGTAATGAACTTCACCATATCAAACAATTGTTTCAACAGACTTCCAGCATGATTCTCTTCCAATCTTTGAGAAAGGAATGGTTCTTTTATTTTCTTCCTCAAACTTGAACAATAGGGCAAATTGTATTGAATGTTAGTACTTGCATTTGTTCTTGCCATTTCTTTGTGCTATTACCTCCTTATGCTTTCTACAATATCTCAAAAAAAATTCATTATATATCTTGTGACGCATGTTTGTGGTTTTAACTTCGCATCTTCATCACAGTAACTAGCTTTTGGCCATTAAGAGATTAGATTAAGCTAAGAAGCTCGAGGATGGGTAAAGGAGATGCTTGATTCATGAGAGTACTTAAGTTTGAGCTTTGTGGAAGTTTAAGTTTAAAGGTGTCATAGAGTCTGTCGCTGTATCCAATTGTAGGGTAGATGCATGTCCAGCCAGATTATACCTAGGTTAATCTTTGCCAAATTTAACAAGTCAACCTGAATTTGGGTGACCTATCCCGATCTAGATTAATATGGAGCTATGTGACTTGACGATGTTGGATCCAACTAAATGCAACTTGAAAATCAAGCAGTTACCCCATCTAAAATCTGGCCAATCTAACCCATATCAGTCCAGTAACCAACAGGACCTGATTCTATCTTGACAGTTGCTACTATTTATGAAATATACACCCCATAAACATTAGTTTTGTTTCATTGAAACTAACTATTTGGTTAGCTAGCAATCGATTAAAATCTTAATTTCACTGCAGTGTTAGAAAGTAAACCTGTTGCAAGATTTCAATTGAAATCTTAATTTCACTATAGTCTTAGAAGGTAAACCTGTTGCAAGATTCTAGCAAGTTTCTACGATGTTGGAAGGTTCTATAATTTGGTAGAAAATAAGAATGCTACAGTTTCCTAGTAGATTGCCCACATTGAAGATTCTTGAAGAAGTTTCTAGTATTAGATCTTCATGAAGTCTCTTTACACTTGTAAGATACCTCTAGATTCTAGCAAAGAAGATCCTAGAATAAAAAGGCACTAACTTGAAGTGTGCATGTAATTTTAGAGCATTTTTGTGGAGATTCTCAACTCCTTTCAAAGTGTGATTCTCCCCTTGATCTCCAACTAGTGAGACTCTATTCGTTGGCTCAGGTAGAGGTATAAAAATTAAATAAATGGGCATTGTGAAGATCAGAACCTTAAAAATGATTAGTGGTTTTATACTGTGCAGTCCCCAAATAGGTAATGCACTCTGAACTCAGTAATAGCTGGTTTTCTTATTAAAATATGCCTGCTATTGCAGGTCAGTAGCTATTGATTATCTCTTCCAGGAACAGCTGTACATATTTCCAAAAGACAATGAATTACAAAAGTTTCAAAGTGAACAAAGTAATCTAATGATGTCTTTCAACATAATTGTGCTATGCTCGAGCTTCCCCATGTATTCTTATATTGAAAGCATGGGCACTCCCATAATCATTGCAATATCCAATGTTCTACAAATCGGGATTAGTCGGCGCCTAGGCGTTCGGTGCCCGCCAAGTGCCCGTTCGTCGTCCGACGCTCGACCAACGGGTTATTTGGAATTTATGGGCAATTTTTTTGGCAAATTTCTTTTTTGGACAATTAGGCGGCCCTAGGCACGACTAGGCGCTAGGCGTCCGGTGCCCTTCCAACTCCAGTCTAGCGATTTTTACAACCTTGGCTATGTGTGTGTCACATTGTGCCGGAACTATATTGGAACAACACATGCACTCCAAATTTCACGACGTCACACTCTGATATGGATTATCCATGGACCCGAATCTGAGTCTGATTCATAGATTGCATTGATATTATTTTCTTAGATTTTTTAGTTTATATTTTTTGTTTGTTAGGATTAACCTAAATAAGGAGAATTTTATCTCATTGAGTTGGTTAAGGATTATAATTATTTTATGAATAAGCCTTTAGAGATTGGTGTTATCTTCTATCAATTTCTTAAGTGTATGTAAATAGTTTGTAAGTTCAAAAAATATTCATTGAACAGTTGAAGAATGAATTGAGAGAAATATACTTTTGAGTTTATATGGTGCGATACGAAAAACCTAAAGTGGGTCTAACTTGTCGTCTTCTCCATTGGGTCTCGAGCACAAATCCAACATTGAGATTTGACGCCACTCACATGTCATTCCAAAAACCGGGTATTTTTTGCATTTTTATTAAAATTATTTGTGATAAATTGATATTAGTTGATTGTTCTTTAAACACTCACGTCTATTTTTTTCCAAATCCTTAAAATTTTAAATTTTATACTAATTTTATTTTCTCTTGGGTCTTTGTCCCGTGTCACATGCCTTGTTTGTGTTGTCATTTCTGAATTATTTCGTGTCATATGTATGTTCGTGCAACATAGATTCTCGTAAATGCCTTTGCTTCACTAAGGATATGTTTAACCAGAAAGAATAATTTTAAACATTTCAGTTATAGGCCATAATTTGCAAGTCCAATGCATGAAGGAAAGGGAGATAGCTAAATTTTGGAACCATCTTTTACTTTCTCTCTCATTTTCAAGCCTTAGTGGAGAGCAGCTTCCTAACTCAGCAATTTAGTATCCAACTTTTCAATCCCTTACCTGACCTCCCATCTTGACTGTCCAAAGGTATAAACTTCTTTGTACTTGGACTGCCAAAATTTTGAGAGTGCTAAGACTGTCAGTTGTGATTTTCAGACATTATTTTGGAAAATTCAGAGATTGAAATGAGAAAAAAAAAACATAGTTTCTTCGGGTGCGCAATTGCCAAAATTTGACGACCAGATTCTTTCATCGAAATGGATATTCGTCATGTCTTTTACATTGTTTGGAGCCATTTTCATTGGAAGGACTACAAGCTTGAGAAGCTTCGTCAAAGAACTTTGGGGAATATATGGCCGGAGCTTCGCTGGAGATATGCGGGATAAAGATCTGGATGCAATCGTCTTTACTAGTACCGCAGAGGTGGTGGAACTGATCATAGGTTTAGAGGAGTTGGGTTGGGATTAGGGTAAGGTGTGGAGGAGGTGGCCAAACATGCTCGTGGGAGCTCATGGGCCTGTGACAGGAAAGGGGCCGAGAGAGAGAGAGAGAGAGAGAGAGAGAGAGAGATGGATTGATGTAGATGTGGTGAGCAAAAAGTTTAGTAGCTTTGATAGAGTTTTGGATGCTCTGGATTTGAGATGGAGTTCATCCAGATGAGATCCTAGACATAAAATGTCTGTTGAAATCCCATGATTATATTTTGCTATTTCTCACATTTTGTATGATGTTTGTGTCTTTTATGTATACGCCTTTTAGAACATGAACTCATTCACAGTTGGATTGGGTCATTGGAACCTGATGGCCCTGACTGATATGTGCAATACTAGACAAGTTGATCTTATTACTCATGGCCTGTGTATCTTCAGCGATGTGTGTGCAAAATTGGTTGATTGTGTTGAGCATCAAAACTAGCTATGGTTTTATCAAGATCACTTGCATAATCACCTTCTATAATAAAATTGTTTAAGCTCGGCTATGTTTTGTGTTAACTTTATATTTTAATAATGGCCGATTTGGTTGCATGCTTAAACTATCGCTTTGTTCAGGGTATGAGGATGTGGAAATTGTCTGAATAACGAAATGAATGTTATATAAATAACACATTCTAAAAAGTCTTTCTGGTTGATCTACAATTAGTTCTAATCATATCTCAAATAACATTCAAAATGCTAATGTGTACTTCAATCTACTGAGCATAGTTAAAAAATCCTACTGTAATGAACTTCACCATATCAAACAATTGTATCAACAGACTCCAGCATGATTCTCTTCCAATCTTTGAGAAAGGAATGGTTCTTTTATTTTCTTCCTCAAACTTGAACAATAGGGCAAATTGTATTGAATGTTAGTACTTGCATTTGTTCTTGCCATTTCCTTTGTGCTATTACCTCCTTATGCTTTCTAACAATATCTCAAAAAATTTCATTATATATCTTGTGACACATGTTTGTGGTTTTAAATTTCACATCTTCGTCATAGTAACTAGCTTTTGGTCAATTACTACATACCCTTGTTCTTGTTGACGTATTGTATGTTATGCCTCTTCAATTGTCATCTGTGCAAAGGTCCCATAATTTACCTCTACATAATTTAGTCATATTTGGTGTCCTTATATTAATGACCAATTTTTTAGTTGACCCTAAAAATTTGGAATGATGACTTTGTCATGGTTATTTATATTTATGACACATTTTTGTCTTGCATTGCAATATTGTTCTGATTGTTCTCGAAAAAGCATTTCTGAAAGCAATGTTTGTTGGTCATTTGATCCTTCTGTTTCTTGGATGAAGTTCATAATAATTATTCATATTCATGAATTCAATCTTTAGACCAGTGTCCTTAGTTTTTAGCCAACACAGACCTTATATTGGTATCGGCTGACCGACTCTTATCTGTCTGATATGATAGCCCATATGCCCGTTCGGCAAAAAATATTGGTTGATTAATATATCTGATATACCGGCTACTAAGTACACTGCCTAAGAGTCTGAGACAACATGAATCTCAGTAGTTCCCACGACATTCAGTTGTCAGTGGGAATCTTAAATTACACTGGAAGTTTTTAGAACCAAGTCAATCTGAATTCATGAAATGACTAGCTTTCCATCCGTTACTTATAGATTGAGTATTGGGCCCAAGTTTTGTTTGAAAAACTTCAGCCTTCAATACATGGGAGTTTTTTCGAATTAAATAGAGCTGAGTTAGGATGACCTATCCCGATCTAGATTTTTACAGGTCCTATTTATATAAAGCTATGTGACTTGATGGTGTTGGACCCAACTAAGTACAACTTGGAAATCAAGCAGCTACCGCATCTAAATTCTGGCCAATCTAACATATATCAGTCCAGTAACCAGAGGACATGATTCTATCTTGACAGTTGTTACTATTTATGAAATATGCACCCCATAAACATTAGTTTAGTTTCATTGTAACTAACGATTTGGTTAGCTAGCAGTCAATTTAAATCTTAATTTCACTGTAGTGTTAGAAAGTAAACCTGTTGCAAGATTCGAGCAAGTTTCTATGATGTTGGAAGGTTGTATAATTTGGTAGAAAATAAGCATGCTACAGTTTCCTAGTTGGTTGCCCACATTGAAGATTCTTGAAGAAGTCTCTAGTATTATAACTTCACGAAGTCTCTTCACATTTGTAAGATAACTCTAGGTTCTAGCAAAGAAGATTCTAGAATAAAAATGCACTAACATGAAGTTCAAAAATTATTCATTGGAGAATTGAAGAATGAATTGAGAGAAATCTACTTTCGAGTTTGCATGGTGCGATACTAAAATTCTAAAGTGGGTCTATCTTTTCTTCTTCAACATTGAGTCTCGAGTATAAATCCAACATTAAGATCTGACGCCACTCACACGTCATACCAAAATCAGGTATTCCCATTAATTACAACCTCAATTGTTATTTTTTGCATTTTTATTGAAATTATTTGTGATAAATTGATAGTAGTTAATTTTTTAAACATTTTTGAGTACAAATGTTTTACAAATCCTTAAAATTTCAAATTGCATACTAATCTTATTTACTCTTGGGTCTTTATTCCTTGTTACATGTCTTGTCTGTGTTGTCATGTCTGAATTATCTTGTGTCATATTCATGTCCGTTCGACATAGATTCTCGTAAATGCCTTAGTTCACTAAGGATATGTTTAACCAAAATGAATAATTGTAAACTGTTTAGTTACATGCAATAATTTGCAAGTCTGCATGAAGGAAAGGAAGATAACTAAATTTGGGAACATCTTTTACTTGACCCCCCATTTTTCTAGCCTTAGTGGAGAGCAACTTCCTAACTCAGAAATTTAGTATTCAATTTTGCAATCTCTTACCTTAGTTTTTGGAAAGATATCTTAAAAAGGTCATTGGACATAGTTTGCAGTATTGGTTGAAACCAATCCGATACAGCTGATACTGATATGGTTTGGCATGAACCTATCTGATACTGACTGATACCAATATTGATCGATACCGACATTATGGGTCTTTTTTTATCCAGTCAATTCGGCAAAAAAATTGAATGAAAAAGACCAATGAGCAATGATGTAAAAATATAGTAAGGTTGTAAAGGAAGAAAATTTATATATCTCAGATAATCCAATCGGCAAAGGTGACAACTATTTCATTCAATTCCAAAATTAGTAAGAAACAATGCAGAAAATACTTAAAAGTAATTTTTTTCTAAAAGTTTAATAATTTATTAATATTTATTTGCTTTCCGATACCAAAATCCGATACTCTGATCCGAAACCACCGATACTGTTGATACCGAAACCCATAGGAAGGGTTCGATACCGATTCTGATACCATAGTGCAAACCTTGCATTGGATCATGTGACCACATGACTTTGTGACACTTGTTGATTTTTGAAAAAAAGAGGAAGTTAATGACCTACAGGTTGAGCCGTTTGTATGTATTTTAAATAAATAAAAATCTAAAATCATGGATTAAAAAATCTATATGATTAGGATTTCAGTAATTATTAGAGTTCTTCTGTCTACAAGCTTAGTACTTTGTAGACTATTCATAGTCTATAAACATAACAGGTAATATCATGAGGTTTTATGAAAGCATTCAAACACACTTTAGATGTGCTTATTGTAGGGAAAGATGGCTAGATTCTGTAAGATTGGAGAGTATCTTGATTTGAGGTTTTTTTTTGGTAGAAAATACTGTACGTACATGAAGAATTTGTTGTGTGGTAGACATGCCACATAGGAGGGAAAACAATTCAAGATTCAAGCTGACTGGATGGCTTTGTGTAGGATTTGTGGAATATTTTTAACTACCGCAGTAAATTCATCGAGTAAAGGTTCTTTGCGAGTTAATAATTGCAGTATATGAAAAGAGTCGAATTGGCCCCTGCACCAATGGACTTTTTACGAGTTACGTAAGGAGAAGGCAGTTGATTAAATGAACATTTTTACTATTTTGAAAAATTAATTCTACATAAAACGATTGTTCTAATGGTTTGGCAGGTCTTATGGGAAGAAAATTGTTCTCTGAGATAAGTTGTATACTCAGCACACACACACGCAATAAAAGGCAGTTATTGATGTACTCCTAGTCAAGACTTTTGGGTTTCATCCATTGCAATTTTAGTTTCCTCGACTTCCCAGTTCAACAAAAAATGAAGGTGTTTTATCCTAATATAATGGCTTCAGCTGTTTAGTTTTGTTTATTCTCCAGTTTTGGGCTTAATGGTATGTAAAATGGAACCAAGTTTTGCTTATATGTGTATAAAACTACTCGCACATTAATATGTTAGAAGAATCATCGATCACATTCATGCAATGCCATAACTACCTTACTGACATGGAAATGTTGCGATCACCATTTTAGAAGGTAAAGTTTAGGACACATGTATCATTCTTTCCTTCAGGTATGTAGTCTATTAAAGGTTCTACTATTAGTAGCGATTTTTTCTAATATTTTCTTTTCAATTTCCTTCAGGTTTGTAGTCTATTAAAGTTTAGGACACATGTATCATTCACAAACATGGAATGACCCATCAAACTTGCCTTTTACTTGTTTATGGTAAGATGACATATTCCTTGTACCTTGATAGGTTGGCAAGAAGAAAATAACATCTATTGACTTGTTGGAAACTACAAGAAACTGGAACACCTCTAGCAATTAAGAGGAGCAAAGGAGAGGCACCAGTTGATGAAGGTGATCTCATGGAAGAGGGTATCTTTGGTGATGCTGTAATGGGATGTGAGGGTGTCTTCCATACAGCTTCTCCTATTGTTAAAGCAAACTCTGACCCCAAGGCACTCAACTATATTCTCTCTCTGCATGAGTTTTATCGGATATATTCTGGAAACCATAGTTACCGTGGCAATTGAAGTTAAATGGTTTTCGATTGTTCCATTGGTTACTTATTTCAACTAATATAAAAATATTTATTAGCTTCTGATATGATTTATCAAATGTTAGTGGCAAGTCTAACACTGCATAGTTCTATAAAGATATCCACCTGGACTTGCAGTTTTGTGATTGCAACTTAATATAATTGCAGGCTGAAATCCTGTATCATGCAATTATTGGTACACTAAATATATTATGATCGTGCAAGAAGAATCCTGAACTTGGAAGAGTTGTTCTATAATGATCCACTTGGACATGCAGTTTTGGGATTGTAACTTAATATAATTGCATGCTGAAATCCTGTATCCTGCAATTATTACGATCGTGCAAGAAGAATCCTGAGCTTAAGAGAGTTCTAACATCATCATCATCATCATCATCATCATCAATAAGAGCAAGAGGATATTGACCCAACAACACTATTGGATGAATCATCATGGAGCTCTGTGGAACTTTGTAAAAGACTCAAGGTGAGATGTCTTTTAGATTAGCCATTATCCATCTATGCAACTTTCCTTTATAGAAAAATAACGTTCAAAATTCGTAGATTTTTTTATGCATGCATTCCTGTTGCCAGTTTAATATCGAGTGGGCACATTTCTAGCTATATTTTATCTACAATTATGTTCTTTTACTTCTAATTTGATGATTTGCTTCTAGGTTATGAATAGCATAGTGGATGCTGACAATCTCTTTTCTTTTAGAATTATAGTCTCATAATACCCTCTCTTTTTTTTTTGCTTGTAAAGTCATGGTAAGTCTTGGCGGAGAAGGCAGCATGGGAATTTGCAAAGGAAAACAACATCAACCTTGTAACCGTCCTTCCTTTCCTAAGTACTAGTTGGCCCCGTGCGGTTAACTGCATCGGACGCCCTTGTTTTACTGAAAGCTAATCCGTATCCCAAGTAATCTTGAATTTACACTTTTAATGACCTATATAAATGTGCCAGAATTGTGTATTTTCCATTTTGAAAGTCTTGATTGTTAAAATAACTAAAAATGCCGGGAACCACAATAGCGACTTCCCATTCGTTGATTCTACAACCGGGTCTCGCCCTTAGGTACACAATATACACTAGTGAAGCAAAGAAGTTTTTTCTAATATAATTAAATAATTAATAGAAATAAAAATTATATTAAAATAATTTAAATATAATTTAAATTAAAATTTGTTATAGATTTTTTTTATAGAATTTTGATATATATATATATATATATATATATATATATATAGTTGGTTTAAATATATATTAAAATAGTTTAAATTATATAGGAATTTAAATTAGATAGAATTTTAACAAATTTTAAGTGAGTAAAAGATATATACACACATAACATTTAAAAGAATTAAAAAAATTAATTATATTGAGGATTTACAAATAGTTTGAATGGCTCACTTTTGAGCCGTTTTTAAGCTGCATTATATAGTTGAAAATAATATGGCATTATGTACGTGAAATGGAAGTAACTGTCTAAATGTTTGAAGAATATCCTTTGCAACAAAATGCTTATGTTTTTACACATATCCTCCTACCTTTTTCTTTACTGTCCTTCATTTTTTCCCTACTGTTATTTGATAACAAGAAAAGTCTCCTAATATTATTCTAGGATATTTTATATCAAATATGTTTCAGAGTTATCTTACTCTTATAATGAAACTTGAAAACGGCTCAAAATTAAACCGTCTAAGCCGTTTAAATCTTCCACCATTTACTAAAAAAAAATTAATATTACCTAAACAAATTGTTGGCAAAATTTTAATTTGTTATAAATAACGACATAGGAGAATCAAACGTAAGCAACCAAGGAGAATGACAACCATAATAACAACATGAGTTAGAAGAGATATTTGGTTATAGTTAGATAATATTATGTAGCTAAACAATTAGTTAATTATTATTATTATTTATAATTATGTGAGGATATACGTACGGTTTAAACTGCTAGCTGTTTTTAAACTCTTTATAAAGAGTAGAGATATATCCATAACAAATTATAATTAAAATATAATTATATATATATATATATATATATATATATATATATATATATATATAGGGTAAACGAGATATGAGCCATGCATATGTGGACCAATAGAAATATAGTGTACTAGAGCACATGGATGCACATAAGATGTATGAGTCTATTCCTATGATCCACATGTGCATAGTTCATGAAGGAATATGAGCATTATGGCTCATATTTCGTTTATCCTATATATATATATATATATATATATATATATATATATATATATATATAACAAATCTTAATTTAAATATATTTAAATTTTTAACTATTTTATAATAAAATCAGAAAAAATTATGAATTGAATTAGTAGTGAAATAAAGAATGAACCAAATCTTAAAGCTTCCACTATAAAATAGATAGCAATAACATGAAGCCCAAAACTTTGGTTTATATCACGTGAAAAAGTACATAGAGGCTCCCTCTAATTCCTTCAAGAATGCAACATGCCAATTTTCCGCACAAAAGTGCCAAGAGTAAGTCTCAACCAGATGACCAATACCGCTCTAAATCACGAGGACAGAAGCAAAATTCTTTGCTCTTTGTTTTCTCCTCAACCTCTCGGCCTTAGTGTGCACCAAGCACTCTTTGAAACTTGCTTGTGAGTGTGTTTACACTCACACCTCTGCACTCGATGATGCATTGATCCAAGCATACCCTTTCTTTAGGCAAATAGATGGAGTCTTGAAACAACCACACTAATGGCCAAATTGGAAATCATTGTGTTTTATGTAACAATACCAATAAGTGTTGCATTAGTCGAACCATGAATGCATCTAAGTGTAAGTTGCATTAATCCAAATACGGAGTGAAGGCAATTTTTCATAAATTGTATTGTGTGTTTTTGTATTTTCTCTATTTTCTAACGTATCATGTGCTTATGTACTTGATATTGTCCAACACAACTATCTCGATTTTCTCGTCTTGATTATGTTTTGTAATTTTCTCGATTATGGTGCCCTGAATCGTATCTCCGTGTGATGATTGGTAGATTTAAATCGGACTAACGACTTATGCAACAATTAATATTTTATGGATTTTTTGAATAATCGAACTAACTGGTTGACCATCATAGACTTATTGCAATACCTTTGGTTAGGATCCGTACGTAGATCGAGAATTCTAAACATAGTTTTTTGGTTCGTCCTTGAGTCAGCAATACACTTGTTGGTATATTGTTGGTGAATTGTGTGGGCTCATTGGAGACTGCCCAAGTCAGCCGGTTAACTTGTGTTTTCTTATGTCAAGGATCCCTTGGCGCATGGATTGGTCTATGTGGCACTAATCTAGAGGCCCAGGGGATCTGGTTAAGAACCTCCTTCTCTCTTTCCTTAATTTTTTAATTATTATTTTTCTTTCCATTTTTCTTTCAGTTTTGATGTCTCGTGTTGCCCTCGACCCCGAGCAGACCAGTCACCAGCCCTAGAATGAGGGAAGATGTGTGTTACTGGTGATACTAGAGCCGACTATGAGGAAGACTTTGAAGCCTCCTCCATTGCCCTTGTCTATTCCAAGCTCGAAATCTAGGCAAATACATCTTGCTCGTGTGAGAGACATTACCTCAGTTTAGTTTTGACGATGTATTCATTATCACAGTCATACGCACACACACGAGCCATTAGGATGGATTTATGCTAGAATTGTTTTCGCGTATCGAATTTCATTTTCTTCACAATTTATGTGGTTTCTCGTATCATGAGTTTCTAGCTCATTTTTTCTCGTGCACACGATCACACACAAGCTACTCGGGCCCTATAATTCTAGACCCTTTTAATTCTAGCAATTGCGCAAGTTATCATGTATTATGTTTGTTTAGGATAAATTGGCATAACTTGTAAAATACTGGATAAATTACTTAACTTATAAAATACTTAACCGACTGACACAATTCTTTCTTACACACATCATGATAATATTTGATATAACCCATTTTATAATTTTGGATTCGGCCGAGGAATAATTAAGAATATAGCATAAAACCGAGCTGCTAAGTTGGCCATTGTCCTCTGTCAGGCCACACAGTATACCTGCAATATACTAGTGGGCACAAAACATAGCCCATTCAGCCTTGGTCCTGAGTGAGTTTGCACTCAGGTTGTTGCACTAGTTTTGATCGTACTTTTCATCATGATTAGGTATTAATATAAATCTCACTTGTCATGCTTAATTAGGTTATTGTGTGTATTTTGATTGCTTATTTTCCTCATCTTTGTTTTGAATCATTTTCTTGAAAAATAATAATACTTGACCCGACATGCATGTTTTATGTGTTGGACACGTTTGCTTGTTTGTGTTAGCTAGGTTGTTCATGATAAGCATGCTAGATTCTTGATCAGACTCTTCTCGTATAAGCTTCAGGCTATTATCTCGTTTCCAGTAGAAACATATGTCTTGACAAGTTCGTTTATGACTTTCACATACTTGGTTTTGAATTGTACGCATGTAGAGTGTATACTAGATATTTTATAGTATTTTGGACTAGTTCTTGATTGTATACATGTATTTGCTTGGTTTTTGATTTAGCCCACTAACCAACCTTATGTCTGGTATGTTACTTACTACAAGGAAAGTATACCAGCGATATACCTCTCTGGTATACTGCCAATATTTTACCCCTACAGAATACAACCTAGTTCGAGTGGTTATTTAGTGTATCGCGTGTTAGGATGCCCAGATACTATTCTTGCATTAGCTTGACAATATCTAGCTTTGTCGAGTGTGTCACATATAGGGTGATTCTCGAGTGTCCATGGCTCAAAAATCAAAACTTAAATAACTAGGATATGTAACTAGCATATTCACTAAAGCATTCGGAGGGGAGGATTTTGATTACATGAGACATCGTTAGGATGGTTTTTCTGGACATGTCAACCCCGATCGACATGGGCCAATGATCCTTACAAGTTAAAAGGATTCAAGAAAAGAACCATGTCATTTTAAGTATCTGCAATGAGTTTGATCAACATGGGCCAATGATCCTTATTGCTCGCCGACTGCTTTGAGGGGTATGTTGTTTTATAGGCCATCCCGTGCTCCCTGTCTCTCGATTTGCCCCCTCTCTCTCTCTCTCTCTCTCTCTCTCTGTGTCTTTTGATTCATGATTGGAAAAATAGATTTGTTTAGTTTAGGGCCGGGTATCAAATCCAGACCAAAAAATATATTACAAACAACCGCTTCGGTGATCGCCTAGTGAAGTTAGTGACTGCTACTAAGAGGCCATCTAACCGCATAGACCCGCCTAATCGTCCGACTTTTTTTGACTACCACTAGATGTGCTGATTCATATGGAATTTTGGGTGGAGCATGGCTACCTAGGCAGCCACTTAGGTCGAATTATAGAACAACGCGTATTCCGTAGCTGTCTTATGTATGGTACCATTCTTTGTATTTTGATATTTTGATATTTTGATATTTTAACGTAATAATTTTTTTTGGTGGACCATGTAGGTATCTTCTTATACTTGTAGGGTTGTAAGTGTCTAGAGCCTAGAGTTGAGGAGAAGGAAGACTGGAAGCGGACCTCCCTCCGGTCGCCTGTCGTGGCAAGAAGTGTAGCGAAGTGAGAACAAAGGATTTACAAGTCTAATGGGAGAAGAACGTTGACTGCATTTTCAACTAGAAAAGAAAATCTATACCTCCTCGGGGCACCGAAAGACACTAGACGCGGCAAGCGAGATAAAGAAAGCAGCTGGCTTGACACAGCAGTATGGGATTTATTATGAGGAAACCTTCTCCCCGGTGGCTAAACTGAATACAGTACGGGTGCTCCTCTCCTTAGCAGTCAATCGTCAGTGGGCTCTTCATCAGCTGGATATCAAGAATGTCTTCCTCAACGGGGACTCGTAGTTCAGATGAAACTAGGGTCAGTGCGCAGAGAGTCCATAGTGAAAGTTTCACCTACCAATCATCGGAAGGAAGTCAAGTCAGGGGAACTTTCCCATTTTCTGTGAAAAAGAGAAATTTGTTAGAGCTGGGACAGAGAAGCAATCAAGAAAATGGGTCTGTTAACAAGTGAAGGCACTGAAGGGCGTAGCGATCTCGTAAATTGTCTTTCTCTTTCTCAAGGAGAAAATCAAGAGAAAGGAAAAAAAGCAGAAGTCGCATCTGCTTCCTAGGGAAAGTCAGTAAGCCAATTTCTTGGAAAGTTCTTTCGATTTCAATCCAAATAATTTGTCTTTGATATTTTCTTGCATATCCATGTCTTTCGATTCCTTTGTATTGTTAAACTACTTTGATGTTCTTGTAATTTCGTATTTGTTATTAAACATGAGTCCTTTTCGTTCAGGCACAAATTGTCTAGCTTGGTAGAGGAGGTTTGCATTGAGTGTGACATACGCCAGCGTGGCAGCATTATGAGGCACCATAGTCCCAGGGGAAGATGCCAATAGATCAGCAGCATCAGATGCTAGAGGACCCATAAACAGTAGAGGCGTAACATGTGACAACAAATTTTATACCACCAACGAAACCAATAGTACTAACAGAGGCACTATTGGAGTAGTTTGGTACGATTATCAGGGGCATGGTAATTTTTCAGCAAAAGAAAGACTTTCTTCTTCAGTAGGGTGTCCAGGTGGTACTAGAGCATAGCTGTCAGTAGGGTTTGAGTATTGCGGGTAACTTTCGTTATCTTTACCTTCCCTACTTCTATGGTGCATATGATGTTATAGCCTCTAATTCCTAGATCCAGGATATAGAGGTTCCATAAACAAATAGTGGCAGTGGTAAAAGCTTCAACTTTTGACATTGCTCGAGATTAGTGGACACAGCAGGATTGCTCCCTCAACTCTCCTATAAGTTGGGCTATATTTCGAGAGCTTCTAGGTAAAGTTCCCCAACTATACCGCTAGGTTCATGATTAAAAGAGATTTATCAACATATGACAACAAACGAGGATGGTGGATGAGTATACAATGGATTTCTGCAGCTTAGAGGATTTGCACCCTTTACGGTGACTTTAGAGCAAGACAGGACCTAGAAATTTAAGGATGACATCATTTGGAGCTTCTAGAGAAGATAGAGACAGGTCTATTTAGCACTTTTGATGCAGTACTAAGTGTAGCATCCGCTAGTAGAAAATGCTAAATAATACACTGTCATGACCCGTACCCGAATTTTGGGACACGAGAGCGTGGGTACGTCCAGCCTACGCCGCAGCATCGGCGGTAGAACGCTGTCTAGGTCATAATACTAGCTAATCACTCTCACATGAATATCCAACTCCATAAGGAGACACAGATATCACAATATAATATGGAATACCCAATCACATAAACTAAAGCACGATGAGATATCGAAGAAAACAAATGAAATACAAGACAAGTCTAAACAACAATAAATAGTCTAATCTGCAATCAATAACATCCAAATCTCCAAGTATGCCGGAAACAAGTCCTCTAAGTCGTAGTCTGGAAAAAATATCCAGTCAGGATTGGAACGAAGTACAAGCACTAACAGCAGTTCCATGTATATTGACAAAAACTATAATGCAGTGTAAAGAAATACAAGACAGATATGAATACTGGCAATAAGAAATACTGGAATAAGAAATACTGGAATAAATGGAATACTGGAGCATATGTCATTATCAATGTACATATAGTAATAAAATAGAAATACAAGTACACGCTAGAACAATGAACTAGTATATATGTGAATGCTAGGATCATGACTAGAACATAAGGAGTACTATGTCAATATACTAGAGATACATGTCAAGAACATCTAACTAAGTGTGTGAAATATTATCATATCATGTGATCGGCTTGGGACTGATTAGGCTTGCGATGTATGACTAGCTATGATTCATGTAAGGTCAGGCTAACCATCCAGATAGCTATGATGCGAGCAATAGTCAGGCTAGTCACACATAACAGGCTATGAGACATGTAATGGTCAGGCTGCACCGATGTGAGGTGTGGGTGAGCTATGATGCATGTAAAGTTTGGGAATGATCACATAAGCTACTAATATTTTTCCGTTTTTCCCAGCTAGCATGATGGATTCCAAATCACGACTCCTCGTGACAGGTCTCAGTGATGCCAACTCGTGTATACAACAGTGTCAGAATCATGTACGCTATACAACTAGAATTATAGAGATAATCAACATAATGAAAACTGTCAGAGAATGTACTCGCCTAGGGTCCTGCTGTTGGCAATAACAATGTCTGTTTTCGAATCTTGTCTGAAAAATCCAACAATCCTATAGACATCATATAATACAATATTGCATCAGACATTACTCTAACACACAATTATAAATACACTGGACTCAAGGCTACGCTAGGTATGATACTGGTCAACTAGGATCAAGTGTGCGTCAAATTGCATGGGTGTCGCATCTGTTATTACTGTGCAAGACAGACAGTCAATGATACGGGCCTTGCCAGTACGTCAATGTACACATGGCAGTCTGCTAACATGCTACGTGGTCAAACTTGGGTCATTTAGTACACATAATATTATACATATTATTATCTATCATAAATACTTACAATTTATATACATACCAATTAAATACATATACAATATATACTAGTTTGAAAATATATATATATATATATATATATATATATATATATATATATATATATATATATATCATGTTGAATAATGTACACATACTAAATATGTCTACACACTATACCAATTGAACAATACTCATATACCAAAGGTAGATTAATTGAGTATATATACTATATTTATATATGCATATATATACCAATGATATACCTATTAAACATATACGAATGGAATACATATACGATACATATATACTAATTGAGAAATATACTATATATATACCAATTATATATTATACATATACTAAATATATACTAATACATACATACATATACAATATACGCATACGCATACGTATGTGTAAAAAGCAATTCACAAGAGAAAATACTCCTCACCTTGGCCTCGGCGTGCACGTGCGCGAGAGTGGCGATGATGACGATGTCCACGATGTTGATGACGACGATGGTGTTGATGATGTTGACGATGTTGGCGATGGTGTTGATGATGTTGACGATGTTGATGACGATAATTGGTGGTGATGATGATGAAGGTGGCGATCATGGTGAAGATGATGGTGAAAGTCATGGTCGTTACCGGAGGAGCTCAGGCAGGAGGATGGCTGGAGAGTCTGGAGGAAGGGATGGCGGACACGGGTTGCTGTTCGTCGATGGGGCTGGTGGTGGTGTAGAGTATTCAGGTGAAGGAAAGTAGGGAGGAGGAGAACGGCGGTTCAGAGGTCTGCTCCGGTTGGTACAGCGGGTTCGAGGATGGCCCGGTCGACTCCGGCGCCGGGATGAGAAGTCCAGCGGGTCAAGGGGTGTTCAGGCGTGTGCAGGTCGGAGGAAAGGGAATACTCCGGCGAGGGGTCGTTCGACAGGGAGGGCGGAGGAAGGAGATGGGAAGGATGGGAAAGGGGAGGAGTCGACAAGGTGGAGCTCGGTGGTCGGGGATGGCGAGTGCAGGTGCTCGGGGATTCGGCGGCTGCTCGTCGGGTTTGACAGGGAAGGGGACATCGGCTTCAGCGAAGACTGGGTCGAGGGCAGCGGGTTGATCGTGTGGAGTAGTCTCCGGCCATGGCGAGGGAGATGGCCGGGCTCCGGCGGTCGAGCAGGGGAACAGGATGATGGGGGAGATAAAGTCGGCTGGGTATAGGTTAGTTTTAGAAAAAAAAGGAAAGGAAAAGAAAAGGATGTTTATATATATAGTATTATGTATTGGGATGACCTAGAATTAGGGTTGGTCAACCCTCTTGGGATTGGGCCTTCTCATGTAGGATTTCAAGGGTTAGAATTTAAATGGGTTCAAAATGAATGCCTAGGATTCAATTGGTTTCAAAGTTTGAAGGGCCATGGTTCAAGGAGGTCGATGGTGTATTACACACTCCCAAAATTTATAGAAAAATACACATGAAGGAGAAATGGGTTTATTTACGTGCCGTATCCAACGTGATGGACACCTTAATGCACTTTTGCATAAAAGTGCCCAACAATTAAAAAATTACACAAAGCTGGGTTTATGGTTTAATTAATTAAAATAATGCAAGTGGTGTTCTAAAATTAATTAGGAGTACAAGGGGCTGAAATTGAGTGGGACACAAGTGTCATGAATGAAGTAGACTCAGAATAGAATATTATCCTAATTTGGGTTGCTCAAAATGGGTCGAGATTGTGTCTCCAATTTTGATTAGAACACACAAGGATACAAGGTTTGATTTTATTTAGAATTAAAATAAATGTCTGCGAAGAATATTGTGCGGTTAAAATGAAGCACAAGAGAACATAATTATAAGTTACACAAAGGTCGAAATGGAAGACTGACACGTCTAGGACAAAGTTATAAAATTTGTTGGAAGGCAAAAGCTAGGGTAGCGCTCCAATTATCGAAGCAACGGTAAGGCGCAACAATTAAATAAAATTACGGCAATAAATATAATCCTTAATAAATAAATCCCCAAAATTACAAATTAAATCTATCATACTATATTTCGGTCAGGGCTCCATCTAGTGGGCATCTAGGTCTAGTCTACTATCTTATGCATTAATGAACACTATACAATATAATATATATCTATACACACATCATGCAATATTAATATATTAAAATATGAAAAGACGAAAATATCCCTAACCTGAAATGTGGGGATGACAAGTCTACCCTCCTTAAAAGAATTTCGTCCTCAAAATTTAAGATTCTCATAGATTTATTTATTCATTATTTTATTTTTTATTAAAATTTAAATTCATCAAACAATAATCATGAAGTAATCCTTTTTGTTATTTCACAAACTTTCATAATTATATAGATATCATATTTCTGAAAAATTCTCAAATTTAAAATCGAATTCCATTCGTATCATAATCTCCTCAAAATTTTTATGTTAATAATTAAATACAAGAATTTAATATTCAATCCTCTAACTGAAATCCAATCCATACATATTTATATAAAAAAAAATCTCATCCGAAAACACTAATCCATTAATCATCTTACTCCTCTAATTTAAATCCAATTGATGCATGTTTATAAAAATTTAAATCCTCATCCCAAAAATTTAAATTTAAACACTAATCCATTAATCATCTTACTACTCAAATTTGAAGTCCAATTGATGCGTATTTATAAAATTTAAAAAAAAGTATTATCCCAAAAGTTTGAATTTCACACACTATCCATTAACGATCTTATTCCTTGATTCTTTTCTCCACACAATAGTCAACAATATAATACTTACAAGATCTTCAAATGCGACACTCAAAATAATTTTTTAAATTTATACCTTGCAGTCAAATAAATATAATGATAATCTCCTTAATTTTCTCAAAACTTAATGACAAATTCAATCATATCATAATCTTTATAAAATCAATGATTTAACAAAATCGTCAATTCTGCCATATTAAATTCTCACCCTTTATTTAAATTAATATTTTATCCTCGAAATTTAAGGCACCTTGTCTCTCTCTGTTCAGTCATAAGCTTCTTCCTTTATTCTTCACTACAGTCAACTCCTAATAATCAAAGTCTAAAGAAATTCTACCTACAGTCATACAACATACAATCTAGAGAAAACATGCATGGTTATGGTTTCCTTTGTCATGGTATTATAGTCTCTGTCAGGGTGTACTACTAACTACATTCCTAGCAAGAAGATCATTGATACAAACTACGGTACTAAGAAATCAATCAATCAAAAGACGGAAAAAGGAACAGGAGGAAAGAACAGAACATAGCCTTCTAACCCATTACTTGGACATCTTAATCCTCTAATATACACTTAACCCTGGCACATTCACTCACTAATTCCTATCTCTATACACTGATACCTATATCAACTAATCACTAGTCCACAAGATATCCGTGGATACATCCACATGACACACACATGTCTATTAATACCAAAATCTGGTACCAAGAACCTCTAGCACAACCATAGTTTAATAATGCATCCAAAGTTTGATACCTCTATCCCTTGGTACTACTGTTTCTACTACAAGCACGACCACTGCTAGCTCTCTTACCTACTATAATTGTTCATACTAGTTGATCTTATCACTTAAGTGCACACCAAGTACAACACACCATACTAAGTACTACTCTCTATAATACAACTCTAGATGGACACCTAAGTCAGTTTGTGGTGCCATCTCAATCATGCTCAAGCCAACAGATCCTTACACATGCACATCAACCACTCATATACTAATATATATTTCTTATCCACCATAAAATTTTATCCTCAAATAAAACCCTCAAAATTTAACTTCTCGAACAATTTAAAATAAAATGTATATACTTTCCTCAAAAGTCAAATATTTAAATATTGAAATAAAATTTTAATCACTTCCACAATATTTATAGCTTTGACTATGTTTATTGAATTGAATTTGAATCCTCAAAAATTTTAATAACATAAAATCTCATCTCCTCAAAAATTCTAAAAAAAATTAAAATTTATTTCCAACCTTCAAATTATAAATTTAAATCCACATCTATCTAAGTATACATATATACTCACAGTCTCTAACACTCAAGGTACACACAAATACACTAATTGTCTACAACTCTCAACTGTGTACTAAAATTTTGCACTGTCCAGATTACTTGCACTATTACTTTCAATAATTTTCTATCCACATTAATTAATACACCAATCTAATATTATCACATAAGGTACTTACTGTTACTAGCACATTGCTCAACTAATTCTCGATATAGAAACATTAGCACTCTTGGTATAGTAACACTAACTTTATTATTAGATTACCTCATGACACTTATTAGAACTCATGATCACTTGCACCTTTTATAATACGCCTGTTTCACTTCACTCTCATGGGCGGCATATGGTTCCATATCTCGATTTATGTATACGTATCTTCCTTTAATCTTTTACAGCCTGTCACACTAGTCTGTGATACACTTCATACCTTGCATGATCCATCTTGATATTTTTCTACCTATAGCATCTCATTAATACCCTTTATGCATATATATTTATTTGCTCTTGACACACCCAAGTAATCAACCATCAAATTGAATATCATGCTCCATTAATTTTTAATATAATTCCTCGATACTTAATTGCTTACATGGATCATCCAATTACATAAATTTATGACTATCCAGAACTGGCATGCTGATTCTGATACTTACTCTTGGAACCATCACTGATACTCTTTACTCCTCTTTCTACCTATAGTACAAATACTAACTATAATGGCACCAATTATAGGACTACTGCTATAAGGTACTATGCTACGGTTATCTCTAGATTAATGCCTACTGCTCACATGTCCAACTAAGAAATACTTACAACTAACAAGTCACACTCAGTCAATACTAATACAAGACACAAACATAATTGCAAGTCACTAATTATCATACTAACAAGGAATCCTCAAAGAAAAGAAGCTCAAAAAGAAACTGGATTAAGGACTGAAGGTATTTCTACTACTAGTAAAGAAAAGAAGCGATGGAACAAGGTCCTGTAATAACGAAATAGATAAGTATTGGGATGAGACTTTAAGAACCATTTTAAGATACAACCTGATAATCATACACGTCTGTCAGAAATCATGACACTCAGAATCCTCGCCACGCCAGTAAGCATAGATGCGATAAATGACAGGTTCCGTAACTAAGGTATGCAACTCTATAATCATGTCATCTAGAATCTTTGCCACACCAACCGGTATGGCTGCGAGAAACTCTAAATTCATAACTAAGATATGTACATCCGAAGTTAGGTTCCTACATTTTTGCCACGACAGCTAATGTGGCTGCGATAAACTATAGGCTCCATAACCAAAGTAGACATTTTACCTTTCTCACTGTCCTCATCAACATATGTCATCAGATGATACCGTAAATTTTAGTCCGTAAAGTTTATCTCGATATGAAATCAAACTCAACAACAATACCAAGAATTAAATTTAACAACCGATCAACAAGAATCAAGTTCAATAAGTAAGAATGGACGAAAACAAGGGAAATATTTAAATTGAAAATTATAATAAGATTCTCAAGGGTCATCCCAGGAATCTCTCAAAAATTTGTGATTGAGTATCCTCTCTCATCCTAGTATCCTATGTCCTATATTCTATCGCAGGCACGCAGTAGTACAACTAAGATGTCGCACTACCACGACATCGCACAACTAAGATGTCACGACCCGCACCCGGATTTTGGGGCACGAGAGCGTGGGTACGTCCAGCCTACGCCGCAGCATCGACGGTAGAATGCTGTCTAGGTCACAATACTAGCTAATCACTCTCACATGAATATCCAACTCCATAGGGAGACACAGATATCACAATATAATATGGAATACCCAATCACATAAACTAAAGCACGATGAGATATCAAAGAAAATAAATGAAATACAAGATAAGTCTAAACAACAATAAATAGTCTAACCTGCAATCATTAACATCCAAATCTCCAAGTATGCCGGAAACAAGTCCTCTAAGTCGTAGTTTGGAAAAAATATCTAGTCAGGATTGGAACGAAGTACAAGCACTAACAACAGTTCCATGTATATTGACAAAAACTATAATACAGTGTAAAAAAATACAAGATATATATGAATACTGGCAATAAGAAATACTGGAATAAATAGAATACTGGAGCATATGTCATCATCAATGTACATCTAGCAATAAAATAGAAATACAAGTACACGTTAGAACAATGAACTGGTATATATGTGAATGCTAGGATCATGACTAGAACATAAGGAGTACTATGTAAATATACTAGAGATATATGTCAAGAACATCTAACTAAGTGTGTGAAACATCAACATATCATATGATCGGCTTGGGACTAATCAGGCTTGCTATGTATGACTAGCTATGATTCATGTAAGGTCAGGCTAACCATCCGGATAGCTATGATGCGAGCAATAGTCAGGCTAGTCACACATAACAGGCTATGAGGCATGTAATGGTCAGGCTGCACCGACGTGAGATGTGGGAGAGCTATGATGCATGTAAAGTTTGGGTATGATCACATAAGATACTAATATTTTCCCGTTTTCCCCAGCTAGCACGATGGATTCCAAATCATGACTTCTCGTGACAGGTCTCAATAATGCCAACTCGTGTATACAACAGTGTCAGAATCATATACGCTATACAACTAGAATTATAGAGATAATCAACGTAATAGAAACTGTCAGAGAATGTACTCGCCTGGGGTCCTGCTGCTGGCAATAAAAATGTCTATTTTTGAATCTTGTCTGAAAAATCCAACAATCCTATAGACATCATATAATACAATATTGCATCAGACATTACTCTAAAACATAATTATAAATATACTGGACTCAAGGCTATGCTAGGTATGACACTGGTCAACTAGGGTCAAGTGTGCGTCAAATTGTACGGGTGTCGCGTCTGTTATTGCTGTGCAAGACAGACTGTCAATGATACGGGCCTTGCCAGTTCGTCAGTGTACATATGGCAGTCTGCTAACATGCTACGTGGTCACACTTGGGTCATTTAGTACACATAATATTATACATATTATTATCTATCATAAATACTTATAATTTATATACATACCAATTAAATACATATACAATATATACTAGTTTGAAATATATATATATATATATATATATATATATATATATATATATATATATATATCATGTTGAATAATGTACACATACTAAATATGTGTACATACTATACCAATTGAACAATACTCATATACCAAATGTAGATTAATTGAGTATATATACTATATTTATATATGCATATATATACCAATGATATACCTATTAAACATATAGGAATTGAATACATATACGATACATATATACTAATTAAGAAACATACTATATATATATACCAATTATATATTATACATATACTAAATATATACTAATACATAACTAAATGTACAATATACGCATACGCGTACGTATGTGTACAGAGCAATTCACAAGAGGAAATACTCCTCACCTTGGCCTCGGCGTGCACGTGCGCGAGAGCGGCGATAACGACGTTGTCTATGATGTTGATGACGACGATGGTGTTGATGATGTTGTCGATGTTGGCGATGGTGTTGATGATGTTGACGATGTTGATGGCGATAATTGGTGGTGATGATGATGAAGGTGGCGATCATGGTGAAGATGATGGTGAAAGTCATGGTGGCTGCCAGAGGAGCTCAGGCAGGAGGATGGCCGGAGAGTCTGGAGGAAGGGATGGCAGACACGGGTTGCTGTTCGTCGATGGGGCTGGTGGTGGTGTAGAGTATTCAGGTGAAGGGAAGCAAGAAGGAGGAGAACAGCGGTTCAGAGGTCGGCTCCGGTTGGTACAGCGGGTTCAAGGATGGCCCGGTCGACTCTGGCGTCGGGATGAGAAGTCCAGCGGGTCGAGGGGTGTTCAGGCGTGTGCAGGCGGAGGAAAGGGAATACTCCGGTGAGGGGTCATTCTACAGGGAGGGCGGAGGAAGGAGATGGGAAGGATAGGAAAGAGGAGGAGTCGATGAAGTGGAGCTCGGTGGTCGGGGATGGCGAGTGCAGGTGCTCGGGGATCCGGCGGCTACTCGTCGGGTTCGACAGGGAAGGGGACAGCGGCTTCAGCGAAGACTGGGTCGAGGGCAGCGAGTCGATCGTGTGGAGGAGTCTCCAGCCGTGGTGAGGGAGATGGCTGGGCTCCGACGGTCGAGCGGGGGAACAAGGATGAAGGGGGAGATGAAGTCGGCTGGGTATGGGTTAGTTTTAGGAAAAAGAGGAAAGGGTGTTTATATATATAGTATTAAGTATTGGGTTGACCTAGAATTAGGGTTGGTCAACCCTCTTGGGATTGGCCTTCTCATGTAGGATTTCAAGGGCTAGGATTTAAATGGGTTCAAAATGAATGACTAGGATTCAATTGGTTTCAAAGTTTGAAGGGCCATGGTTCAAGGAGATCGATGGTGTATTACACACTCCCAAAAATTATGGAAAAATGAAGGAGAAATGGGTTTATTTATGTGCCGTGTCCAACGGAATGGACACCTTAATGCACTTTTGCATAAAAGTGCCAAACAATTGAAAAATTACACAAAGTTGTGTTTATGGTTTAATTAATTAAAATAATGCAAGTGGTGTTCTAAAATTAATTAGGAGTACAAGAGGCTGAAATTGAGTGGGACACAGGTGTCATGAATAAAGTAGACTCAGAATAGAATATTATCCTAATTTGGGTTGCTCAAAATGGGTCGAGATTGTGTCTCCAATTTCGATTGGAACAAAAAAGGATACAAGGTTTGATTTTATTTAGAATTAAAATAAACGTCCGCGACGAATATTGTGCGGCTAAAATGAAGCACAAGAGAACATAATTATAAGTTACACAAAGGTCAAAATGGAAGGCTAGCACATCTAGGACAAAGTTGTAAAATTGTTGGAAGGCAAAAGCTAGGGTAGCACTCCAATTATCGAAGCAACGGTAAGGCGCAACAATTAAATAAAATTACGGAAATAAATATAATCCTCAATAAATAAATCCCCAAAATTACAAATTAAATCTATCACACTATATTTTGTATTGATAAACTAATTATAAATTAAAATTTGAATTTAAACATATATTTTTAATTAACTAACACCATTTTAAAATAATTTTTAGCGGGTGGGTCAAACTCCCTAAGTTCAGACCCACACCTATATCGTACTTAAGTTAATCATCCAGTTCCATTCATTTAGAATTGATTTAGTCATCGCCGTTGATCTTGTCTTGTTATCACTAGACCCGACCCAATCTTTAAGTTAATTTATCTATAACAATTATTTTACTGGAAATATCACGTCGCAGAACCAGAATACTGGAGAGTAGGGCCAAACGTAGGCCATCTACACCATACAAAGTACTCTAGTACCCATATAGCGGTCACGACTATTTAGAGACAAGTGGAAAACCAGTATATAAAGCCATTGACATCATCCTAGGGTCGGACAAATCATATATCTTAATTCATGCAACAATAAATAATGAGAGTAAATCATATATGAAAAGTTGTAAGGCATTCCAAACGCTAAAAAATACATGATCATGGAGCTAGTATGAAAAATATAATACTAACAAAGTGTCCAACACAATACATGACCATACAACTAGCAGTCATCCACAATATACAATTACAACATCAAACGACGGTAGAAACATGCTCCCGAATACAAGGGCTAAACACTTGCCCTACGGTACACTCATAAATAAATTATATAATATACAAGTAGGAGATAAGAGAGCAATCAACTCGTGATCCAGTGTTTTAGTCCTCCGAGAGCGGGCATCCGTGGAAGAATAGGTAGATCCCCTAGCGCTACTATTAAATCTAGCCATGCAAAATATAATATCCCGCTCCGCAGTGTGCATTATGTTGGCATGTTGGTTCGAAGGGCTTGGTTGTGCTTGAGTTCATGTAGAGTAATCATTCATAGTCTTTATAATCGGGTCGAAGTTGATTCAGCAAATGGTAGGTATTTTTTTATTGTTCTCTCATTTATCTTCACATCTTAATAGAAAGAATTATTCTTAGTCTTTGTTTTTATATTCCGTAAGATTGTTAATGCTAAGTAAAATAACTAAAATAAAAGACAGTAATATTATTGTTGTTAACTTGCTATATAGAAATATAGAATATATTATATTATTATTATAAGAACATTAAATATATTATAGTATTGTTATAGACATGTGAAATATTGTACTGTTATTATAGATATGTAGAATGTTACACCATTGTTATAGAGAAATAGAATTGCGAATAAATATTTAGGGCCACTGAGTCACCAAGATAGAATTCCTAGATTGGAAAGTAGAAGTGTGAAAATCCTTGGATTGGAAATTATGGAATTACAAGTGATAGCTCGAGGAATGAGGTAATAGAAAAGATAATGTGTTGCGTTGTTATTTCAAGTTTATTTTATCATCATGTTATGTTTTAATAGCTAAGTTGCATAATCTTGCATGTTCATGGGCAACTTATGCATAAGGTTTAGGTCCTCAAATAACGCAGTAGTGCAGAGATCGGTTCAGCCTAGGAAGAACAAGGGGAGTAAGTACTGACATACTAGCACAAATAATTTGGGACCTTTAGTGGGGCTCGCTACTTGTATGAACATCGTCTTATCAGAGATTATCCAAGATTGTGTGTGTTCACCAGTGACCGTCATATAGTTAGGTTGCATGTTAATGATAATATATTTGTAGGCTTAACAAGTTGGTTGCTGGAATAAACTCACGATACATTTATGTTTTATGAAGGCTAAAAATTGATGTATGGACACTTCTGACACATATATATATTTATTATAAATGATAACATTGTTTGCAAGGAATGATGGTAGCCTTGGGTAAGATTCACTGTGTCACATGACACATTAATGTCCATGTATATCTGTTTATGAAATTGTTAACCGATGACACATATACACACACACACACACACACACACACACACACACACACACACACACATATATATATATATATATATATATATATATATATATATCAGACAATCAAGTTACAACGGAGACATGTCTCAAGGACATCTCATCTCTAGCACATCGAAGTCAATGTTATGTAAAATCCCTATTTGGGAAGTATACAGACCCTCAAAAATCCGCTTGTTCCTCTCCTTCCAAACATGCCAAACTGCAGTTGAGAATCTGATTTGAGCTTCCTTATACCACTGCGCTCCTCTACTCCTCATAGCTCTAATCCTCCCAATGTCTGCTCGATATCCTTAGTATCTCTACATCTTCCGGTTAGCTTGAAACACTGCTTCTGCCATATATATCATGTTATAAGGCATTGGAAAAAGAAGTGACTAATCATCTCATTGTACCGACAACATAGGACACACCTTTGATGGCCAATCGGGAAACCATACCTTGCAAGACTATCCAACATTAGGAGCCATCCCAACAACAGCCTATACATGCAAATTTACATTTTTTGAGCAATTCCTTCAAACCATATAAAATTAATATAGTCCAATTTTTGGTGGACCGTTCGCATCAGATCATAGCACGATTTAAAGTCAAACTCTTGCATTACCATCTCCGTCGGCCTCCTATACCTATTTATCTGTACGAATCGCTGCCTCCAATGGGACTTCACATATTTCTGCTACAAATCTGGCCATATTGGTGTCGTCCGGCTGCCACTCCCCCTGGTGTAGCAAGAAATAAACCTGCTCTCTTCTATTTGCTGCCACGTACATATGCCCCCCCACCTTGTCAAGCAGGATTCTATGCTTGATCCAAGGCTCGAGCTACAAGTCAGTTGTCTTCCCATCATGAATAAACTTCTGAATCACCTATTTTGTAGATGCTTGGCGCTACAACAAACAATTGAACATGACAGAATCATTGTTGGTGTATCTGTAGTCCCAAAAATTTCTATCCTTCAAATACCGGTTGTTCAACCAAACTCCCCACATCGACTCTCACTTCAAGAACTTCTACATCAGTTTCATACCCACAACATCTGTATGGTATGTAATGGCTGTAATCCAACTTTGCCCTCCTTCGAGGTCAGTATAGCTGATCCTACACAATAGCATGCATTTCTTTTCTCTAGATAAAATTGGCACATATCCTCTCTACTTTGCGAATAGTACCAGTCAGTAGCATAATTGCATGGAGCCAGAATAGCGCTAATGCAATATATCCCATCTTACCATCTCTATGCGTCCACAAAAGATATATACTAGGCTTGCCAACTCTCCACTTGATGTTGCGTAAACTCCACTAGACTTTGGCAATCCAAATCCATTGCATAATTGATGGATAACATGATACCCAATTATTTGATAGGTAATTCGCCTTTCTCAACCTCCATCACAGCTACCCACTCCTCCTTTAGGGGACAAAATACGCTGAAGTATACTTTGCTCTTGTCCTTGTTAAGATATAGTCCTGCCAAACATCCAAACTCTCCCATAATCACCGAGATATTTGAGAGTCCCTCCATCATAGGGATCATAAATACCAAAAGGTCATCCGCATATATAAGATGTGAGATATGGGGATTAACCCAACTGTATAACAACATAATCTGTCTCCTATGCAAAGCTGTGTCCATCATGCATATAAAATACTCTATCACCAACATGAAGAGGTATGGGGATAGTAGGTCCCCCCTTGACACAATATGTGATTTATCCTTATGAACCCATATGGATGTCTTCTAATGAGCACTAAAAATGTAGCTGTCGATATACATTCCAGAACCCTATCAACCCAAACAGTATCGAATCCTATGGCGAACATCACCTGATACACAAAGTTCATGTTAACCATATTATGAGCCTTTCATAGATCCATCTTGATACAAGTTTTCTTACCACCAACTTTGTTAAAATCTCAGACCATCTCATACGACAAGAGGCTATGTTATATGATGGACCTCCCTTAGATGAAGTTTGCTTGGTTCCTCGACACCAAACCCTGTCCGCCGACACATGAGATGCATAATTATTTTATATAAATAATTACAACAAGCAATATGACAAAATTCAGATAGGGACGTAACACCCTCTGTCTTAGGAACCATCGTTAAGAAGGTATGATTGAGCTCCGTCAAAAGTCAGCTATGCATGAAGAAATCATGAACCACTTTAAAACATGGTACTTTAGCACCGACGAAAGAAATTTGTAGAATTTTATATTGAACCATCTGGTCCATAACAATCGTCTCCACCACCTCCATAGTAATAAAAGCCATTAGCCCTTTGTTCCGATTTCTCATAACCAGGTGCTTGCAAACCAGATAAGAAAAATATTATTATAATTGGTTTGAGTATATAGTTTAGTATAATACCTAACCGTCTTCACTTAGATGCGATCCGGCCTCTTTTTCTTCCAAGTTTAGCAGTTTATTAATACTATTACGATATCGGCGAGCCCGAACAATATCATAAAAGAATTTGGACCACTTTCCCCCCCCTTCTTGAGCCATGAACATTTGGCTCTTTGAGTGATCTATATCTCGTCTTGCATCCAGAGAATGTTTACATCCTGGATAAGAGATTTTTTCCTGGTCGTAAGCTTCTCATTGAGCATGTCTACATGGAGCATATCCTAGACTGCCTGGAGTTCAGACTCTATTTCAAACAAGGCCGACCGTGGCCTATTTTGACTCCGAAGCTTTAGTTCAATCTTTACTTGCTTCAACCGGTGCACCAATTGAATTTGAGCATTGCCCATAACATGCGACTGAAGCTTACGACTTACCGCTTCTTGGTAGCCATCTCCTATATGCCAACTGTTATTATACTGAAAAGGCTATCCCTTCTCAATAGTTCTTTGCAAGAGCCCTACCCGAATAGGTGAGTCATCGCTCGTCCCCACTGCCAATCCTTATGGAACCGAGTACGCAAATTTATTGAACTAGGCACTATTCCCAATGACTTTGTCTGTCACCCTCACTTTTTCAACTAGGGATTGTTTGGTAATTTGGTCTAGTAATTTAATTTTGGAAATATTATATTAATATTAGAGTGCTAAAATATTATTTAATGGTTGTGTTAGTTATTATTTATTAGAGTGACATATTTATTTAGAGCCTTGTACCATTTATTTTTAGTTAGAGGCCTAGCCTATTAATTAGACTTGACACATGTAGGCCCAACTAGAATTGTCATGACAACTAGTGAACCCAACATGGACCCAAGCCCAATAGTCCATCCCACTAATTAGTTAAGGAGAATTAGGCTAATTTGGATTTAATTAAAGATTTATCAAATTAGCCCTTCCGTAATCATATCCATAACTAACTAGTAGGGGCATCCTTAGGGCTGCAAATGAGCCAAGCCGTTCGCAAGCTGCTCGAAGCTCAGCTCGATAAAAGCTCGTTTGAGCTCGGTTCGTTTAGTAAACAAGCCAAGCTCAAGCTTTATTTTCGAGCTCGTTTAATAAACGAGCCAAGCTCAAGCTTAGAAGTACTCGGCTTGTTTGAGCTCGCGAGCTGGTTCGTTTAGAAGCTTGTGAGCTGACTCGTAAGCTGGCTCGTTTAGAAGCTCGTTTAGGAGCTCGTTGTTGGCAGTGTACAAATTTATTTTATTATTTATATTTTAATTTGTTCTTTGTTGAATTCTAATTTTATGCATGTTTGTATTACAATATGGTTGTGTGCATTATATATAATTATATGTCCTTAATAATTGATATTAAAGAACTTTTTAAATTAAATTTTTATAAATAAATTATTAATATTATAGGTACTTGAATTCAAGCCTAACTAGCTTGAAATCAAGTTCGTTAAGCTCGAAATCAAGCTTAATGAGCTTGAAATAAAGCTGAACAAGCTCGAAATCAAGCTTAACAAGCTTGAGTTTGAGCTTATCAAGCTTGTTTATCAAGCTTGAATCAAGCTTGCTTATCAAGCTTGAATCAAGCTTGCTTATCAAGCCAAGCTCGAGCTCAAACCAAGCCAAGCTCAAGCTTAATATAAACGAGCTCGAGCCAAGCTCAAGCTCTAAAATAAAAAAATTATCAAGCTCGAGCTCGAGCTTGGTTAATTCTAATCAAGCCAAGCTCAAGCTTATGAAAGCTTGGCTCGGCTTGGCTCGTTTGCACCCCTAGGCATCCTAGACATTAGACATTGCTTGGGAAGGAGGATAGAGGGGCCGACCACTATAAGGTTCTCTCTCTCTCTCTCTCTCTCTCTTTCTCTCTCTCTCTCTCCTCTTTATTTGCTCTCATTTTTTAGATCCAAATTCTAGATCCCCAATTTTCCATATTTTCTCCATTAATTTTCTCTCTCAATTTACTTCCATTCCCTCTCACTTTCACCATTAGAAGAGCTTTGGAGCTTTGAGAAGTAAGGAGCACAAGGAGGAGTATTTATGGAGAGATCGTATCCGGATCGTGTCCACTTGAGTTTTTATTGGAAATCCATCTCCCAATTGATAATTTTTGAATTCTTCTTCATTGTAGCTTATAAATCATGCATTTGTCCTATAGAAATCACCCCATGGCATATGACTACCTATAGGAACAAGTTCTAGATCAATTGGTTTTGTATTATGAATTCTATGTGATAATTTGTGTGTATTTTAGGATAATTATGAGATTGACACATCAAGTGTATGTCATGTAACAATTTTAGTCTAAATAGACTTAGACAGGGGTTGTGGGACTCGATACATGTCCATAATTGGACACGAATAGGCCGTATCATGATACGATGCGATACCGTGTGATACATAACTCTATTTTAGGTGTTTTGTACAATTACTCTTCAATTCTCTTTGTAGCAAGTTGTATTAGCTCTATAATAGTGTATTTGATATGTAGGAAGGATTATTATAGAGTATTGAGAGTTTTGCCATTGTGGTTGGGTGCATTTCATGAATACTTTAGTTATGTATTCTAGGTGTTTGCTTAATTGCTTCTAATGTATCATATAGAGATATGTATATGATAAAAAGTGTTTATATATATATATATATATATATATATATATATATATATATATATATATATATATATATATATATATATATATATGTATATGTGTGTGTATGTGTGTGTGTGTGTGTGTGTGGTTTGAGCTTCGAGTATCAGTAAGTTTGGGAATACTGTGATTAAGTGACTGTGAGTGTATATTGGTGTTTGACGTGTGATGAGGTGGGGAGTTCAGTGTGACCGAGATCATAGTGTGGCTTTTAGTGTGGGCATGTGAAGGTGCTGGAGCTTGTAGCAACAACCACTATCGGGTTGACAGTGTGCACAGGGTATCATGGCATCTGGGAACTTAGATGTTGATATTGAGTTCATTGAGAACAGTGGGGTGTGTGGGTGTATTATTGTGTGATGGATTGGGCGAGGAGTGTAACCATCAAGTTGTAGTACAACAGTTTTTAAGTATGAAAACTGATATTAGTCTATCAGTGTACAACAACCTTGGTAGGTGCTGCAACCTATTACAAACATGATGAGAGGGTGTTCAGTTTGGAGGAAACTTCATGGTGGTTCAGGGAGTGAGTATAGGGATCGGATAACAGCTATTTGTTGATGTCTATTGGCAGTGCACTTATGTGTGCGGGTGACTTTATGTATCAGAAGTGTGGGGAGCTCAAGTACCCGGCGTTGGAGTGTGGCAGCAGTGTATTGTACATATTTGCTACAAGGTTGCAACAAATATTTGAAGTAAGCTTCAGTAGCACCTGAGTTTGGGTGATACTCAGTATTAGATCAATTGGAGCTCGAGCAGGAAAGGGCCTGGATGTCAGTGATGAGTTCATTTCCAGGTCAAGTGCAGTATCATATTTTGTATGCTAAGTTAGTATGTATCAAGTTAAGAGGATAAGATAAGCAGTGGGCACAACAATGTATTTGCTTACAGATGGGGATGGGTGCACTGCAATTTGTTACAGATGAAAGAAGAGAAGGTAACAGCAGTAGCAGTGCTTAGATGCAACGCTTGTGAACAATAAGGTAAAGCAGCAGTAGAAGCCATCCCCAGTGAGTGTATCACATTTGATGGTATCAGGACATTAAAGAAGGGCAATATCATTAGTTAAGTAGTGAACAAAAAGGTAATGGACTGTGTGTATTAGGGAGGATACACCAATGTGTATCAGTGAAGCATTGATGGTTGGTCTAGTGAGTATCAGTGAGATAATAGATTGGGGTATCAGTTAGTATTATTATCAGTGAGGATTAGTTGAGTTTAGCATTAAGTATTAGTATACTATTGTATCAATTAGCTGTGTAAGTATTAGTTTATATCAGTTGCTTTTGGGTTATAAGTTGTGGTTATTAAATGAGTTAGTATACCATAATGATATCAATTAGTATAGTTAGTGAGTCCAGTATCAGTTAGAAATTTTGAGATATGATAATATTAGTTAGCATTAGTATTGATATAAGTTGGTATCAGTTAGAAGTAATACTAAGGGTAAGTTGTGGTATCAGTTATTAATTAAGAGTAGGATATCAGTTAATGAAGTATAGGTATTAGTCAGTATTATTTATTGTCAGTTAGTTGATAGGGTATGGGTTAGTTAAGTATTAGTTACTATAAAGTGTATAAGTATGACAGTTAGTAATATTACTTAATCTTAGTTAAGGTATTAGCTATATACCTAGGTAATGACTTAGTACTAGCTAGTATTGAATAGTTAATGACCAATTTAGACTTATAAGCTTAGTATAGAACTAGAAATTGGTGAATAACTTAGTGTGGACCTATTATGGCCTAGTAGAGAATGTATTAGTACATTGTTTAACTCAATTATTACACCTTTTAACGTAAAATTTCCTAAATAGGATTGTGTGACACCAGCTTGGGCATCGAGAGACTCCCTTTGCTCAGGACCAGAGGTGAGTACATCTCTCTGTTTATTTTTATTTTATGATATTGTTTATATCACATGTTCTAGAACTGTTTATTTGATTACGATACAGTGGCTATACGGACTGGTGCTACATGGATCCTGTCAGGAGATGTTATCCCCTACCGTGTTCAGCGGTACTCCTTCACATGTATTTCATCATGTGTATCGGGTATTGATTTTAGTGTACTTCATGTACTTCATGTTCACATACTGCTCGTGTTCAGTATGCCCATATTCGTTATCGTACGTGTCGTGTTTGGATCCATAAGTATTGGTTGGGGATGCGGGAGTAGGAGTTGGTTATATGATCAAGCCCAAGTGTATTCGCGTACATATCGATTATATATCATACGTGTAATCGAGTTACCATATTGTATTCGTGTTCAACCCAAACCGATCATATAATGAACTTGTACTCCAAGGCACATTAGCTAGTTTATCTTATTCTTTACTTGTAGTGATTCTCTTTTGCCTGTTCTTCATTCCAGTACATTACCTGTTCACTCTAGTTCATTCCATTCTTATGGATAGTTATCTTGTATTCTTTTCTATTATCTATTATATAAGCTCTCTTATGTATTTGGAACTGCTTTTAGAGGTATGTACTTCGCTCCAATCCTGATTGGATATATTTTTAGATGATTGGCTCATGAACCAGTGTTCCACCTACTACTGGCCGCAGGATGGCATACCATTATATGATACTCTTTTAGAACAGGAGGACCTAGTACTAGATGCTGAGGAGACTTAGACTTATTGTTTAGACTTGTATTAGACTTTTATTGAGGCTTTTGGCATGTATATATATTATTTCGGACTTGTGAATGATTGTGACTCTTTTTCCTCTTTTATTCCATATCATGCTTTTATCTTCCTTTAGTTTTATTTTATGATTGAGTATTGTTTATCATTATCATATACCATATTGTTTCTCCATTGGGATTTGAGATTATATTGACATGTATCATATATATATATATATATTGTATGAGATATTTAGATAGTGTGATTGACCCCGACAACATTCTACCGCATATGCTGCAACGCAGGCTGGGCGTTTATCACTACTCGTGCCCTTATTCTGGGTATGAGTCATGACACTATCCAACTGACATGGTACCCTCTTATGGAGTGCTTTGTTTTTCCAAGTCCAAATATGGTTGCTCCGTTCCAAATTATGCTTCCTTGACTGAATTATACACTGCTGGAAGTAAAAAAGAATGGTATATGAAACTTGCCTCCCTCCTAGAGTTTCCCATCTATACATGAGTGCATTGAAGTCTCCCATAATTAGAAGCGGGATCTTGACACCATCATCTGCCATGATTCTTATGTGAATAACCTCTCTCCATAGCTCCTCTCTCCACCGTCTATCATTGTGATCATACACCACGCTAAAAAAAATTTAAAACCTAATTTATTCGTTAATTCTACTGCAATCAAGTGCTCAGACACATGAACAAGTCTCACATCCCAGTTATGGCTATCCCATCGAACCCAAATCATGGCCATGTCGCAAAAATTCAGATTATTCACCTGAATCCAATAATTTGTTCTTTGGACAATAACAATTGATCATTTATCTTTATTTCTAGCAATACATTAATGGAGCATCGCTCTTTCCGTAAAATCTCATATATTTTCTTCTCTCTACCTATCGAACACGTGCCCCATACATTTTTGGTGATTATATACAGTAATAAATAGTCATTTTCCCATACAACTCATCAAATCCAATACCTGGGGGATTGAGGTTTCTATCAGAACCATATCCGCCTATATGTCCACATTATTGCAAGCACTAGCTTCCTTCCGGACTTGGGTAACCCAAGAAGGGTTGTTGCTGCACACATACTTTTTTTATAATAGCCTTCCCATTACTTGCACGAGAAGCCTCTTCGTATATCGGCCCATTATGCTGCTTCTTACTGGTAAACAACCCTTTCGACGGTCCTTTACCTTGTTTAGTGTTGAGTTATGTGTTAAGTTGAGTTTAGTCCCACATCGGGTAGACTAATAGGGAGAGGGGTTAGCCTCTCATATATAATATACTCTCCCCTCCTCTTAATTAATCAATCTATTATTCCTATTTTATATGGTATTAGAGCCATAACCCATCCACCTCTCTCTCTATCCCCACAATAAAAACTCTACCTCAAATCCTAGCCGCCAACCCCAACCCCCCTTTAGTGTTACGATCCGCGCCCAGTGTAGGGCACGAGAACGTTGGTACGTCCAGCCTACGCCGCAGCATCAGTGTTAGAACACTGTCTAGGTCAATAATACTATCAAGATATTTCACACAATATATAAGATGCCTGTCATTCTATCTCAACTCCAAATGGAGGAGCAATGTGTCACTACCACATTCTAAAATAGGAATAATTTGTCATTTTTATTTATTACAAAGTATTGTGTATATTTATTTTTAAATAATTGCATGATATATATATATATATATATATATATATATATATATATATATATATATATATATATATATATATATATATATATATTGTATAGTGTTCTTTAATGTATGAGTTAGTAGACTAGACCTAGACGCCCACTAGATGAACCCCTGACCAAATTATATGATTATGGATTTTAATTAGTATTTTTAGGATTAATTATTGAGGTTGTAATTTATTATTGTGATTTTATTTACTTGTTGTGCTTTACCGTTGCTTCGATATTGGGAGCGCTACACTAGCTTTTGCCTTCCAACAAATTTTGTACCCTTGTTCTAGACGTGCCTGTCTTCCATTCTGACCTTTGTGTAACTCATAAATATGCCCTCTTGTGCTTTATTTTAGTTGCACAATATTCGTTATGGACAATTATTTTTAATTTTAAATAAATTTGACTTTGCATCTTTGTACGTTCTAATCAAATTGGAGACACAATTTTGACCTATTTTGTGCAACCCAAATTATGACAATATTCTATTCTGAGTCTTCTACATCCATGATATTTGTGTCCCACCTAATTTTAACCCTATGTACTTCCAATTTATTTTAGAACACCATTTATATTAATTTTAATTAAATTGGTGTAAGGACCCAACTTAACTCAAAACTAGACCCAATACCAAACCAAACCCCCACTCACACCCTCAAGACTCATAATAAACATCACACACCCTTTTTAACCATTATATCACACTAAACATGATATTTTCTCTCATTAAATTCCAATTTTTTAAATATTGAGGACTTTTATGCAAAAGTGCAGTGAGGTGTCCACCTCCTATTAGATCCAACACATGAAGAATCATTTCCCCCTCCTTCATTTACCGGTCATACAAATTTTTCCTATTTATTTTGGAGTGTGAAACACTCAAACCTTTCCCTCAAGCCATCTCCAGCCTCCATTCAAACCAACACCATCTCCACCCTCCAATTTCCTTCATGTAGCTACATCCCCCATCCCTATAAGCACATGGGCGGCCTTAATCCCTAGGCTAGCACCCCCTCTTCTCTCTCTACATAAAAACCTATCTCTCCATATTATTTTCATCACCATCACTAATATCAAAACTCAACCGAACCCTAAACCTAACTCTAAACATCATCTCCTTCCTTCTCCTCAACCCTTCCCAGCCAACTCTGGTAGTCCGCTTGAGCACCCTCCGCCACCACCTCCATCCTGACACGACTACACCTCCATCCCCGACTCCTCCCATCTCCCTCCATCATTATCATAACCTCCCTGACCCCGCTGTCAGCCACCGACTCCTTCCATCTCCGATATCCCCGACCACGCAGGACCCCGATTGCATAGTGCCACCACCACTTCCCCTCGACTACCCCACGGCCATCACATCCCCTCCATCTTACCCATCACCACCTTTGCTCCACAGCGTCACCACCCGCCTCACAGCAACCGGCTGTCGAGCTCTCCACGACGAGCCGCCGCCACTGCAGTCATCATCTCCCTCACAGCACTCGACCATCGCCGGACCACCACGGCCATCACGACTTCACCTCACGACCACTCCTTCACTGGACTTCACATAACCCCCTCGCAGTCAACTCTTCACCCCACGGCCATCTCCACCGGAGCAGCGACCTGCCACCATCGTCAACATCATCACCATTAACATCACCATCGTCACAACCACCATCCACCGCCCACAGCAGCCCCCTCAACTCATCCTCGTCGACTCCACTCCCCGACGACAGCCTTCGTCTCTATCGTCAACCTCATCCCCATCACCACCGCCACCGACTTCCCCATCATCTTCGATCATCATCATCATCACCATCATCAACTACACCACCGCCACCATTAACCCCATTACCACCGTTGAGTCCCCGACACCCTCACCCCGCGACCATCACCCCGGCCACGCCACAGACCCCGACTGCCTGAACGATACCACGGTCATCCCCGTTCTCCTCCTACTACGCTGTCAGCCGACCCCGACCTTCTTCCCGTCGACCTCGCCGGAGCCTGACAGCACCACCACCAGACTTCTCCTCCTCCGGTATCCCAAACCACAGTCTTCTCCACCGATCACCACCTTCACGATCCCGTCGACCTTATACAAAGCTGTATCACCCTCGCTGGAGACGACCCACAATAGCCTCCTTCGACCCCGTGCATGCACATGTTCGACTTTGCCTTCCTTCATGATTGTGTGTATGTGCATGTGTGAATAGTAATTAGGACTAGCATGTTATTTCATGAAAGATTTGGTTGATTGCATGACCCTATGTTAATAACCTAATGACTAGTGTATATGTGTGTGTGCATGATTAGTATTAATAATAATTAGGTTTCATAATTACTTCAATAGTAATTAGTATCAATGGTAATTAGGTTTAATAAGTTCTTTAATAGTAATTAGGTTTAATAGTAATTGGATTTATTATTACCTTATGGAAATTAAATGGTTAATCATGGGTGTCACATACTTATATATGTTAAGCATGACCCTAGGTGTATTAATATAATTATAAGTAGTAGGTAATATTATGTAATATGTTAAGGTGCTATAATTATATATTAAATGTATTTTGGACTCGCCTTGTGTACCCTAACCTACTAGGTCATGTGTTAGTGCTACATGAGATTTGGATATTGGACATTGTGTTAGTGTTAGTTGTCTGTCTTGTTATACACAATATTCGAGGACATAACACCTGTGCATTTAGACGTGGACACTTGAACCCGCTAGTTGACTAGTTATCACCCTTGCATAGTTCCGAGCGTAATGTAATTATGTTTGTGTGTGCTAGTGTAATGGTTGATGCTGTATTGTATTATATTATTTATATATAGGACCATTTGATTGTTCTGCGAGACTACAGGAGCAGGACATTGGTATTGCCGGCTCAGGACCACATGCGAGTATATTCTTTGATAATTTTTATGATTTAAGTATTTAGAATGTCACATCTGATTCTTGACACTATGCTACACGGACTAGTATTTAGATTGGATCTTCAGTCATAAAATATTATATTGGTTATCGTATTGATATTGTATATGACATTGATATTAGACATTGATATTAGACCTTGTACATGATATATTGGACATTGCTCGTGTATCGTGACGTGTCATGGTTGGATCCACTGTACTAGTTGGGGGCGGAGAAATAGTTAGTGAGAAATATGATAATATCCCTATTGTAAAAGTATAGAATCATGTTAGTGATAATCATACATCTCACGTATGATTAGCCAGGCCATATAGCTCTCGTACATGTTCCAAGTCGATCACATATCGAAGCTACTATTTCAAACACTTAGAATAGTTACAGTTCTCCATTTCAGTTCATATACTACATTACCCCGTATATGATATTGTAGCTTTTTCTTTTCATTTCATATATGCACTGACTGTACCATATTGCCTATATTGCCTGTTCTCTTTATTTTACCATTATATTTATTCATTATCTTCTCTTAGTATATATCATCATATATTTATTGTTTTATAGTCCTTATCAATTAACTGGAACTGTTATTGGGTTGTACTTTTCTCCATCATAACTGGAAATATTTTTCCAAACTGCGACTTAGAGGACCGGTGTCCGACATATTATGGACCACAGGGAGAGTAGCTGCAGCCTTGGACCTTGTAGCTCAGGTGTGATTCCGGGAGGTCTAGCCGGGATCACTAATTATTCAGTTAGTTTCTTTTAGCAGATTATTGGTACCAGATTTGTTTCCGGCATACTTTGAGACTTGGATGTTATTGTTTGAGTTAGACTATTTTTGTTTAGACTTGTGTTGCATTTCTTTTATTTTTTTCGATATCTTATCGTGCTTTAGTTATGTGATTGAGTATTTATATATTATATTATGATATCTGTGTCTCCTTATGGAGTTGGATACTCGTATGAGATTGACTAGATAGTATTGTGACCTAGACAGCGTTCTACTGCCGATGCTGTGACATTGGCTGGACGTACCGACGTACTCATGCCCCAAATTCTGCGTGCGGATCATGACACATATTTAGTGGTGACCCATGCAGGTCAGACTTCGCATTTATAGCGATGTTGTAGTAGTGTAACGACTTAGTTGTACTACTACGAGCCTGCGATAGGATCTAGGATATAGCATACTAGGATGAGAGCGAATACTCAATCACAACTAGGAACATTTCTAATCTATTTATCTTGTTATCCTTATTCCTTCTGAATATTGCTTCCTTAGAATTTTATTGTCCTCCCTTGATGATATCGCATCCATTGCCTTAATTTATTCTTTTCGGTTTGTCTTTAAGATGCCGCCAAAGACAAGGTCTTCAAGAGTGGGAGCATCAGCTTCAGAAGGGTCTGCCACCTCTCGGCCTGACGGACAGACATCTGGAGTTTCTTCTCTCCCACATGTTCCGAGGGTTGCCCCAGCTGTAACGGAGAACCTTCCTCCTCCACCAACTCCGTTTTCCGGAGGTATGCCCGTTGATGGGACACAGATGTTTACCTTGATCTAGGGCATGGGAGATGCCCAGAGAGTGACGGCAGAAGCTTAGCGAGTTCAAGCTGAGGCTTAGAGGGTGCATACAGAGGCGCACCAAGCACAGACTGAGCTGATGAGAGAGAGCATGGAGAACGCTCACCAAATGGTACTACAGGCAATTGAGAGAGTTGTCCAGCAGTTTCCTGGCCAGCAGCAACAACAGAGACCGGGCACTATAATGGACTTCAAGAGGATGATGCCTCAAGAGTTCAAGGGTATCGAAGGGACACTCTACGCTGACGACTGGTTAGAGGATATAGAGAGAAACCTGCGATTAGCCCAGATTTCGGAGAGCTTGCAGATAGAGGCAGCCGTCAGTCAGATGTTCGATATCGCACTCATGTGGTATCGTACGGAGCCGAGACTTACTACACAAGGACTTACTTAGGAGACCTTTAAGGAGCTTTTCAAGGAGAAGTTCTTTCCCGATGTGGCCCTGGGAGCTTTGGAGAGTCAGTTTCATGACTTGGTCCAAGAAAATATGTCGGTCGACGAGTATGCCGTAGAATTTTGTCGATTGAGCCATTTTGCATCGTCTATGATTCGGGACCTAGGGGATCGAGCCCGAAAGTTTAGAAAGGGGCTGACGAGAGAGATTAGGTCACAAACTTCTGGTCGTCGTATCGCTACCTTTGAGGATATCTTAATGGATGCCCATATTGTAGAAGAGGATCTGGATCTCAGGCCTAAGAGGAGTCACAATATTTCTGGAGATACAAGTGGTAGCATGGGACCGGCCAAGCGTCCCTATATTCAGCAGCACCCGGGGATGTTTCAACATAACCACCAGCAGTACCAGGCACCGGATCGTGTTCAGCAAGATCAGCGACAGCCTCCGAAAGAGACACAACAGACTTGTCCTTTCTGTAAGAAGCCAGGTCACCTTTGGGAGAGCTGTAGATTGAGGCAAGGACTTTGTTTGCACTATGGCAATACGGGGCATCGAATGAGGGATTGTCTTCTATTTCTTTATCTTTTCGGACAGTACACAGCTCCAAATTATAGAGATCCAGTTAGGCCACCTGTGGAACTGCAGATTGCTCAGCACCCGCGGAGGAAGCCACCCCAGCAGGGTGGGGCATTTGCGATGACGATCGAGGAGACCGATACTGCAAGTGATGTATTAACAGGTTCTGTTCTTTTCTTTCCTTCTGTTCCTTTCTGTCTATTTGATCGATTGATTGATTGATTCTTTAGTACCGTAGCTTGTATCAATAATTTTCTTGCTAGAATATAGTTAGTAGTACACCCTGACAGAAACTGCAATACCATGACAAAATAGACCATAATCATGCATGTTTTCTTTATATTACATATTGTATGACTGTAGGTAGGATTTTTTTAGACTTTGATTATTTGGGGTTTGACCGTAGTGAAGATTAATGAAGATGTTATGACTAGACAGAGAGAGACAAGGTATCTTAAAAATTCGAGGACGAAATTTTTCTAAGGGGGGTAGACTTGTCACTACCACATTCTAAAATAGGAATAATTTTGTCATTTTTATTTATTATAAAGTATTGTGTATATTTATTTTTAAATAATTGCATGATATATGTATATATATTCATTAATGTATGAGATAGTAGACTAGACCTAGAAGCCCATTAGATGAATCCCTGACCAAATTATTGGATTATAGATTTTAATTAGTATTTTAAGGATTAATTATTGAGGTTATAATTTATTATTGTGATTTTATTTAATTGTTGTGCCTTACTGTTGCTTCGATATTGGGAGCGCTACATTAGCTTTAGACTTCTAACAAATTTTATACCCTTGTCCTAGACGTGTCCGTCTTTCATTCTGACCGTTTTGTAACTCATAAATATGCCCTCTTGTGCTTTATTTTAGTCGCACAATATTCATTATGGACGGTTATTTTTAATTCCAAATAAATTTGACTTTGCATCTTTGTGCCTTCCAATCGAAATTGGAGACATAATCTTGACCCATTTTTGACAACCCAAATTATGACAATATTCTATTATGAGTCTTCTACGTCCATGATATTTGTGTCCCACCTAATTTTAACCCCATGTACTTTCAATTTATTTTAGAACACCATTTACATTAATTTTAATTAAATTGGTATAAGGACCCAACTTAACCCAAAACTAGACCCAACACCAAACCAAACCCCACTCACACCCTTAAGACTTATACTAAATATCACACACCCTTTTTAACCATTACATCACACCAAACATGGTGTTTTTTCTCATTAAATCCTAATTCCTACTTTTTGTGCAGTTTTTTAATTATTGAGGACTTTTATGCAAAAGTGCACTGAGGTGTCCACATTTCATTGGACCCAACACATGAAGAATCATTTTCCCCTCCTTCATTGACCGGTCATACAAATTTTTTTTATTTTTTTTGGAGTGTGAAACACTCAAACCTTCCCCCCAAGCCATCTCCACCCTTCATTCAAACCAACACCATCTCCACCCTCCAATTTCCTTCATGTAGCTACATCCACCATCCCAACGAGCATATGGCCGGCCCTAATCCCTAGGCTAGCACCCCCTCTTCTTTCTCCTACATAAAACCCATCTCTCTATATAATTTTCATCACCATCACCAACATCAAAACTCAACCGAACCCTAAACCTAACCCTAAACATCATCTCCTTCCTTCTTCTCACCCCTTCCCGGCCAACTCCGACAGTCCGCCTGAGCACCATCCACCATGCCTCCATCCTGACACGATAACACATCCATCCCCGACTCCTCCCATCTCCCTCCGTCATCATCACAACCTCCCTGACCCCGCTGTCAGCCACCGACTCCTTCCATCTCCGACATCCCCGACCACGTCGGACCCCGACTGCACAGTGCCACCACCACTTCCCCTCAACTACCCCACGACCATCACAACCCCTCCATCTTCCCCATCACCACCTCCACTCCACAGTGTCACCACCCGCCTCATAGCAACCGGCAATCGACCTCTCCACGACGAGCCGCCGCCACTGCTGCCATTATCTCGCTATCAGCACTCGACCCTCGCCGGACCACCACGGCCATCTCGACTTCACCTGATGACCACTCCTTCATCGGACTTTACATGACCCCCTCGCAGTCAACTCTTCACCCCACGTCCATCCCCGTCGGAGCAACGACCTGCCGCCATCGTCAAAATCATCATCATTAACATCACCATCGTCACCACCACCATCCACCGCCTACAACAGCCCCCTCGAATCATTCTTGCCGACTCTACTCCCCGACAACAACCTTCATCTCCATCGTCAACCTCATCGCCATCACCACCACAATCGACTTCCCCATCATCGTCGATCATCATCATCATCACCATCATCATCTACACCACCGCCACCATTAACCCCATCACCACCGTTGAGTCCCCGACACCCTCACCCTGCGGCCATCAGCCCCGGTCATGCCACACGACCCCGACCGCCTGAACGATACCGCGATCATCCTCGTTCTCCTCCTACTCCGCTGTCAGCCGACCCCGACCTTCCTCCCGTCGACCTCGCCGAAGCCTGATAGCACCACCACCAGACTTTTCCTCCTCCGGTATCCTACACCACAGTCTCCTCCACCGATCACCACCTTCACGATCCCGTCGACCTCAGGCACAGCCGTATAACCCTCGTCGGAGATGACCCACAGTAGCCTCCCTCGACCCCGTGCACGCACAGGTTCGACTTTGCCTTCCTTCATGATTGTGTGTATGTGCATGTATGAATAGTAATTAGGACTAGCATGTTATTTTATGAAAGATTTGGTTGATTGCATAACCCTATGTTAGTAACCTAATGACTAGGGTATATGTGTGTGTGCATGATTAGTATTAATAATAATTAGGTTTCATAATTACTTCAATAGTAATTAGTATTAATGGTAATTAGGTTTAATAAGTTCTTTAATAGTAATTAGGTTTAATAGTAATTAGATTTATTATTACCTTATGGAAATTAAATGGTTAATTGTGGGGGTCACATACATATATATGTTAAGCATGACCCTAGGTGTATAATATAATCCTATGTAGTGGGTAATATTATGTAATATGTTAAGGTGCTATAATTATATATTAAACGTATTTTGGACTCACTGCCTTGTGTACCCTAACCTACTAGGCCATGTGTTAGTGCTATACGAGATTTGGATATTGGACATTGTGTTAGTGTTAGTTGTCTGTCTTATTATGCACAGTATTCGAGGACATGACACCTGTGCATTTAGACGTGCACACTTGATCCCGCTAGTTGACTAGTTATCACCCTTACGTAGTTCCGAGGGTAGTGTAATTGTGTTTGTGTGTGCTAGTATAATAGATGATGCTATATTATATTATATTATTTATATATAGGACCATTTGATTGTTCTGTGAGACTACAGGAGCAGGACATTGGTATTGCCCGCTCAGGACCATAGGTGAGTACATTCTTTAATAATTTTCATTATTTGATAATTTTTATAATTCAAGTATTTAGAAATATTACATCTGATTCTTGACACTGTGCTACACGGACTAATATTTAGATTGGATCTTCAGTCATGAGATGTTACATTGGTTATCGTATTGACATTGTACACGATATTGATATTAGACATTGATATTAGACCTTGTACATAATATATTGGACATTGCTTGTGTATCGTGACGTGTCATGGTTGGATCCACTGTACTAGTTGAGGGCGGAGAATTAGTTAGTGAAAAATGTGATCATATCCCTATTGTACAAGTATAAAATCATGTTAGTATTAATCATATACCTCACGTATGATTAGCTAGGCCATATAGCTCTCGTACATGTTCCTAAGCCGATCACATATCGAAGCTACTATTTCAAATACTTAGAATAGTTATAGTTCTCCATTTTAGTTTATATACTACATTATCCCGTATATGATATTGTAGCTTTTTCTCTTCATTTCATATATGCACTGACTGTACCATATTGCCTATATTGAATGTTCTCTTTATTTTGCCATTGTATTTATTCATTGTCTTCTCTTAGTATATAGCATCATCTATTTATTATTTTATAGTCCTTATCAATTAACTGGAACTATTATTGGGTTGTACTTCGCTCCATCCTGACTGAAAATATTTTTTCAGACTACGACTTAGAGGACCGGTGTCTGACATATTATGGACCACATGGAGAGTAGCTGCAGCCTTGGACCTTGTAGCTCAGGTGTAATTCGGGGAGGTCTAGTCAGGATCACTAGTTATTCAGTTAGTTTCTTTTAGTAGATTATTGATACCAGATTTATTTCTGGCATACTTTGAGACTTGGATGTTATTGTTTGAGTTATACTATTTTTGTTTAGACTTGTGTTGCATTTCGTTTATTTTTTTCGATATCTTATCGTGCTTTAGTTCTGTGATTGAGTATTTACATATTATATTATGATATCTGTGTCTCCTTATGGAGTTGGATACTCGTGTGAGATTGGCTAGATAGTGAAGAACTATAACTATAGTAAGTGTTTGAAATACTAGATAGATATGCGATCGGCTTTAGTTGAACATTATCTACTTAACGTTGGATAAATATTGTCTAACTTAAACATTGAATATTGAACATTGAACATTGAACATTGAACATTGTCTAGACTTTGATCACATATCTAGCTAATACTTCCCCTGCCCCCAACCAATAGTCATAGATCCGATCACGATACGTCACGAACACGAATATAATATCAGTACACGAAGAACATAAATGTACACGAATGAACATGAGCACAAGAAATATCCGATGCACACGATAAAGTACATTTGAAGGAGTATCCAAAGTACACGATAATGGGATAACATCTCCTGACATGATCCATATAGTACCAGTCCGTGTAACCACTGTGTTGGAATTAAGTAAAATATTTCTAAATGCTTGTATTATAGTAATTATTAAATAATAAAAACTATCAGAGAATATACTCGCCTGAGGTCCTAAACAAAAGATGTTACTTGGTGTCCGAGCTGGTGTCACACACACCTATATATGAATTGTATGTCAATTAGGTATAATCAAGTGAGAATGAGCTACAATGCATTGGAACATGATTTCTCGTTTAATACTAGGTCAACTAGGGTATACTAGGCCTTTACATTGATTTTGGTTCCACACCTAGCTTCTAGGTCGATTACAAGTCTACACTATCCAATACTTCGTGATACTAGATCATACCTGGTTATACCACTAGGTGTCTATATATTCCATATACACTAGTCAATAACATAAGTAATTTATCTGTATAAACTTTAATATACTAGTATCAATCTATTACTTAACTGTATAACTTAAGGTTTAGACCCATACTAGCTAATATCCAATAACTGATATCACATATACATAACTTACCTTATAATCAAAGCTCCTGAACAGGGTGAGGGAAGCGGCTCGGTAAGCCTCTCGCTATCAGTATCATCAAAGCTCCTGAACAGACTGGAGAGACGTCAGAAAGAATCTGACTTTCCCTTCTCGATCAATGCAATGCCCGAGCGAGTGAATCAGCAAACAAGGCTCGATCTTGTGTTTTGGTAACCAGTAGTCGGTACTCAAGTTCAAGCCTTTCTCGACTCACACATCCATGATTGGCAATGGCACATGGATTCTATTGAGAAGGGCTGAGATGCGGCGCCTTGAACTAGGTTCCTAATGTATCGATCAAACTCTTCTTTAGACCTGAGGGTGGGCATGAATGGAGCTTCTTGAATTGGTCTAGCCTGGGAATGGGAATTGGCAATGATAGGAGATCAAAAATGGGTATGGTATAGGGTAGGACCTGGTTGACTTGGCATAGGGAGGTTGTAGCTGTTTGGTGAAGGTGGCTCGTCATGGGTTGAGCCGGGTAACTCGATGAAAGAAGGCGCGGCTTGCGCCCTACTCACTGAAGGCGATCCTTGCTCTAGAGGATGTTTTCTAGGAATCGGTTGGACATTGGAAAAAGCATATTGAGCATGGAATGTTCGCACATCAAACATTGGAGTTGGAAGGTGGGCAGTGGTACCGGGCAAGGTAGCTAGAGGTTCAATTACAATGCCTCCTGAAGAAGGCGGCGTCAAGAAGGTGGGCGAGGATATCCCTTCACTTGAATATGGCGGAAGTCAAAAGAAACCTCTACACTCATCAGTAACCTGGGATGAAACCACAAGGTTACCCGAATCAACCGCATCTAAGGGCGGAAGTTCACTTCTCGAGGCTACCTCTTCACTTTGCTCCTCTAAGGGATACTGACCCTCATACTGGGTGGAGGTATTGGGCATATCTCTTTTTGTTGGATCTTTTGTTTGGCCTCGGACGAGGGAGAAATAGCAGTGATAACCAGGTGATTATGAACTAACTGGTACTTAACTTATACTAATGTAACTCAATCAACTGATCCTAATTACTAACTATCCTTCTCTTCTACTGCCAAATTCCTGTTTGCCCCAGAGCCTGGCACCCTTTTCGCCACTACACTATCTACCACAATGCATAGACATATAACCTTACTAACATTTGACTTGATACTCTCATCTGCACTAACTCTTACTCATACAACTCCCAACTATAACTGTATGCATCACCTGGGTACCCACACTCACCTGACCACACAATGCACAATAAACCTTTGCACTGTGGTACACACTGCAATTTCCTTAGTGTACTGTAGTTGCCCGACCTTGGTCTCTCCCAAACCCTAACTACACTGTGCAGAATCTGATACTCACCTTGCTCTTGATACCGATACACCTTACATAAATCCTAGTTTCTGGTCACAAACAATTGCACCCTACAACAACTTAAGCTACTGCATAATACATACCAATCTATGCATGCTTAAACCATATCCTTCATCCCTTAATACCCCAAACCTCCTATTAGCTACTACTGCTGCTGTCATTACTGATATCTGTGCACACAGTTTACATATACCCCCTCTCCTTGCACCTATGTGGACTGTACCAAATCAGTGCACAAGCACTACCAACTCCTACCTCAACTGAACTTCACCTGCAATTGATACTACTAGATGTGCACACCACAGTAAATATAATTCCCTCCAATACTCCCCAAGTTGCTGTAACCCTCTGTAACTGAGTGTTACCAACACTCCAACTGACCTGATCGTCCAAATCCTGAACACCCATATATACATATACTTGCTATTGTTACTGCAAGGTATATCAGTGTCTAGGTATGGGTACACTTCCCCCTCATAGCCACACATTCAACACACACACCCAGGATCTCACCAACTCACGTACACATAATTCATATGCACCTAATAAACTGAATCTGATATACATATAGCCAATTCTCCCTCATGTAAATCTGAAACTCCTCTGATACATTTATGTATTAATCACATGACCGCTAATGCTTAGTGATACACATCTACTGATAGACCAAACATAATAATATAGAGCCTGGTACATTTGGACCCTGGTTCACTCTAAATCACAAACACATAGTCACTCTTCTAATCTTAAAATTTCTCATATATGGACACAACCCTCAAACTTACCTTAGTTTCTTAATACAACCTTATCTAATATTATAGCACAAACTTATACTATACATTTAACACTTAATAACTACAGTTCAGTTGAAAATGAACTTAACTCATCTATCATAGCAACACCTTAATAGCTACAACCTAGTGTCTGTACTGGAACTTCCCCCTTATAATACTTCCTACTACCTGACTGAACCCCTATAGTTACTGAGCTAATACTCACCCCCCTTAATCTTCCAATCACCTAACGAATATCTACTGATACACTCTTGTATCAAACCTAAACACCCAACCTTCATGTGTTGTTGCTGTCATTGCTGGGTTGTGGTGCCATTGCTCGCCATTGCTACTCCTAACTTAACTACAGATAATTGCCTAACTGAGCACTTCCTTGACACAATGACACTCTCGAACATGTACTGCAATACCCTTCCTTAGACTGCACACCTAAATGTGCATGTCTGCACACTTTCTGGATAGAACCTTCCCTCACTGTCCTCTCAAACTGCGCTAACCTGGATCCCTCTTCCCTCACTCATCTCCTTGTACTTTGCAGTCCTCACAAAACCATATTATGTGTACACACAATATGCACCCATGAGCACAGCTCCCTCACTTCACAAACATCTCATACACACTTATGTGTACACCCAATAGACACACACCATCTAATAGGACTAATACTCCTGCTAATATATACACACACACACACTCACAGTGATACTGTAACATTCCTTCCTCACATACACTGTGACACCTACCTCAACTCACAGTGCACACACACTAGCATTTAAACAAATACTTAGTGTTTATAACTAGAAAATCATGACACACATCCCATTATGAAGCCAGAATCCCAATTATACTATAATAATCATTCTACTAATCAAATACACATAATAATAGCTATTATAACTATTTACAATAGAAATTAAAGAGAATTTCATAAAATCACCCAAAATGAGCTCTATATCACACTATATCGTGATATGGTTTACTCGTATCCAATTGTGGACACGTAACTAGTATCCCAACCCCGATCTAAGCCCAATTTGACTAATATAGTCTCATGACACACACTTGATGTGCCAATCCCGTAATTTCCCTAAAATGGACATAAATTACCTTATAAAAATCATATTACTCAACCAAATCCCCTAGAACTTTTTCCTATAGGTAGTCCTATGCCATGGGGTGATTCCTAATAGTCAAATGCATAATTTGGAGTATACATTGAGAAATTTTTTAGAAATTACCAATTGGGAGATAGATTTCCAATAAAAACTCAAGTGAACACGATACAGACACGATCTCTTCACCAATGCTCCTCCTCCATGTACTCCTTGCTTCTCCAAGATCCAAAATTTCTTTAGTAATGAAAAATAAGGGGGAATAAAAATGAAAAGAGAGAGAAATTAATGGAGAGAAATATGGGAAAAATTAGGAATCTTAAAATAAATGAACAATTAAGAGAAGAGAGAGAGAGAGAAGACCCTCTATCTGTGGCCGACCCCTCCTTTCCTCTTCTCCAAGCAATTGACAATGACAACTATGCCCCTACATGCTAATATGAGGAATAATTAGAAAAAGGTATTTTGGGAAGTCTCTAACTAATTATAATTAAACTAATTCTTCTTAGTTAATTAGTGTGAATGGGTTCATTGGGCCTAGTCCATATTGGCTTACTATTTGTCAGGACAAGTCTAATTTAGATCCACTAATATCAAGTCAAATTAAATAGGCTAGCCTACTAACTAAATTAAATACTACAAGCCTCTAATTAAATATATGGCACTCTAATAATTAAATAACTAATACAAGCATCAAATAAATATTCATAGCCCACTAATATTAATATTATATTAACAAAATTAAATAACTAGGCCAAATTACCAAATTATCCTTAGCTAAAAAAGTGGGAGTGACAATCCTACCCACCTTAGAAAAATTTTGTCCTCAAAATTTAAAGATGATCGTACCCCCTCTAGGTCAACCTCAGTCCAAACTAAAACATACAACATACAATATAAAAGAGATCACTAATTATGGTCTTTGTCCATCATAGTTTGTTATCTCTGACATGGGGTACTAACTATACAATAACACACAAGTAGTCTATACATTACTAACTAAGCACACAAGCAGCAGATGAAAAGGAAAGGAACAAAACAGAACAAAACAAGCTAACCTATCACCTGAAGTGTCGGCCTCTCCAACTGCCATTGTAAATGCCCTGCCCTGTTGGGGTGGCAACCTATGCGGGTACTGATCAGTCTGCGGTGCCACAGGTGGCCTAACTCCACCTCTCTGACCGCGATCTGGTCTGTACGGGTTGTTGGAATACTCTTTCACCTGATGGTCAGGGGAACTACAATACAAGCATAGTCTGAGCCTTTTTCGACAGTTCTCTCAATCATGCCCATGCCTTCCATAATAGATACAAGGAATAGTCTGCTGAGTCTGCCTCTGAGTCTGCTGCGGTGCCTATTGAACTGGCTTCTGAAACTGTTATATTTGTTGAGATAGTTTCCTAACTGGCACAAGATACTGTTAATGCTGGTATACTCTCGGCTGTTGAAAGTGGGGTGGCTTCGCTGGGCCTGCACCACTACTTGCTCCTCCAGTGTCTCTCGTCTGCTTGGAGCCAAGCTCCAAATCATCCTCCGCCCGCTGTGCTTGTCTCATAATTTCCTTAAAAGTAGCAGTGCGATCTTCATTAGTATGAGGCTTAATCTCATTGTTCAGTCTCTTCCTGAACTTCTTAGCCTTGGCCCGAGGATTCTGCCCCTCAATAAATTATCCCAATCGGCAATACTCCTTCGCATACTCGTCCACTGTCAAGTTCCCCTAGACGAGGTTCTGGAATCGGCTCTCCAAAGTACTCTGAGCCATATCCGGTAAGAACTTCTCCTTGAAAAGCCCTTTGAAAGCTTCCCAAGTAAGTCCTGGCGTTGATATCCTGGGGTCTATCCTGAACCATGTCAGCGCAATATCGAACATCATACTACCTGCAAACTCTCAAAAATTTGCACCAATCGTAGGTTCCTCTCAATGTCCTCTATCCAGTTATCCGCATATATAATCCCCTCTGTGCCTTTAAAGTCCTTAGACCTTATCCTTTTGAAGTCTATGATGGTACCCAGCCTTGGCTGCTACGGATCAGACTGAGGCGATGTGACCTCTGGCTGGACTATCGCTACTCTCTCCACTATGGCGAGTGCTAGCTGGTGGGCATTCTCGATGCCCTGCATCATAATGTCTGACTGGTGGTGCTGAGCCTCCACTTGGGCTTTCTGCGTCTCCATCATCTACTGGAAGAGTATAAATACCTACGCCGGATCAACTGGTGGTGGTGGAGGTGATAGCTCCTCTGAAGCTGTAGGCCCCGTCCTCTGTGAAGTTGTGGGTACCATCCTCGGGACTGGAGGTGGAGCACCTACAAAATCTGCTACGGTAACACCTATCTGGACCGGTAAGACGACCCTCTGAATTGGAGATAATGGAGCAGTGGCTGCAACTACTCGCTTCGGAGGTGGAGAAGTAACCGACCTCACTGAAGCTATCCCAGAACGCTGCGATTGGGTCTTCGACGACATCCTGAAGACAGATTCAAATATAAGGAATCAATATTGAACAATATACGATATCATCAAAGAGGGACATAAATTTTTAAGGAAAACAATATTCAGAACAATAAAGATGACAAGATTCAATTAAGTTGAAATTATTTCCTAGTTGTGATTGAGTATACGCTCTCATCCCAGTATCCTATATCATATCCTATCGCAGGTTCGCAGTAGTACAACTAAGCCATTGTATTACCACGATATTGCACTATTGCGAATACATACCTGCATAGGCCCCCACAAAAATGTGTCATGACCCGCGCCCGGTGTAGGGACACGAGAACGTGGGTACGTGCAGCCTACGCCACAGCATCGATGGTAGAACGCTGTCTAGGTCAACAATACTATCTAGATATTTTGCACAATATATAAGATGCCTATCATGCCATCTCAACTCCAAATGGAGGAGCAATGAGATGATATAATAAAGGGTAGACAATACTCAATCACATATAAAAACTAAAGAAATATTTAAGCACGTTATGGAATAAAAAAAATACAAGTCTCAATACATCACAAGTCCAAACTCAATATCTAAACACAACTCAAGGTCTAAAAATAAAAATAAAATCCAAAGTCTAACTAGAAACAAATACTACATGATATGGAAATCTAAATGGCCTCAGTATCTGGTATTATATTTTTGTGTGGCACTTAATTTGTTAGCCCGTAGTAGGTGGTACACATCCTCACTAACCAGTCATCTAAAAAATATATCCAGTCAGGACTGGCATGAAGTACAACCTAATAGCAGTTCCAATTAATTAATAATAATTATAAACAAAAATAGAGAAAATAATACAAGACAAGAAATAATGAACAATATCATACTATGGTAGTAGAAACAGGTAAACAAGAGCAATATAGTATATACTGATCTCAAAGAAATAGAACAAAGCAATAAAATAGAATATGGTGAAGAACTGTAACTATACTAAGTGTTTGAAATACTAGTTAGATATGTGATCGACTTTGGTTGAACATTGTCTACTTAACATTGGATAAACATTATCTAACTTAAATATTGAACATTGAACTTTGTCTAGGCTTTGATCACATATCTAGCTAACACTTCCACTGCCCCCAACCAATACTCATGGATTCGATCATGACACGTCACGAACACGAATATAATATGAGTACACGAAGAACATGAATATACTTAAATAAACATGATCACAAAAAATACCCGATGCATATGATAAAGTATAAATAAAGGAGTATCCAAAGTACACGATAATGGGATGACATCTCCTGATAGGATCCATATAGTATCAGTCTGTGTAACCACCATGTCAGAATTAAGTAAAATATTTCTAAATGCTTGTGTTAGAGTAATTATTAAATAATAGAAACTATCAGAGAATGTACTTACCTGAGGTCCTGAGCAAAAGATGTAACTCGGTGTCCTGGTATCGCATACACCTATATATGAATGGTATGTCAATTGGGTATAATCAAGTGAGAATGAGATACAATGCATTGGAACATGCTTTCTAGGTTAATACTAGGTCAACTAGGGTATACTAGGCCTTTACCTTGATTTGGGTTCCACACCTATCTTCCAGGTCGATTATAAGTCTATACTATCCAATACTTCGTGATACTAGATCATACCTGGTTATACCACTAGGTGTCTATATATTCCATATACACTAGTCAATAACATAAGTAACTTATCTGTATAAACTTTAATATACTAGTATCAATCTATTACTTAACTATATAACTTAAGGTTTAGACCCATACTAGCTAATACCCAACAACTGATATCACACATACATAACTTACCTTATAATTATTAACTAACTGGTACTTAAATTATACTAATGCAACTCAATCAACTGATCCTAATTACTAACTATCCTTCTCTCCTACTGCCAAATTCCTATTTGCCCCAGAGCTTGACACCCCTTTCACTACTGCACTATCTACCACAAGGCACAGACATATAACCTTTCTAACATCTGACTTGATACTCTCATTTGCACTAACTCTTACTCATACAACTCCCAACTACAACTTTATGCATCACCTGAGTATCCACACTCACCTGACCACACAATGCACAATGAACCTTAGCACTGTGGTACATACTATAATTTCCTTAGTGTACTGCAGTTGCCCGACTTGGTCTCTCCCAAACCCCAACTACACTGTGCAAAATCTGATACTCACCTTGATCTCGACACTGATACACCTTACTTAAATCCAGGTTTCTGGCCATAAACAACTGCACCCTATAGTAACTTAAGCTACTACAGAATACTACTAATTTTTGCCTTCTTAAACCACATCCTTCATCCCTTAATACCCCAAACTCCTATAAGATACTACTGCTGCTGTCATTACTGATATTTGTGCACACGGTGCATATATACCCCCTCTCCTTGCACCTATGTGGACTGCACCAAATAAGTACACAAGCACTACCAACTCCTACCTCAACTGAACTTTACCTGCAATTGATACTACTAGCTGTGCACACCACAACAAATATACTCGCCTCCAATACTCAGCAAGTTGCTGTCACCCTCTGTAACCGAGTGTTACCAACACTCCAACTAACCTGATTGTCCAAATTTTGAATACGCATATATATATATACTTGCTGCTGTTACTGCAAGAGATGGCAGTGTCTAGGTATGGGTACACTTTTCCCTCATAGCCACACATTCAACACACACACCCAGGATCTCACCAACTCATGTACACATATTCATATGTACCTAATAAACCGAATTTGATACACATATAGCCAATACTCCCTCATGTAAATCTGAAACTCCTTTGATACATTCATGTATCAATCATACGACCACTAATACTTAGTGATACACATCTACTGATAGACCACATATAATAATATAGAGCCTGGTACATTTGGATACTGGTTCACTTAATTACAGACACATATTTACTCTTCTAATCTTAAAACTTCTTATATATGGACACAACCTCAAACTTACCTTAGTATCTTAATACAACCTTATCTAGTATCTTAGCCCAAACTTACACTATACATCTAACACTTAATAACTACAGTTCGGTTGAAACTGAACTTAACTCATCTACCTTAGCAACACCTTAATAACTATAACCTAGTATCTGTACTGGAACTTCCCCCTTATAATACTTTCTACTACCTGACTGAACTCCTATAGTTACTGAGCTAACACTCACCACCCTTAATCTTCCAATCACTTAACGAATATCTACCGATACACTCTTGTATCAGACCTGAATACCCCACCTTCATGTGTTATTGCTATCATTGCTGGGTTGTGGTGCCATTGTTGCTCCTAACTTCTCTATAGATAATTGCCTAACTGAGCACTTCCTTAACATAATGACACTCCCGAACATGCACTGCAACACCCTCCCTTAGACTGCACACCTAAGTGTGAATGTCTGCATACTTCCTGGACAAAACCTCCCCTCACTGTCCTCTCAAATTACGCTAACCTGGATCCCTCTTTCCTCACTCAACTCCTTGCACATTACATTCCTCACAAAACTCCACTGTGTGTACACAAAACATGCACCCATGAGCACAGCTCCCTCACTTCACAAACATCTCATACACACTTATGTGTACACCCAATAGACACACACACACCATCTAATAGGACTAATACACCTTCTAATACACACACACACACACACACACACACACACACACACACACTCACAGTGACACTGTAACACTCCTTCCTCACATATACTGTGACACCTACCTCAACTCACAGTGCACACACACTAGCATTTAAATAAACACTTAGAGTGTATAACTAGAAAATCATGATACACACCTTATTGTAAAGCCAAAATTCCAATTATATTACAATAATCATTTATACTAATCAAATACACATAATAATAGCTATTATAACTAATTATAATAGAAATTAAAGAGAATTTTATAAAATTACCCAAAATAAGCTCTGTATCACAATGTATCGTTATACGACTTGCTCGTATCCAATTGTGGACACGTAACTAGTATTTCAACCATGATCTAAGTCCAATTTGACTAAATAGTCTCATAAAACACACTTGATGTGCCAATCCCATAATTTCTCCAAAATGGACATAAATCACCACGTAAAAATTATAATACTTAACCAAATAGCCTAAAAATTCTTTCTTTAGGTAGTCCTATGCTATGGGGTGATTCCTAGTGGTCAAATGTATAATTTGGATATTACAATGAGAAAAAATTCAAAAATTACCAATTGGGAGATGGATTTCTAATAAAAACTCAAGTGGACACGATCTAGACACGATCTCTTCACTAATGCTCCTTCTCCTTGTGCTCCTTGCTTCTCTAAGCTCCAAAATTTCTTTAGGATTTAAAAAATAAGGGGGAATGGAAATAAAAAGAGAGAGAAATTGATGGAGAGAAATATGGGACAAATTGGGAATCTCAAAATGAATGAACAATTGAGAGGAGAGAGAGAGAGAGAGGAGACCCTCTATATGTGGTCGGCCCCTCCTTTCCCCCTTCTCCAAGTAATTGACAATGACAACTATGCCCCTACATGCTAGTATGAGAAATAATTAGGAAAGGGATATTTTGGGAAGTCTCTAACTAATTGCTATTAAATTAATTCTCCTTAGTTAATTAGTGGGAATGAGTTCATTGGTCCTAGTCCATGTTGGCTCACTATTTGTCATGACAAGTCTAATTTAGGTCCACTAATATCAAGTCAAATTAAATAGGCTAGCCCACTAACTAAATTTAATGCTACAAGTCTCTAATTAAATATATGGCACTCTAATAATTAAATAACTAATACAAGCATCAAATAAATATTCATAGTCTACTAATATTAATATTATATTCCTAAATTAAATAACTAGACCAAATTATCCTTAGCTGGAAAAATGGGGGTGATATTTAGCCCCCCTACCTCCTGCCACACCCCTGCCTGCTTTCCTGACGCCCCCTGCCTCCCTGCCGCCAGCCTTCCCGCTTTCCTGCCGGTCCCCCTCCTTCCTGCTGTTCTTCCATGCTCCAGCAGGCCGCTATCCCTCCCGGCCTCCAGCCCACCTCTGCTGCCCCGACCCTACTACGCAGCCCAAAAACCCTAAACCCTAACCCTCAGCCGCCGTCCCTCCTTCCTGTCTGAACCCTAATTTTTTTTATAAAGTTCGTATATCGAAGCCATGTCCTCCCTCCGCTGCCCCCGACCCCACTATGTAGCCCAAAAACCCTAAACCCTAACCCTCAGCCACCGTCCCTCATTCCTGTCTTAACAATAATTTCCAAAATAAAAGGTCGTATATGAGCATAGATGTCCGTGATGAGTATCAGAAAGGGATGATAAAGTTTTACCATGTAAGGACCGTTGATCAGATAGCTGATATACTTACAAAATCTCTTCTAGGTCCTCAAGTTCAATTTCTCTGTAACAAGCTGGACATGATTAACATCTATGCTCCAGCTTGAGGGAGGGTGTTGAGTTATGAATTAAGTTGAGTTTAGTCCCATATCGGGTAGACTAATAAGAAGAGGGGTTAGCCTCTCTTATATAATGTACTATCCTCTCCTCTTAATTAATCAATCTATCATTCCTATTCTACATTTCGCTTCCTGTAGAAGCATGAAAAAGTTTGAGACCATGCGCATAAGGCCTATGCGACAAATAAATAGTATAGATACTGATTCTTGGGTTACATGTATGCTACATTCCAGTAGTTGAAACACTATACGACAATAGACAATGATTCATATACGGCACGATCAGGGAGCCTATGCAGCCCGAGTAGTAAACATTATGTGACGAGGACCTAGACACATATGTTCCAACTACATACGTTGGTCTGACACTACATTAAAAGTAGTGCCTACTCTGTAACGCATGAATACAAAAAATGTCATCACTTATGTCAGCGTTATTATTATAATTTGTCTGTATACAACAGTGCAATGCTTCGTCGATACTATGCGGCAAACCTCTTCATGCGACAAGAACCTATGCGCTCGAAAGCGCATGCGATATTTCTCTCTCTTCATCCTATGCGACAGAATAGTTACGAAATTGATAAAATCGTGTGCATTAAAAGCACATATATTTCATTTGTAATGTGCATATGTTTTTATTTATCCATTGATGGAGCAAACATTACAAATGATAGAAGACATATTAAATATGGATTTTGAATTGTTGTAACGCATGCTATGTGTCAAGTAGGCTGGGTTATAAACATACTTTCAGATTCATTTTATGCGCTACAATTATTGCAAAATATTATGCGGCAGGCAAAATCTTATGTGCATGGATGAAAATAGTATCTTTTTAAGTCCTATGCGCGAACAACTATTATAATATGAATGGCTATAAATAGCTGGAAAATGTGCTTCCCAAATGATCAAAAGCTGAGTACTTTTGAGCTTATTTGCTACCCTTTTTGCTAGTGAGCTAAGAGTTAGCAAAATTTTCAATCATTTTCATAGGATCGTCAATGGAGTAAAAAAGTTATCTACGACTTGATCTCCATCGACACACTCCCCAGATCTTTCTTTTGTACTTAGAGTTTTAGTAAACAATTTTTTATACTTTTGTTTTATATTTGCAATATAATATAGTACACTTTTTTTGTAATATATATAAAAAAGGCGACTCTGCTGGAGACTACCTTCTCCACCGATGAGAAGGTTGTGACGTAATCTGATATTGCAAAGATTGGTACAACTCAGAAGATATTGGTAGTCCATTTCAACCAACAAGCTTCTAAGGTGATATTTTTGGGTAATAGCTTAATACACTTACCGCAGACTTCAAAGTTGAAGAAGTCTCGCAAGACTTGGCACTCAAAGGCCCGTGCTTCATATCCTATCAGTGTCACAGAGGATATGGGCATAGTGAAGGTGATGTTAACCATAGAGTCAAACCATGTGTAGCCTATATCTGCTCCTTTGGCTGTGCATATCAAAGAAAAGGAGTCTGTGTAAAAATGATATGTGCGACTCCAGTGGGCACGAGAGCTTGGTAGAAGCTCTACCGCCATAGCCATTATACTTCAGGGCTATGCGAGCCCACCCACTCAACAGCCGCGTTCTATGTGAGCAAAGAGAAAGAGTCTCAGAACTCAAGTATTGGCAAAAGAAAGCACTATGATGCCAAGGACTTGAGTGTTAAGTCCTCTGCTCAACCCATGCGCCCTCAGTATAGTATATAGAAAAGAACAACAAAGGGAAGAATAGTATTGATTCCTATAGTATGCACAACAAGGGCAAATATCCTCTATGCGCAGGGCATACCATGTTCTCCAATAATCATGAGGCAGGACCAAGTTCTTAGAAGAGGAGTTCTGTCTTCAACATAGTTTTTGACTCATCAAATTCTATGCGCCATGGTCTCGGGTGGCTAATGAATTAGATTCTCTATATTATCCACTATAGCGTGCTAAGTCACAGAAGTCTAGGCCAACTCGAGCCATGCACGCTCAAGCTGATATCGAAAGAGGAGATATGCCACTTCAACTAATGCATAAATCAGATGGCAAACTATATAATGATCGATCCATGCTCTCAGCCTCCATGTGCCAGTTGTGGTATATCAACAATAAATCCATATGCAGGATTTGTCCATGCGTATGAAGCAAATTTATTTGAAAAGTCTTTTGACCTATGCACCGGGCTTGACCATGTGCATGAAATAGGTCTGAAAGCTAGCCTTACACACAAACCCATGTACGAATTTCGTCCATGCACATGAAATGGGTTTAAAGGCAAAAATTCTCTCAACTGACTTATACGACGTATTATGTCACAAAATTAAGGTGAGTTCGACTTCTGCTACACATGAGGTGCCTCATTCAGAGCATCATTGTGCTAGTATCATCATCAACTGCTATTGTACCAAAGTACCAGAAACTCTGGCAATGTAGTTCATGTTCCAGCGACTGCGTCATGTTGTACCAACCCGACAGTGTTTCGGGGAACAAATATAAAGCGGATGACGAAGAAGAGTTGCCTTTTGCCTCGTACTACTCATCCTGGAGTTGATCTCCTTCTGAGAAACCCACTCAAAAGAAGAATCCAAAAGCGAGTTCCTCTAATCCGCTCATCTTGGTCAATGCACCAAAAAACCAGCCGAGAGTACCCGCTCCAACATATCAAGGAGCAAGGACACCCTTGAACCGTCAAAGGGTTATTTCTACTGAAGGAATCTTCCAGAATACTCGTCTGAGTTCAAGATCCTCATCTGAAGAATCAAGACCGTAGGTAGGGGGTAGTATCCCTCTATTACATGAAGATGGCGTACTACTAGCTGACGCAATCACCATAATATCGTATGAAGGGGGTAGTAATCCTCCTGTGTTTCATGTCAATCCAACTTTTCTTGAATACAATGAATCTCAAGGAACTGAAAAAGATGTTGAAAAACCTATAATTCAAGATGATGTACCTGATAGCAGTGTCCCTCTATAAACCACAATGACCAGTGCAACATCACAAACTGGGGGTAGTAATTTTTGAATCTGAAGACGATGCAATGATGACAAGCTTTCCCGAGGATAGTGCATCTCAAGAGTCATAAGCTAACAGTGTAGGTCGCGCTATACTGCCATGTCAATTAGTCCACATGTAATACCTGTATACATGAATGATAACAACAATAAGGAAGAAAGTAGTGACCGCCAATGCCTCAACGTACTAGAGAAAATGATGCAAGGAATGAATGCCTCAATGCAAGTAATGTAGTAGGCAATACTGAAAATTTGAGCAGTCCTGGTTCCATCTCAATAGCCAACACAAGAACAAATAAATCAGGATCCAACAAAAAATAAGGACTCTATTGCACCTATACTTAATCCTCCAAATTCTGGGAGTGGCTCTACACTAATAGTGCATAGGAACCCACAGCCAAATCTGTATTCGACTGTGCTCCCACAGACAGATGATACGCATGAAGCCATCCGTGCTCTTAATGCTCGCTTGGATCCCTTGGACAATTGTGAGAAGCTCCAGAAGCTTGGGGTAAGACAACCTTATCCTCCAAAGTGGAACAATGTTGTTTGTCTACCCAAGTACAAGCCACAGTCATTAATTCCTTTTGATGGGAAAAAGTTTTCCCGTCAATTCTTGAATTATTTTGAATCCCAAACGGTGCATCTACGAAGGGATGCTATATTACTCACTAAGCTATTTGTCGGTGCCCTAACCGATGTAGCTTTTGAGTTATACTGTAGTCTTCCAGATGACTGCATCAAGACATTCGATGACCTGGAGAGATTATTTCTCTCTAGATTTTATAAAAGAGGGATGGACATGACTATGTCGACACTCATCTCCATAGCACAGAGAAAGAAGGGGTCTGCATGCGACTACATCAAACGTTTCAAAAACTGGCTTTAAATCTATCTCCTGGTATCCTAGAGTCTATGCTCATGGACACTTGTCGGTACAATCTATTGCTAGCAATCAAATTTTGTATGGACATAACACAGTGCACTCGATTAACATTTATTGCAGATGCTAAAATTACTCAGAAGAATGCAGTTTATATCACGCTGCTTAGCCTAAAGGTACCTGGCTTCGATGACTGAGAAAAGTGTCACCAAAATAACAACAACAATCACAATGGTAAAGGGAATGAGGCCCTTACCGTTAATGTATCCAAAGGTACTTCCCAATCAAAGTCGATGTTTCTTGACGATTCAAAGCCTAGGGAGACATTTTCCTTTAACGATGATGATGTCATCGACATCTTCAACGTACTGATGAAGAGCAACAAGCTCAAATTACCCAATATCATACGGAATGAAGAAGCGAATCAAACCAACGATCCTAAATACTACTTGTTTCATCGATACATACATCATTGTCATACCCCAAATCCAAAATAAGCGGGACTGAGCCATGTGGTAATGACTAGCTACGTATACCATGGACTCTTGCCCAACATTATACGTATAAGCTGTCTATTATTGGATATTCTAGCATGCATAACCTATGGTTGGCCTATTACTGTATCTCAATCCACACGAGTAATGAAAGTAAGAAAGAACATAAAATACTAAAGTTGGCCACCCGATAGCATCTATATTCAAATATGTCCGAAGCATAAAGGACATAGATATACAAATCTAAACTCATGAGTGTAGAAATAGCATGGATAGCACATATCGCTCCATATGTAGAATTGTCACCCTCATATTTTCAACTAGGGATAGTTTGGTATTTTGGCATGGGTAAATAATTTTAGAAATAAATTAATATTAGTGTATTATATTAATTATTGATGATTGTATTAATTATTTAATTATTAGTGAGTTATAGATTAATTGTGGCTTGTAGTAATTATTTTGGTAGGTGGTTAGTCCAATAATTAGACTTGTCATGACAACTAGTGAGCCTAACTTGGACCCAAGCCCATTAGACCATTCTCAATAATTAATTAAGAAGAATTAGTTAGAAACCACCAAAATAGCCCTTCCTAGTTATTGCTTTATAATAGATCATGGAGGAGTACATGGGACATTTACATGTGGCTTGGGAAAGGGGGAAGGTGTCACGACCCGCACCCGGTTTAGGGGCACGAGTGCGTGGGTACGTCCAGCCTACGCCGCAGCATCGGCGGTAGAACGCTGTCTAGGTCGAGTACTATCTAAACAATCTCACGCTAGTATCCAACTCCATAAGGAGACTCGGACAACACTATAAAAATATGAATAACATACTCAATCACAACTACAGCACGATAGGAATTTGAAGAAAAATAAAAGAATACAACACAAGTCTATGACAAAAATCATACCTGCAATCAGTAACAACCAAATCCCCAAATGTCAGAAACAAGTCCACTAAGGTCACAGTCTGGAAAAATATTTTCCAGTCAGGAAGGAGCAAAGTACATCTCTAAATAGCAGTTCTATATAAATGACATAGACTATGTAACAGTTCTAGATGGAAATATACCAGATGCATGTATAGGTACGAGAAATGTACAATGAAAGAAATACTGGAAATACTGTAAGTAAATACAGGAAAAGAAGCAATATGTCAATGAGCAAGAGTCCTATGACTAAGTGTGTGAGTACTAGCTTTAACATGTGATCGGCTTGGGAACTTGATCAGGCTGGTTACATATGATTAGCTATGATTCACGAAGGTCAGGCTAACCGTTGGTTAGCTATGATGCATGTAGAGGTCAGGCTAATCACACGTAACAGCTATGAGGCACGGAGATGGTCAGGCCGCACCCGACGTGAGATGTGGGGTGAGCTATGATGCATGAAAAGTTGGGTATGATCACATATCTACACTAAAATACTCTCCACCCCCGACTGGTATAGTAGATCCAATCATGGTACGCTATGGCACGGGATTCCCTAAGAAGGTAGCAAATTTCCCCGGGAATCAGTGTCTGTACATGCACAAGATAACAAGGAAAACAAGTCTTGTACAAGCTACACCATGAATAAGGAATAACATCTCATGACGAGATCCGTGTATACCAATCCGTGTAACCAATGTGTCAAGAATATGGATATTTACACTAGATACAGTGAACATAGGAGATATCATAAATTAGAAACTAATCAGAGAATGTACTCGCCTTTGGTCCTTAGCTGGTGAATACCGAGGTCCTGTTCCAGAGTGTCGCCTGGAGGAACCCACAGTCCTAATGACATATAATAACAATACAATATTTGCATCAGAAGCTATACTAAACACGCAAGCAAATACTAACTCAGGGGCTATGTCAGGCATGGAACTCAGTCAACTAGGGTCGTCTGTTAGAGACATAGAAGTGTGCACATTGTACCAACATATACATCAAATACATTTGGTACGAAAATAGATAAGTGTATATATATATACCTTAAGTAATATTAATACTGTATGTTTTAATTACAATAGCTACTGGGAAATACATTATACAAGGAATAGTCATAAAAATAAGCCAAGTTAGAATTTACTATATCTACTAAATTCCAAGGTACAATGACTATGCTAATACATGAATTTAATTTATACTAGTATATATATACTTTTAAAATAAATAATACTTGTGTATATATATAAACATAATAAATAATACTTGAATGTATATATAAGCATAATAATTAATACTTGAATGTATATCTATATAGACATAGTTCATTGAAAAGGGATACAATACGTATTTATATTATACTATACCAATTTATAATTATACCAAAAATATATTATTATGCTACATTTATTTATATATGCTAAATCATGTTTTTGTTAAACATATACCAGTTAACAATTTCCAACATATACTGAAAATATAGATATGCACATATGTACCAATTTTATATTGAAATATATTAAGTATATACAAAATATATACATATACCAATACAAAAATATAATCTACATATATGTATATATATACCAAAATTTTTATACAAAATATGTATAACTGATTAATTATTTAACTAAACCAAACTAATTATGTATTTTAACTAATTATATACTAAACTAATTTATATGAAATTACTAACTAATTAATTAATAAATCAATTAACTGATTAAGAATTTATTTACTGATTATAAATAATTAACTAAACTACTAATACAAATTAACTATTCTAATTATTATAATTAAACTAATTAAACTAACTAATCTAATTAATTAATTAACTTAACTAATCACATTTAATTAAACTAATACACTATAACTAATAAACTCTAACCTACAGAACAGAAGAAAGGGGGAGGAGAAGAGAAGCTCACATTCGTCGTCGACGGAGGAGCAAATCCGCCGGGGTCGGCGCGGGTCAGGCGTCGGCGAGGTCGACGTTCGACTCGGGGCGGCGGATCTGTTCGACGGCGGTCTTTTCGAGGAGGCGGCGGTCTGTTCGAGGAGCGGCGGCGGTCTGTTCGAGGAGCGGCGGCGTCGGTTCCAGCGGCGGTCTGTTCGACTCAGCGGCGGTGCTCGATTCTTCTCGACGGCGGCGGTCGTTCTCGAGGAACCGACGTCTCGATTCAGCGGAAGGAGATCTCGGCGGATCTGGGCGGCCACCGGCGCTCGCCGGAGTTAGGTTAGGGTTAGGTTTAGTGGATGTGTCGGGGTGCATCGTGTCGGCTGGACACGATGGGTTCGCTGTACAGTGGGCGTGTCCGGGTGTTGGACACGGGGTGGGTGTTTGCTGTGGTGTGGGGGTTGTGTCCGGGTATGTCGGACACGGAAATCAGGTTGTAAAGTTGTAACCGGACACAGGAAAAGAATGGATACGGTGGGACACCCGGGGTCGGACCCGAGGCCAACACGGCTGACACGGTGATGCTGGACACACGGACACGAGCACACAAAATGGTGGTGATGGCTTGTTGGCTTGTGGGGATTTGTGAGGGCTAGCTAGGGTTTCTTGGGAATGGTGATGAGAGCCTTAAATAGGGAGAGAGAGTTGTGGGCTAAAGGGTGAGGATTGGCCCAATGATGAATGGCCAGGATTAAATATGAATGAGTTCTTTATGTGAGAACGAGGGTGTGCTGGCTAGTTAATAGGAAATGGCAACTTGTAAAAAATTTAAAAAGAAAAGATTATAATTTCAGAAAATATTTTAGGAAAGTTATGTAATTTATTTATTTACTATTCCATTAAATATAAAATTATTTTGAAGAAACAACTAGTCCTTTAATTAATTTTATCCAATAAATAATTTTATGATTTCAAGCCAATAAATATTTGAAACTAGAGGAATATATATATTATTATTTATTTATTTATTTTGTAATACATCGTCATTTAGGAAAAATAATTTTTTTTATAAAAGATTTTTAAATTACCTTCTACAATCAAACATCGTTCAAAATCAAATAAAAATTTTAAGGAAAAATATTTTATAAAACTTGATATTTTAAAATAAATTAAAATCTAATTATTTTGGAAATTGGAAATCGGAGGTTACAGAAGGGGGCCGGCCACTACTAGAGGGGGCTCTCCTCTCTCTCTCTCCTCTCATTTGCATTCATTTTAGATCTAGAAATTAGATCCCCAATTTTTCATATTTTTCTCCATCAATTTCTCTCTCAATTCACTTTTATTCCCTCATATTTTCATTACTCAAGGAGTTTTGGAGCTTGGAGAAATAAGGAGCACAAAGAGAAGGAGCTTTGGTGGAGAGATCGTGTCCTAATCGTGTCCGTAGAAATAATTCATTGAGAAACTATGAAACTATCTCCCAATTGGTAATTTCTTTCTTTTCTAGCTTTCAAATCATGCATTTGACCACTAGGAATGACCCCATGGCATAGGACTACCTATAGGAACAAGTTCTAGATCAATTGGTTATGTATTATGATTTCTACATGGTATTTTGTGTGTATTTTGAGAGAATTAAGGGATTGACACATCAAGTGTGTGTCATGAGACTAATTTGGTTTAATTAGACTTAGATCAGGATTGTGAAGCTAGTTATCTATCCATAATTCGATATGAGTAGACCGTATCATGATACAGTGCGATACCATATGACACAGAGCCCATTTTGGACATTTTGCATGACTTCTTTTTAATACATGTTGTAATTAGTTCTAATAGTTGATTTTATATATAGATTTGACTGGTGGGAATGGCTAAGTGTGAGAATTAGAGATTTTGGACATAATTTGGATGTGTATCATAGCTTTCCTAATAAAGTACACTAAGTGTTTAATTAAATGCTTAACGTAGTATATAGATATGTGTATATGATATTAAGTGCTTATATATATATTAGTGTGTATATAAATATTTCTATTTGGTATATGAATATAATAGTGGTGGGATGTATGCACCTGTTATGAATCATGACAGTGTCTTCACAGTGGTATGTGGGTGAGATGGTGTCTGTGGTGTCGTGACTGTGAGTAAGGAAAGGAGAACAATGAGTTAAGGATTTGCCCGTGTGCATGTGTTGATGTTGGGATGTGTGCACAACCAGGAGTGGGTCGAGCATACCTGTGTAGTTGAGGGATGCTTGGAGAATCCTGACTGTGTATCTAATACTAAAGGAGGGTGTCAAAGTATCAATTTTAGGATGCAGTTATTAGCATTTGGTTACGGCGTATACCTGGGTACTTCTTAGAGGTGTCACTAATACAATATCAGTTCTTTTAGTTTGGTGGGACAGTGTTGGATACATAAATTGGTGTATCAAGGGATAGCTGAATGTGTAGCAGGTTTTGGTGCACCCAGGCAAGTGAGGATATTGCACTACACTGTATCTGGACCTGAACAGTGAGGGGTCGAGTTTGGGGGGGGGGGGGATTAGCAGAGGTGTATGTAAAATTATGGCAATTAAGTAAGTTCAGTTAAACCTGAACACAGTCAGTTATCAGTTGAGGAAATTTAGGGATTTAATTAATGTCAGTATGTTATACACATGTATAGATATGTGAGGGAGTTATGATGTATTAGGTATCGGTTGAGGAGCAAACACCTTTGAGACTTGAGTGATATCTGGTAGTAAGATGTATCAGTAATAGTAGATAATTAGTGGTAGTTGTATCAGTGTATATGTACTATAGGTCAGTTATGCTATTAGTTGTTTTGGGTATTGGTCATATTAGACTAGTTAAGAGGGAAAATGGAGCAGCTAGCAGTGGTGAATGATTGCAGTAAGTATAATAGGATTTGAGGTACTGGTAAATATATTAGTACAAGGTATCATTAATTATATCAGAATATATTGGTTAGTATATATGTGTCTAATACACAGGTAATCAAAGATGGATGAAATACTGATGTGTGACAATAAGGGTAAAAGGTAGCTCTGTGCAGTTGAAGAGAGTGTGTGAGTATTTTTATAGAAGTGCAGGTGTATGTGTGTGTCTGTGACACAGTGGGGAGTTTTGGGCTTGTCTCACTGCAATGATGCAGTGAGCAAATTGCTGTAGGTAACTAAAATCTTGGAGGCTTGGATTCATGAAAGTACTATGCACTGTAGGGTACTTTGTGTAGGATACTCAAGATAGTACCAGCTATGAGCAAGAGGGTTCAGAGGTGGGGTCAGTCTAGGGGTAGAAATTGAATTAGAATATAACTGCAATAGCAGTAAGGGTGCTCTAGGGGCAAGTTGTGGATTTTTGTGTTTAAGTTCAGGGTCACCTGTGAGAGGGTAGAACACGTGTACTAGATGATTGTATCTGATACTTGAAAGTATTAGTAACTTAGTTGAGGCAGTGAGTTAAGGTCAGTTAATAGGTATAGGTATTAGTGTCAGTTAGTTGGTTAGTAGTGGGTAATACATATATGTCAGATTAGTATATTTGTTAGTAGGTTAGTTCACTTAGAAATATTAGATAGATAGAGTATGTATGTAGCAGTTATTTGTAGTTTGTAGTATTTAATATCTAGCTATATTAGCTAAGTTAATAAGTGATAGGTACTAGCATTAGTTGATGATACTAGTCCATTAGTTATATAAGTATTAGTTATTATATGCTAATACTTTGAGTATCTGATTACATATATTGTATTATTGTTAATTAGGACTAGTTAGTTAGTGATCTTTATAGACTAATTAGCTATTTTGGACCTAAAATCTTAGTATGAACTTAGTGTGGCCTAGTATATTTAAGAATTAACCTAGAATCATGAATTAGTGCTTTCTCTTACCATTTATTATTCTTTTACACCTATTAACATAATATTTCCTAAAATATGAGTATGTGACATCAACTTGGGCATCTAGAGACACGTTTGCTCGGGACCAAAGGCGAGTACATCTCCCTGGTAGTTATTATTTTATGACAGTGTATATATCGCATGTTCTAGAACTGTATACTTGATTCTGACACAGTGGTTACACGGACTGGTACTATATGGATCTTGTCAGGAGATGTTATTCCTTTACCGTATTCATCGGATACTCCTTCACATGTATTTCATCATGTATATCGGGTATTGATTATCGTGTACTTCGTATTCATATACTGCTAGTGTTCAGTATGTCCAATTCATGTTCATAATGTATCATGATTGGATCTATTAGTATTGGTTGGGGATTATGGAGTATGAGTTGGTTATGTGATCAAGCCCAAGCATATTTGTGTACATGTTGATTACATATCACACGTGTAATCGAGTTACCATATTGAATTTGTGTTCAACCCAAATCGATCACATAATAAACTTGTACTCTATGGCACATTAGCTAGTTTTACCTATTTCTATTTAAATTGCAGTTATTCATATTCCTTGTTCTTCATTCCTGTATATTACCTGTTCACGCTAGTTCATTCCATTTCTTATGGTTAGTTATCTTGTATTTTTTTATTATCTGTAATATATGCTCGATTATGTATTTGGAACTACTTTCAGAGGTATGTACTTCGCACAAATTTTGACTGGATATATTATTTAGATGATTGGCTTGTGGACCAGTGTCCCACGTACTACGGGCCGCAGGACGGTGTACTATTAGAGGATACTCCTTTAGATCAGGAGGACCAAGTGCCAGATACTGAGGAGGCTTAGACTTAATTTTTAGACTTGTATTAGACTTGTATTAAAACTTTTGACATATATATATATATATATATATATATATATATATATATATATATATATATATATATATATATATATATATATATATATATATATCATTGGGGACTTATGATTGTATTGTAACTATTTTCCTTTTTATTCCATATCGTTCTTTATCTCCCTTAGTTTGACATTGTGATTGAGTATTGTTTACCATTATCATATACCATATAGTTCCTCCGTTGGGAGTTGAGATGATATTGATATGTACCATATATTGTATGAGATATTTAGATAGTATGGTTGACCCAGACAACGTTCTACCATCGATGTTGCGGCGTAGGCTGGACGTTGTTTACTACTCGTGCCCTTATTCCGAGTACGGGTCGTGATTCGTTTTAAGTGGTGGCCTATGCAGGTCGAGAGTCACAATTAGAGCGATATCGTAGTAGTGCTCACCTAGAGTACTGCTATTAGCCTATTTTAGGATATAGGATTTAGACTGAGAGTATACTCAATTACAACTAGGGAATATTTTTAAGTATCTGTTTGCTTTCCTTATCAATTTAAATGCTTGCTTACTTTGAATAATTCTGTCATTCTTTGATGATATCATATTTTACTCAATATTGATTCCTTATTTTAATTTATCTTCAGGGTGCCACCGAAGACGCGTTCCCAACGCTCAAGCGCAGTGTCAGCACGGTCGGTCACTTCGTCGCCTCTAAGGGAAGCACCAGCAGGCTCCATTCCAGCAGCTTCAGTTCAGAGGTCCGCTTCACCGATCCAGATGGGTATGTCTGCAGTAGCTTTCAGGGGTGCTCCACCTCTGGTATAGAGGGCTGCGCCAACAGTTTCAGGAGAACTTCCACCTCTACCACCCACAGTCGATCCGACGCAAATGTTTGCGCTCTTTCAACAGATATTGGAGGTGCATCAGTGCCAGTCAGAGGTTATGAGGCAGGACATTGAGAATGTCCATCAGATTACGCTTGTCGCAGTAGAGAGAGTCGCCTTATTCTAGCCATAGATGATACTACCTCAATTTATCCCACAACAGTTGAGGCCGGAGACTATCATATATTTCAAGAGGATGGGGCCGAAGGACTTTAAAGGCACTGAGGGGATTATTTATGCTGATAATTGGATAGAAGACATTGAGAGGAACCTGCGACTGGCGCAGATTCCAGAGAGGTTGTAGGTAGAGGTAGCAGGAAGCATGATATTTGACATTGAATTTACTTGGTTCAGCATGGACTCCAGGATCTCAGCACCGAGACTTACTTGGAAAGCTTTTAAGGAGCACTTCAAGGAAAAGTTCTTTCTAGATGTGGCTCTGACATCTCTATAGAGCCAATTTTAGTACCTCGTTCAGGGACATATGGCGGTAGATGAGTATGCGGAAGAGTATTGAAGATTAGGCCAATTTGTGGATGGACAGAACCCCAAAGAAAAGGCCAGGAAGTTCAGAAAGGGCATGAACAAGGAGATTAAATCAAATACGAATGGTGACCTCACCGCTACTTTTGAGGAGATTCTGAGGCAGGCAAAGCGAGCAGAGGGTGATCTAGAGCTTGGCTCCAAGAGGCCAAGAAATAAATGAGGATCCAGTACTAGCATGGGTCCAACGAAGCAGCCTCATTTTTTGCAGCAGAATCAGTGACACTTCCAGCAGCCGAGGCAGCAGTACCCTATACCAGCTAGAGCGCTAGTGCAGCAGACATACCAGATTCAGAGGCCAGCAGTTTCTTCCCATTCTATAAGAAGCCGAGATATGGATGGGATGCATGCATGATAAAGATTGGGCCAGTACTTATTCTGCTGATCAGGAGACCATCAGTTGAGGGCTTATCCTAGAGCTCCAGCTCGCCCAGCTCAGGGCTGGCCCAGGGATATAGAGCACCCGCGAGACCACCAACGGGATAGCAGAGAGGACCTCCTCTACCACCCCAACAGTAGTAATTCGCTCAGCACAAGCAGCAACAGAGAGGTGTCCAGCGACAGGGACGAGCTTTTACCTTGACCGTCGAGGAGAAGGAGCCAATTGGAGATTATTTTAGGTTCAGTCTATCTTGATTCTTTTCTAGCTTATGTTTTATTTAATTCTGGTGCTTCATATAGTTTCGTATCTGTATCTTTTTCCTTAAAGCATCATCTTGAGACTGAACCGTTGGCGAGGACTTGCAAGATCATGATCGGGGGTGGCATTATCCTAGTCAGTGATGTTTGCAAGGATCAGAGAGTTTCTTTAGGAGGTTAAGAGTTAAGCGTGTTGGCCTATCCAGTCTCAGTCAACTTAATTTTAATAGTTAACTAAACCATGAATTGATATGTCGCGATCTGGAGCCTTAATACTGCTTTTATATGTCGTATGTATTTTGTCTATTCAAATATAATCTTTCATTTATTTGAGTCTAGGACTGATGTAAGATGAGTCGCACTGGCAAATCCCAAGTATCTATACCCAGATACCTAGTCCACTAAAATAAAGCAAAGAACCCATCCACCAAATTAGGCCACATTCATTTACAAAGTCTACCATACTAAGAGATCGAACTCGGGCCGAACTCGGTTACCCTTTTGATATGAAATCAACTAGTTCAATAGATCCAGATTTCTTCGCCCAACGGTTAAATTTTTTAATTAAATCACATCCAAATTCTGATCGAATTTTGTTTGCCTACAGCCTATAAATAGGATTGGAATTCTTTATTCTTACTCACTCAACCATTCTTTAGTCTTTTATCTTATTGTGAGCAAACCTCTAAAGCTTTAACTTTTTCATCTAAAGAGCAACTTCCTAGCCTTCCTAGTGCCAAGTGTGATATCGATCTAGAAGTCTTCAGAGTTACAAAGAGCTTTGTTCCATCAGTTATTCTCTCTTTCTCTAAGGTGTGAAGTTGCGAGACTTTTCAGATCAAACCTCGTGGTGTATAGAAGTGGCAAGCCTTCAGATCAAATCTTGTGATTCGCTATTGGTGATTACAGTAGATAAAACTCTGAGCTTGAGTTCTCGGGACTGGACTAGTCCTCTCAGAGAAAAACCAGTATACATCTTGGTGTTTGTGTTTGCTTTCTCTCTCTACTTTACTGCTTTACTTTACTGTCTCTATATACACTGTTAGTTAGCAACTGCCTTCATTCTGATAATCTTAAATTGGGTAGATTATTCTACTGTACTCTATTCACCCCCCTTTAGAGTTGTCTCATGGTCCTTTAAATGGTATCAGAGCAAGTTTTCTTGATATTTGGATTAATATCCTAAGAGACTTATGGCAACTGTTAGATCTATCCACACCAGCAATAGTGAAGGCCAGTCCATAAATATGCTACCCTTATTTGATGATACTAACTATACGTACTGGAAGACATATATGAGCTTCTACCTTAAGTCACTTGATTTTGACCTTTGGGCTGTAGTAATAAAAGGATTCAAGAAGCTACCTAGAATAGTCATAGATGGTAACCTTGTAGAGAAGCCTCATGATAAGTACACAAATACCGAAAAGAAACAAGCTAGTCTTGATGCTAAAGTATTAACGCTCTATTTTGTACCGTAGACAGAATTAAATTTAATAGGGTCTTCACTTGCGAAACTTTGCACGAAGTATAAAAACTTCTTGAGGTCACTCATGAAGAAACCTTCCAAGTAAAACTAAGTCGTCTAACACAAGAGTATGAAGCATTCAAGATAAAGAAAAATGAGATCATTACTCAAATATTTATGAGATTCCTCGATATCGTCAACCCTCTATTATCACTCGGCAAGGAGTACAACAATCACGAGAAGATTCGCAAGGTACTCAGGGACTCACCAAGAATTGGAATCCTACGGTCACTGCAATCATAGAAGGGAATGATCTTACAATGATAACCCTTGAGACGCTCATAGGCAAGCTGATGACTCATGAACTAGATCTCAAAAAATTTGAAGAACCCACTCCTAAGGAGTAGACGATTGCTCTTAAGGCACATCCCAAAAAGGTTACCAACTTTAACTCCGACGATAATGAGTCTCAAGATGAGGAAGTTGCCCTGACCACCAAAAACTTCAAGAAATTTCTAAAGCTTAAGAAATAAAAGAAGAATGAGCCTACTGACAACAGTGATGAAGAGCCTATATGCTACAACTATAAGAAGATATGGCATATAAAGAAAGATTAGCCAACCCTAAGAAAAAGAAATTGCCACAATTACTCACCAAGAAGAACATCATCACAGAAATATGCTAACACTAGTATTTGGCATAAAAGAGAAGGTAGTGAATCCGAAGAAAAGAATCCTCGAGAAGCAGCAAACCTATGCTTCATGGCATTAGCCGATCAGGTAACGGATAACAACTCTTATGGTAATTTTACTTTTGACAAACTAGGTAATGCTTTTAGTGATCTGCTTGATAATTTTAGAAAACTTAGAAATAAGTACAAGCATGCTAAGAAAGATGTTCAAAAATATCAAACTGAAATAGAGAGACTAACATCTCTACTAAGTGAAGTAAAGGATACCTCAAATAATTCATACGAGAATTCTAGACTTAAGCTTAACCTCCATGAGGCACTTGCTAGTCTTGACAAGAGCTCTCAGGGGAATGCTAAACTTAAGGAAGAACTCGAATCTGAAAAGAAGAAGTATTCCATTGCTGCACGTAGAATAGATGCTCTCACTGCTAAATATGATAAAGTATATGCTACCTCTAAAAAGTTAGAGATTAGATTGGATAAACTGTTCGAATAAACCTCCACCCAACCTAACACGAGACACGTATCAAGACAAAAGAATACTCACAGTTATGCTCCTACCTACATGCATGATAGTTCATGTAGTCATCATACATATAGAACCAAACACACTTATTTATTATATTATAGAAGACCATAAAGAAATATTCCACACAATCATACATTCTATTATAGAAGACCATAAAGAAATATTTTACACAATCATGCATTCTATCCACATAGATCACAAAGAACTGCTTTACACAATTATATCTATCTTGCTGCACCAAGCATCAATCACACAGTTATATGTCACTACTGTGGTAAGAAAGGACATATATCTAGATTCTGTATAACAAAAATATTAGTAGATATGAATGTTTATGCATGGGTACCAAAAACTAACACAACAGGACCCTCATGGAAATGGGTACCAAGGGTTACATTTATAACTTATTTTGTAGGTGGACCAACCCTCTCATGCTAGAAGCAAGTGGATTCTCGATAGTGGTTGCTTACGACATATGACTGGTGATGCTAACCTATTTGCAATGCTATCAATAAAGAAAGAAGGTTATGTCTTCTTCGGCAATAACCTCAGAGGATACATTATTGGTAATGGTAATATAGGTGTTCCTCCCTATCCTGTCATAAAATACGTTTGTCTAGTAATAAAATTAAAATATAACCTACTCAGCATCAGTTATCTAGCTGACCATGGTTATGGTATTAACTTCATTAAAATAAATATTCTATTTATAAAAGAACCACTAGTAAGGTTATCTTTGAAGGGATCAGGGAAGACAATATATATATTTTTTATCTTGCAAAAGACACTGACAATGCAGAAAAATGTTTATACACCAATAAAGATGACAGTTGACTATGACATATGCATCTAGGACACACAAATATGGACACTATTAAGACTATCGACAAAGAAACTCGTAAGTTGTTTATGAGAGATTACTTTCAAGAAAGATATGGTATGTGCTGACTGTGAAAAGAATAAAGCTACTAAATCTTTCTTTAATCAATCAACTCTGTAAGTACTCTAGACCTCTACAACTCTTGTATATGGACTTGTTTGGACCAAGTAGAGTCGCCAGTCTTGGCGGTAAACTTTATGCTAATGTTATTGTTGATGATTTTTCTAGATACAAATGGGTTTATTTTCTTGCAAATAAAATAAAGTATTTTTTAAATTTGTCACTTTTTGCAAAAAGGTTCGAAACGAAAAATGTTTCATGATTATTCGTATCCAAAGTGATCATGGAGGCAAATTCGAAAATAGTAATTTCAAAAGATTTTGCAATAAAAATAGTTTTTCTCATAAATTTTCTTGTCCTAGAACTCCACAATAAAATGGTATTATAGAACGAATGAATAGAACTCTTGGCGATATGGCTAGAGTCATGTTAAATCAGTATAACCTTCCAAAATACTTTTGGGCTGAAGCTGTAAGTACTTCATGCCATATTTTGAATATGGTGCTTATTCGACCTATATCGAAGAAAATTCCCTATGAACTTTTGTTTGGTAGAATCCCCACAATTAGTTACTTTAAAGTTTTTGGCTACAATTATTTTATTTTTATTATTAAAGATAATCTTGAAAAATTTGACTCTAAGGTCGATGAAGGTATTTTTCTAGGTTATGCTGCCAAAAGTAAAGGATTCAGAGTATTGAACAAAACCTCATTGACCGTTGAAGAATCAATCATTATTATATTTGATGAACACAAGACTCAAGCACTAAACGAAAGTGACGATGAAGGTAGTCAACCCGCAACCAATAAGACATCAGAAGATACAAATCGTATAAGTCATCCGAAAAGTCTGCCAAGGAGACTAAAGTTTTCCACAGATCATCCTGAGGACTTAAAAATAGATGATGTATCGAAAGTTGTAAGTACACATTTCTCAAATAGAGATATCATTACAAATATAGCTTTTATTTCTCAAATAGAACCTAAAAATACTGATGAAGCTTTCGCTGATAAATTTTGAATTTCTGCTATGCAAGAGGAACTTAACCAATTTGAACGCAATCAAGTTTGGAAACTTGTTCCTAAACCTAATGATTATCCGATCATTGGTACTAAATGGGTTTTTCGAAATAAATTAAATAAGGATGGTTCCGTCACGTAACAAAGCACGTCTCGTAGCTCAAGGATACAACCAAGAGGAAGGTGTTGACTATAATAAGACTTATGCTCTTGTTGCTAGACTTGAATCTATTCGAATGCTTTTCGCTTTTGCTAGTTTTTATAACTTTAAACTTTTTCAAATGGATGTTAAAAGTGCTTTTCGAAATGGAGTTATCAAAGAAAATATTTTTGTTAAACAATCCCCTGGTTTTGAAGATTTTAAATACCCTGACCACGTACTCAAGTTATGAAAGGCTCTATACGGACTCAAACAAGCCCCTCGTGCTTGGTATGAACATCTTAGCTTCTTTCTACTTGAAAATAATTTTTCAAAAGAAAAATTGATACTACCCTTTTTATAAAATCTTCTGTTGATTCTTTGTTATTGGTGTAAATATATGTTGATGATATCATATTTGGATCTACTAATGAGATGCTATCTAACGAGTTTGCTAAGTATATGTAGAGTGAATTTGAAATGAGCATGATGGAAGAACTGACTTTCTTCCTAGAATTGCAAATCAAACAAGATTCACAAGGAACTTTTATCCATCAGGCTAAGTACACGAAGGATTTGCTCAAAAAATTCAACAAGGATAATGTAAAGCCTATCAAAACTCCAATGGTAACATCTACTAAGCTTGACCTTGATAATAGTAGTAGACCAACAGATATATATAATATCGAGGTATGATTGGTAGTTTGTTATATCTAACTGCTAGTCGTCCAGACATTATGTTTGCTGTATGCCTTTGTGCTAGATATCAAGCTAATCCTAAGGAATCACATTTGTGCACAGTTAAGTGTATCTTCAGATATTTTTAAAGGTACTTTCTCGGCAGGCTTATGGTATCCCAAAACCATGTCCTTTGACCTTGTTGGTTACTCGGATGCTAATTTTGCTGGATACAAAGTTGATGGAAAAAGCACAAGCAACATGTATCATTTCCTAGGAAAGTCTTTAGTCTCCTGGTTTAGCAAGAAATAAAATTTTGTTGCATTATCAACAACTAAGGCAGAGTATATCACCCAGAAAGTTGTTATGCTGAATTTTGTGGATGAAGCAAACCCTAGAAGACTTTAATCTGCACTATGAGAACATTCCTATTTTTGTGATAACATTAGCACCATTAATCTCACTAAAAATCTAGTATGCCACTCATGCACTAAGCACAAATAAATCTTTCATTATTTTCTAAGGGATCATCAATTACACAGAGATATTTGTTTAGAGTATGTGGACACGGAACATCAATTAATAGACATCTTTACTAAACCTTTAACTGAAGATCGATTCAACTTTATCCGTCGAGAATTAGATCTTTAAGATTCTGATAAAATATAAGAATTATAAGATGCTTTACAAATTTTTTGTCACACTTTTTAAAAATTTTAAAATTTTTGGATACAAGCCGAAAGGGCCCTTCTGTCAAAAAGGTATAAATAACCTTAAGCGACACGATATTCAAGTATCTTCGGACTACCGCTAGCTGGGATCTGGCCCCTATAGCTACTCCAAGATAATTTAAACTCTTAAAAACATATGATTTAAGTTCAGCACTTATCATTCTGTATTAATATCAAGTCAAGAAAGGCATAATATCGATTAAAGTTACATTAAGATTCTGGATATAAATGTCAATAGAATTCGGACCAAATTGCCGAGCTCGGATTAAAATCAGTTAGTTTAATTCCAAAATATGCTATGTCATTTAATTCTCTTTCTATTTTAGGTTTCTACTACTCTATATATAGATCATTTTGTTACTCATTCATTCAGACCAACGAAGATCATTCCTCCTCCACAAATAAACCTTAGCTTTTTCTCTTACATCCTCTCCTAATGGCCCCTAAAAGGAAAATAGATACTTTTTTTGACTTCTTTTCTATCCTATTATGCCAAACATAGGAGAATTCGACGGTTTCAAATTTTGAAGCCTCAAAATTTTAAATGATTGGTTTAATGACTTCTCTAAAAGATACATCTGTTTTGGCCATTCTATTGATTTTTTTCTCAACACAAAGACTACCTATTCTTCAAAAACTTTAACTTGAAGAATTTGTTATAACCCGTACCAAAATTTACACCAATGATCTTCAAATATTCTATTATAACTTAAGATATGAACATGACACTATTTCATCTAGAGTTTATGGCATTCCAATTGAATTCGATGCGAATGACTTGGATAAAATCCTACGTATTTCCGCTGATGGACAAACCTTAGTCAACATCATGCAAGTTCAATTTGACAATGGCTTAACTTTAGATTCTTTCAAAAATATCCTTTGTCACCCTCTTGAATGTCCACCTAGTAAATGTTATGCTAGATATTTGAATGATAACTTCTTTGAAATGCATCATATTATCTTTTTAACTTTTCTACCTAAGAATACTTACTTTGATGAGGTTTCTTATCTAGAAATATCAGCTTTATATCACTTGTATTTCAGCATTAGCTTCAATGTTCCGCAGACCATCTTATCTCAAATGGTTCAATATCACAAGAAAGCGTGTCCACTACTATTTGCCATGTACTTGCCAACCTTTTTTAGCTATTTCGACATTCCATTGGATACTTGTCCAAATCTTGAGGAACCTTTATACCTCAATAGAATTCGAAGAATTGAGCCAACTATGCTTCTACCTTATAACTCATTATCAAACTCCAACACTCATCATGTTGATTCCGTCCCTTCTGTTGATGAACAATCACAAACCTTCTATTTTTAATATGTTGCGTGATCGCTTCCACCAAGAAGTTATACGTAAGCATGCTACTGATCATCGTCAAACTCTTCAGAATCAGGCTCTTGGCAAAACTTTGATAGGCATCCAGTACACCCTATCAAAGCACCCGGTCGGACCTTTTCTGATTCTCCAAAATCCGAATCAACAAGGATTTTGTATTGATCACCCTTATGTTCAGCGACATTTAGATACAGTTAATGCCTTCTTTGATCCAAACAAAATAGTTGAACCGAATGATGAAGATGATGAACATGACAACTAGTTACTTAATGGATTTAAATATTTAAAAAGTTTACTTTTAGATGCTATACTATGATGTTTCCACTACACATCTGCTTTTGTATGTTTTCTTTTTAAATAAATAAAAGTTTAAATATAATTTTTCTTTTGTCATTATATATTATCCTGTATACACTTTACTCTTTTGTTTTTTTTGCCATCTCATCAATTTTGGGGTAGTATGCCATTTCGATCAAATGACAACGGGAGAGAAAGACATACATGATACTAGCATACAAGACGATACTGGATAGACAGTGTCTTCAGCATATCAACTGCTCCACCGTTATGGGGGAGCCTTGCATATCAAAGACTTGCAGTATCATTCATAGTTTGTCAATTATCAAAATGGGAGAGATTGTTGGCCTATCCGATCTCAGTCAACTTGATTTTGATAGTTGACTAAACCATGCATTGATATGTCACGATATGAAGCCTCAATACTGCTTTTACATGTCTTTTGTATTTTGTCTATTAAAATGTAATCTTTTATTTATTTGAGTCTAGGACTGATGTAAGCTGAGTCGCACTGGCAAATCCCAAGTACCTATACTCAAATACCTAGTCCACTCAGATGAACCAAAGAACCTATCAACTAAATTAGGTCACATTAATTTATAAAGTCTACCATACTAAGAGACCAAACTCGGGCCAAACTCAGACCAAACTCGGTTACCCATTTTTTGTGAAATTAAGCAGTTCAATAGATCCTGATTTCTTGGTCCAACGGTTGGAAATTTGAATTATACCCCATCCGAATTCTGGCTGAATTCTATTTGCCTACACCCTATAAATAGGATTGGAATTCTTAATTCTTACTCACTCAACCATTCTTTAGTCTTCTATCCTATTATGAGCAAATCTCTAAAGCCTTAACTTTTCTATCTCAAAGAGTAACTCTCTAGCCTTCCTAGTGCCAAGTACGATCTCGGTCTAGAAGTCTTCAAAGTTGTAAAGAGTTTTGTTCCATCAGTTACTCTCTCTCTCTAAGTTATAAAGTTACGAGACTTCGGATCAAACCTTGTGGTGTAAAGAAGTGGCAAGCTTTCGGATCAAAGCTTATGATTCGCTTTTGGTGATTATAGTGGATAAAACTCTGAGCTTGAGTTCTCGGGACTGGACTACTCCTCTCAGAGGAAAACCAGTATACATCTTGGTGTTTGCGTTTGCTTTCTCTCTGTACTTTACTGCTTTACTTTACTGTCTCTATATATACTGTTAGTTAGCAACTGCATTCATTCTGATAATCTTAATTTGGGTAGATTATTCCTCTACAATATATTTACCCCCCTCTAGAGTTGTCTCATGATCCTTCAGAGTGCGTGTCTACTCCTAATGCCACTTTTGAGCTATGATATAGTACTCGGGATGGATTGGTTGAGTAGGCAGCATGCTAGTATCGATTATCGTAGAGGCAAAGTTTTGTTTTAGGCGCTCGGAGAGCCATAGTTTAAGTTCGTCAGAGGAGAAGCAGAGCAGAACGAGGGAGACTTCTGTGGAGCTATGATGGAAGAGTAAGAGCCGCCATATCTATTAATTGTTGAGTATATGGACGTCTTTTCAGAGGAGTTGCCAGGCTTGCCACCAGAAAATAATGTGGAGTTCTCTATAGACTTACTGCCAGGCGCAGAGCCCGATATCACAATACGTCTATAGGGTAAACAAAAAAAAACTGGTATAGTTGCAGAAGCAGGTGGATGAGTTACAGGATAAGGGCTTCATCTGATCCAGTTTATCACCGTGGGGTGCTTCAGTATTATTTATACCAAAAAAGGATGAGTTGGTACGTATGTGTATCGACTACATGGCACTCAATAACCTCACTATCAAGAATAAATATCCGTTGTCATGGATTGATGATTTATTTGATCAGTTGAGCCTGGGGAAGGTATTATCGAAGATAGACTTAAGGTCGGGGTACCACCAGGTAAAAGTGAAGAAGGAAGACATTATGAATATAGCTTTTAGGACTCGGTATGGGCAGTTCAAGTTCTTGATGAATAAGGTGTTTCAACCGTTTGGGTTGACCAATGCCCCAGTGGTATTCATGAACCTGATGAATAAGGTGTTTTATCAGTACCTGGATCAGTTTGTTATGGTCTTCATTGATGATATATTGATATATTCAAAGATCCCGGAAGAGCATGAGAAGTACCTGAGGATAGTTTTGGAGACCCTCAAGACAAAAAAACTTTATGGCAAGCTTTCAAAGTGTGAGTTCTTCCTTGACAAGGTTGAATTTTTTGGGCATGCGATTACAGGAGACGGGATCTCAGTAGACCCGAAGAAGATTTTAGCAGTTGAGTTGTGGTCTACCCCAAGTTCAGTGGAAGTGATCAGGAGTTTTCTTGGATTGGCAGGTTATTATCAAAGATTTATTCATGATTTTTCCAAGATGCAGAGCTGATGACTAGGCTAACTAGGAAGGACGTAGAGTTCGTCTAGACCGAGGAGTGTCAGACTACTTTTGAGGAGCTGAAGAAGAGGTTGACTACATCTCCAGTATTGACGTTGCCATCGGGGACAGGAGAATTTTCTATATATAGTGATGCTTCGGGTAAAGGTTTGGATTGTGTGTTACAGCAGAATGAGAAGGTGATTGCCTATGCTTCTAGGCAATTATGGCCACATGAGAAGAATTACCCTACCTATGACTTGTAATTGGCAGCAGTTATTTTTGCTCTTAAGCTGTGGAAGCACTACTCGTATGGAGAGCGAGTGGAGATCTTTACAGATCACAAAAGCTTGAAATATGTGTTTATATAGAAGGAGCTCAATATGAGGCAGAGGCGGTGGTTGGAGTTGATGAAGGACTTCGATATTTTCTTGCAGTACCATCCAGGGAAGGCCAACGTAGTCGCTGATACTTGAACAGATATCCAGTAGCTATATACTTAGCGAGGGATAGACACTTGTTGGCCGATCTTGGTAGCTTAGGTATTGAAGTATTAGTTCATGGAGTTGTAGCACAGATGTGGGGACTTCAGGTACAATCAGAGTTGATAGACAAGATCAGATTCGTATAGTTCGAGGATGAGTCTCTGAGGAGCATCAGAGCGCTGTTCCGGATAGGATTGGCAGAGGACTTCAATATTGTAGAGAATGGATTATTGAGGCACTATACCAGATTATGTGTACCGAGTGGACCGTTGCACGAGGAGGTTCTTCAGTAGGCATATCGATCTTAGTACTCTATGCATCCAGGTGCCAACAAGATGCATAGGGACATGAGAGAGCATGCTTGGTGAGGTGGCTAGTTTTGTATTCAGATGCTTGGTATGCCAGCAGGTAAAGGCAGAGAGACAAAGGCCATGTGGATTGCTTCATACTTTACCCATTCCAGAGTGGAAGTGGGAGCATGTGATGATGGACTTTATTTTGGTGCTTCCGCTTCTTCAGGAGAAAAAGACGTAATTTGGGTCATCGTGGACAAGTTGACCAAATCGACCCACTTTCTGCCATTCAAAGTGGGTACGTCTACGAAGAAGCTCACAGAGATGTATGTACATCAGATAGTTAGATTGTATGGAGTTCTTGTCAACAAATTCTCGGATCGAGATAATCGCTTCATATTCCACTTCTGGAGGAGTTTGCAGGCTAGCTTGGGCACCCAGCTCAAGTTTAGTACCGTATATCACCCCCAGACAGACGAAAAGTTGGAGAGGACTATCCAAACTCTCAAGGATATGCTACACACCTGTATTTTAGATTTTGGAGGCTCTTAGGAGGATCACATTCACTTGGTAGAGTTTTCTTATAACAACTACCATGCCAGTATCAAGATGTCACCATTTGAGGCATTATATGGACGGAGATATCGCACTCCATTATCTTGGGATGATGTTGGTGAGAGAGCCTTATTGGGACCAAAGATGGTTGTGGATGAAGTTGATATGGTGAAGCTTATCAGGGATAGGCTTCGGGTGGCACAGGACAGACAACGACATTCAGCCGATAGCTAGCGGAGACCATTGGAGTTTGGGGTATAGATTTTTTTTGTATTGCTTGTGATTGCTTATTATAGTTAGAGTGCTAAGGCTATATTTTGTGCTAGGTTGGTAATCTGGTATTATTGAGGATTTCTTCGACACGGGGCACAATTTATTTTGGTAGAGGCGGGAAGCTTAGTCCACGGTACATCGGACCCTTAGGTGTTCTTAAGAGGGTTGGTACAGTAGCCTACAGACTAGACTTGCTACCTGTATTGGAGGGAGTGCATAACGTGTTCCACGTGTTACAGCTGAGACGGTACGTGACAGATCCTAACCATGTATTAGATCACTCAGAGATGGAGGTTGGTTATACTCTCAGATACCCAGAGCAGCCCATGGTGATTCTGGATAGCAGAGAGAAGGTGCTGCAGAACCAGATGATTCTTTGGGTACATGTCGAGTGGAGGCATCACTCGCCAGAAGAGAGTACCTGGGAGCGAGAGGCCGAGATGCGCAAGCGATATCCTTGTATGTTTGAGCCGTGAGGTATAATTCTTTCTTGCTTGTATTGATTGCTATTGGTAGTTAATTTTTTTCCTTAAATTTATAGAACAAAAATTTTCTAAGGTGGGTAGGATTATCACCCTCACTTTTCCAACTAGGGGTAGTTTGGTATTTTGGCATAGGTAAATAATTTTAAGAATAAATTAATATTAGTGTATTATAGTAATTATTGATGATTGTATTAATTATTTAATTATTAGTAAGTTATAGATTAATTGTGACTTGTAATAATTATTTTGTTAGAAGGCTAGTCCAATAATTAGGCTTGTCATGATAACTAGTGAGCCTAACTTGGATCCAAACACATTAGACCATTCTCACTAATTAGTTAGGGAGAATTAATTAATTATAATTAGTTAGAAACTACAAAATAGCCCTCCCTAGTTATTTTTTCATAATACATCATGGACGGGTACATGGGATATTTACATGTATCTTGGGAAAGGGGGAAGGGGGCCGACCACTACTAGAGGGGGCTCTCCTCTCTCTCTCCTATCATTTGTATTAATTTTAGATCTAGAAATTAGATCCCCAATTTCCTATATTTCTCTCCATTAATTTCCCTCTCAATTCACTTCCATTCCCTCTTATTTTTATCACTTAAGGAGCTTTGGAGCTTGGAGAAGTAAGGAGCACAAGGAGAAGGAGCTTTGGTGGAGAGATCGTGTCCGGATCGTGTCCGTGGAAATAATTCATCAGAAAACCATCTTCCAATTGGTAATTTATGAGTTTCTTTCTTTTTTAGCTTTCAAATCATGCATTTGACCATTAGGAATAACTCTATGGCATAGGACTACCTATAGGAACAAGTTCTAGATCAATTGGTTATGTATTATGATTTCTACATGATATTTTGTGTGTATTTTAGGAAAATTATGGGATTGACACATCAAGTGTATGTCATGAGACTAATTTGGTTTAATTAGACTTATATTGGAATTATGAGACTAGTTACATCTCCATAATTGGATATGAGTAGACCGTATTATGATATGGTATGATACCGTGTGATACGGAGCCCATTTTGGACGTTTTGCATGAATTCTTTTCAATACATATTTTAATTAGTTCTAGTACTTGATTTTATATATAGATTTGACTGATGGGAATGGCTAAGTGAGAATTAGAGATTTTGGACATGATTGGGATGTGTATCATAGTTTTCCTAATGAAGTACACTAAGTGTTTGATTAAATGCTTAACGTAGTATATAAATATATGTATATGATATTAAGTGCTTATATGTATATTAGCATGTATATAAATATTTCTATTTGGTATATGAATGTAATAGTGGATGGGTTGTATGCACCTATTCTGAATCATGACAGTGTCTTCACAGTGGTATATGGGTGAGATGGTGTCTGTGGTGTAGTGACTATGAGTAAGGGAAGGGGAACAGTGAGTTAAGGATTTTCCCGTGTGCATGTGTTGATGTTGGGATGTGCGCACAACCAGGAGTGGCTCGAGCAGACCTGTGCAGTTGAGGGATGCTTGGGGAATCCTGACTGTGTATTTGATATTAAAGGGGGGTGTCAAAGTATCAGTTTTAGGATGCAGTTGTTAGCATTTGGTTACGGTGTATACCTGGGTACTTCTTAGAGCAGTCACTAATACAATATTAGTTCTTTTAGTTTGGTGGGACAGTTTTGGATATATAAATTGTTGTATCAAGGGATAGCTGAATGTGTAGAAGGTTTTCGTGCACCTAGGCAAGTGAGGATATTGCACTATACTGTATCTGGACCTGAGCAGTGAGGGGTCGAGTTTAGGGGGGGTCAGCAGAGGTATAAGTAAAATTATGGCAATTATGTGAGTTTTGTTAAACCTGAACACATTCAGGTATCAGTTAAGGAAATTTGGGGATTTAATTGATGTCATATGTTATACACAAGTATATATATATGAGGGAGTTATGATGTGTTAGGTGTCGGTTGAGGAGCAAACACCTTTGAGACTCGAATGATATCTGGTAGTGACATGTATCAGTAACAGTGGATAGTTAGTGGTAGTTGTATCAGTGTATATGTACTATAGGTCATTTATGTTGCTAGTTGTTTTGGGTATCGATCATATTAGACTAGTTAAGAGGGCAAATGGAGAAGGTAGCAGTAGTGAATGATTACAGTAAGTATAATAGGATTTGAGGTACTGGTAAATATATTAGTGCAAGGTATTATTAGTCATATCAGAATCAGTTGGTTAGTATATATGTGTCTGGTACACATGTAATCAAAGATGGGTGAAATATGTATTTTAGATACTGATTTGTGATAGTAAGGGTAAAAGGTAACTCTGTGCAGTTGAAGAGAGTATATGAGTGTTTAGATAAAAGTGCAGGTGTATGTGTGTGTCTGTGATGCAGTGGGGAGTTTTGGGCTTGGCTCACTGCAATGATGCAGTGAGCAAATTATTGTAGGTAATTGAAACCTTGGAGGCTTGGATTCATGCAAGTACTATGCACTTTGGGGTACTTTGTGTAGGATACTCAAGGTAGTACCAGATATGAGCAAGAGGGTGCAGAGGTGGGGTTAGTCTAGGGGTAGAAATTGAATTAGAATATAACTGCAGTAGCAGTAAGGGTGCTCGAGGGACAAGTTGTGGAGTTTTGTGTTTAATCTCAGGGTCACCTGTGCGAGGGTTAAATACATGTGTACTAGAGGATTGTATCTGATACTTGAAAGTATCAGTAACTTAGTTGAGGCAGTGAGTTAAGGTTAGTTAATAGGTATCGGTATTAGTGTCAGTTAGTTGGTTAGCAGTGGGTAATACATACATGTCAGATTAGTATATCTGTTAGTAGGTTATTCAGTTAGAAATATTAGATAGATAGAGTATGTATGTAGCAGTTAGTTGTAGTTAGTAGTATTTAATATCTAGCTATATTAGCTAAGTTAATAAGTGATAGGTACTAGCATTAGTTGATGATACTAGTCCATTAGTTATATAAGTATTAGTTATTATATGCTAATACTTTGAGTATCTGATTACATATATTGTATTATTGTTAATTAGGACTAGTTAGTTAGTGATCTTTATAGACTAATTAGCTATTTTGGACCTAAAACCTTAGTATGAACTTAGTGTGGCCTAGTATAGTTAAGAATTAACCTAGAATCATGAATTAGTGCATTCTCTTACCATTTATCATTTTTTTACACCTATTAACATAATATTTCCTAAAATAGGAGTGTGTGACATCAGTTTGGACATCGAGAGACACCTTTGCTCAGGACCAGAGGCGAGTACATCTCTCTGGTAGTTATTATTTCATGATAGTGTATATATTGCATGTTCTAGAACTGTATACTTGATTCTGACACAGTGGTTACACGGAATGGTACTATATGGATTTTGTCAGAAGATGTTATCCCCTTACCGTGTTCAGTAGGTACTCTTTCATATATATATTTTATCGTGTATATCGGGTATTGATTATCGTGTACTTCATGTTCACACACTGTTCATGTTCAGTGTACCCATATTCGTGTTCGTAACGTGTCATGATGGGATCTATTAGTATTGGTTGGGGATAGAAGAGTAGGAGTTGGTTATGTGATCAAGCCTAAGCGTATTCGTGTACATGTCAATTATATATCACACGTGTAATCGAGTTACCATATTGAATTTGTGTTTAACCTAAACCGATCACATAATAAACTTGTACTCTATGGCATATTAGCTAGTTTTACCTTTTCTATTTAGATTACAGTTATTCATATTCCCTGTTCTTCATTCCAGTATATTACATGTTCACGCTAGTTAATTCTATTTCTTATGGTTAGTTATCTTGTATTCTTTTCTATTATTTTTTATATATGCTCGATTATATATTTGGAACTGCTTTCAGAGGCATGTACTTTGCTCCAATCCTAAATGGATATATTTTTCAGATGATTGCCTTATGGACAAGTATTCCACGTACTACGGGCCGTAGGATAGCGTACCATTAGCGGATACTTCTTTAGAGCAGGAGGACCTAGTGCCAAATACTGATGAGGCTTAAACTTATTGTTTAGACTTGTATTAGACTTTTATTGAGACTTTTGGCATGTATATATATATATATATATATCATTGGGGACTTGTAATTGTATTGTGACTCTTTTCCTCTTTATTCTATATCGTGCTTTATCTCCATTAGTTTGACATTGTGATTGAGTATTATTTATCATTATCATATACCATATTGTTCCTCCGTTGGGAGTTGAGATGATATTGACAGGTACCATATATTGATTGAGATATTTAGATAGTATGGTTGATCCAGACAACGTTGTACCATCGATGCTGCAGCGTAGGCTGGGCGTTGCTCACTACTCGTGCCCTTATTTCGGGTGTGGGTCATAACACGTTTTTAGTGGTGGCCCATGATGTCGAGATTCGCAATTAGAGCGATATCGTAGTAGTGATCACCTAGAGTACTGCTACGAGCCTGTTTTAGGATATAGGATTTAGGCTGAGAGTAAATTCAATCACAACTAGGGAATATTTATAAGTATCTATTTGCTATCCTTATTCATTTGAATGCTTTCTTACTTTGAATAATGATGTTCTTCTTTGATGATATTGTATTTTACTCAATATTGATTTCTTGTTTCAATCTATCTTCAGGATGCCGCCGAAGATGCATTCTCAACGCTCAGACACAGTGTCTGCGAGGTCGGTCACTTAGTTGCCTCCGAGGGGAGCACTAGTTGTAAAACCCTATATTTTTAAATATTATTTAATTAATTAGTTATTTAATTTATTTATATTATTTCGTAGTTAATTAGATAATATATATTATTGATTTAATTACCTAGATAATTAATCATTTAGAATTATTGTACAAAACTACTATTTTATTTTAGAAGTATTTGTAGAAGAGGGATATATTTTTTAGAAATTAATTTCAGGGTACAATATATTTTTCTAGATTTTTATACCTTAAATATATGCGTAATAATAAATAGTTATTAAATAATAGTAATAATAATTTTATAATATTAATAATAATAAATAGTGTAATAATAATAATAATAATAATAATAATAATAATAATTTTATTATTATTATTATTAGTAGTAATAATAATTTAATTTGAATAAGAAATAGAAAAGAGAAAGAAAATAAAAAGAATAGAATAGAAACAAAGAAAGAAAAAAAAGAAAAAAAAAGAGGGACTAAAAAACAAAAACAAAAAAAAAACCCTAATAGTACTAAACCCCCTCCCCTGTGCCAGACCCGCAGCCTGCTTAATAAATTCCCCCCCCCCCCCCCGCAGATCCCTTCTTCCCCCCTGTCTAATCTCCTATATATATACACTTTACATTATCAAAATCCTAACCCTAACCCTAGCTCCCATATCCACCGTGCCGTCCACCCGCTGCCGCCGGACCACCACGCGCCGCCTGGACCCGCCGGCCGGCCGAACGACTATGCCAGACCCGTAAGCACACGCGACAGCAACTGAACTACAACTTAGCCCTGTTCACTCCTCATTTTCTGCGCCATCACTCGACCAAATTCGACCCCGTCTTCACCGGTACATTCATGACATATCCCCCTTCCATCTCTGTGCATTAGTTTATCTCGAACAGCGTGTAACCCTAGGCAAAAACTGAGGCAAAGTTGGTAAAAAACGATAATTTTAGATCGCAGAAAATTGCGGTAACCACCCATGTTCAAGGACTCGTATCTCCCACCACAGAGATTCGAATTTAGTTTTTCTTCTTGCTATGCGAAGACCACCTAACCGAGATTAACTTTTGTTAAATACAATATTTTAATTATTGCTGTATGCTGAATTAAATCAGATTAAAAATCTCAAAAACCTACTTTTTCAACTTCCAGAATTTACGATACGGAGCACGCCCCACCAAACAGGACCACTCCATCGTGTACCAAGTGCACCAAAAGGCGCACACGATATACCCAGACGTGTGGGCTTTTATGAAAACTAATTCGGACGGGTGTGCGCGTCGGAATTACCCCGTATCCACAAAAAATCTCTGTATCGCGACTTTTGTAAAATACTGCACCATTTAGTGTACGCTCGTCAGAATACGACGAAACTTGTGCCACTGGACTCGTAGTATCGTGCTGGTACTGTGACCCAATTTTTACGCGATTCTGAGATAGTTGACCAAGCCGCCCATTTGTGGGCCCTACGGTTGACTTTTTGGCGAATTTGTGTTTGGCTCACCGGAATCCAAGATTGGACGTACCGTTGTGTTCTTATTGACGTTTAGAATTATTTTGACCTATAATTTTTCCTATTTAGAGACCATTACCTCTGGCACGCTTTTCGGTCCAAAGTGGGCCACATGTGGACCCCGCTTTGACCCAAAATTACAGTTTTGCCCTTGTGTCCAAATTGGACGTATCCAAATTGGACGAAAGGGTAGTATTTTCTAGCTATCTTGCTTATTCTGGGAACGTTGTTGATGTTTATTTTAGCATCCGAAGACATTTATTCTGAGGCCGTAGTTTCTGATCCTGTGTGCTTGACTCCTGGACGTTACACTTTGCAGCTTTCTTACCAGGCAAGATACCTTGCCAAATTGCTTACAATACTTTGCATGCTTATTATATTTTTGTATATTCATTACATTTCTGTATATTCATTGCATGTGTAGTTTCTTTCATTCATTAGTATATATTAGATATGTTGACACACACATGACACTTAGTATCATGAGAGGACAATCAGTAGGCGTATGGGCTTTAACCACTCTGGTGAACCGTAGTAACTAGCACGCACTATGGTAGTCGTGTTCGATGGTTGCTACCCCCGCGGTATATCGATTGATGGTGTCACGAGGGTTGCTACCCCGCGGTATGTCGGTTGATGATGTTCTAGACGGGTGTGTGAGTTGTGAGGCTTAGATCGAGTAGCCTACCCTTGCCCATACGTCGAAAAGTTGTCTGCATTTGTATTCATATTGATTATCTTGTACAACGTACTTATATATTTTTTGTCTATATTGCATGTTTACTATATTCAAATTGGCATACTTTTATGTATCTTGTTACGTCCATCTGAGGACCTGGTCCCTTTCCAGGTGTAGATGTTTATGACTATTCGCAGGAGCACGGATCAGGACTTACTACTTATCTCTTCCGAGGAGGTCTTACCTTCTGAGCATTAGTGATTATATCTAGCGAGGGATCACTTCGCTGATACACTTCTATCGTTACCTTATTTTGTATTGGAGATTTTATATTCCTCTCTCATTTTAGTTTTAGATATAGTCTTTGGTAGTGGATTTGTCTCCACCCGACTATTATTTTGGATATTTTAGACTCATTATTCTAATTTAGTATTTCTTTTCTATGACTTGTTGTGTGGATGAGATTAGTATATCTGTGACTTGTGACCATATATATACCACCTGTGAGTTATATTCATATTATAGCGCACGTGTGTACTATGGTATCCATATATTGGAGTTGCCATATACATACGGCTGGCATGCTTACGTGTTCCTAGTCCTACGTATTTTAGGACTGGAGTGTGACATATTTTTGTGGTGGCTCATACAGGTCGAGAGCATATTGTCTCGGTTACGTTACTGTACCGAGCAAGCCTGCGCATATGATTAGAATATAGGATCTCATCCACTTAATCACCTCCCTTGATTGTTTCGTATTCTCATTTGATTGCTTGCATTGCATCTTGCTTGATCCTTTCTCAGCGTCAATCTTTCCTTCATGCTTGATAGGGGTTAGGAAGGTGCCTTGTACTAGGTATATACACTCTAGTATTCAATAACACTATTAGTTAATTTTTGTAAGCTTGGTAGTATGCCTCATAACCTAGTAGTACATAGTCCTATTGACTCATTAATGAAGTATAATTGAATGACACCAACTATAGACTTGTATAAAAAGATAGTGTTTATCCAGACCCTAGAACTTAGAGGCCCATACACCCATTTGGTTGACTTTAGACTTAGACAAGAAAGTAGTATGGCAACTGTAGAGGCAACACCGGTCTTCTTGGTGAACTTAAATTATTCTGTACCTTCCTCCATCATAATCAAGCGTACTTATAATTTTTGTACTACCTCAACTTATGCTGCTATTATAGCCTAGTTTTGTAAGCTTATTCTTTTATTGAGCTTGTTTATGACATAAGTTATTGGGGATTGAGATATAGTTGACTCAACTTGTTAGACGAATATACTTGCGCTCTAGACTGGTCAGAGTATATCATGTCAGGTACATAACTATTCTGATGTGAACATACGAATAAGAATTTACTAAAATAAGATCTTAATCCACAACTGCCTTGGTAACTCCCTTTCAAATTCTCTAATCCCTTTTGATTCCGTACTTATATTCTATCACCTCCTCCTTGAACTTTTTATTGTTGTTTTCCGTCTTCCCCTATTTCAGAAAGACGAACGTTCATGCTTAGTATAAGTTGATACACTGATAGTACCAGATATACCCCATAGGCCAAGCACTCATGAGGACAAATAAGGAGCGCGGACACAAGAAGTCGTAGATACAGGTATGACCTTAGTTATATGTGTTATTTCGTACTCATGATCCCATTGTGACACAAGATCGTAGATGTACAAATAGATATAGAATTATATATATGGTGATTTAGCAGTTATGAGATATATTGATATTCTACCCAGATGGCATACACGCAATACAAATAGATGACGCGAGTAGCAGTAGTAGCATTTTTTTTCTATCACCATCTCGTCCCTTGGGGTGGCTCATCTTCTCTTCTATATCCATCCCTTATCTCGTGCTTAACTCTTTCTATCATAGTCGTATCCCTTCGTGCCATTATAAATTATTTGGATTACTTCAACCTCACCCTCATTTTGATAGTTAAAACATAAATGGTTTAGTAAACAATTAATAACTAAAAGATGAGTACATAAGGATAACCCTTATGTATATGCACTATAGCAATATCTATATCCCCTTATTATTTTAAAACATGAATATCATCCCTTAGTCTAACATGAATTTGTTAAATTATTTGAAATATTTAATACTCCTAATAGTTTTTTAGTCAAGACCTTAATTGTTACCCTAAAACCTAGACTAAACCTAGGAAAGAGTTGAAGGCACTTGTTACGAACTGACAACTATGACAAATCGTTGGCAAAGTAGCGACAGCTGCAGCTAGATCGTTGTAATAGAGTATTCGAAGTATTTGCAGACATATTGGTCAAGTGGTATGGCAGTATTAGACTACGATACTTGATGGTTACAAAAAAAAATTATGGTTGTGAGATTACAGACAGGTATCCCAAGATTCTCAACCCAATAAATAAATTCGTCTAACAACCTAGACCATAGCCTCAAGAGACTGTGACTACTAGTAAAATTCTTGTAACTTGGGAAGTATAGACGAGCTAGAGGAAAATAGAATAGTGTATGGACAATAAATGATGAAGTGTTAGAATGACAGACCATGACTTTTAGGAAGCACTGCTAGATAGCTTTGTAGTGTAATAATTTCGAGGACGAAATTTTTATAAGTTGGGTAGAATATAAAATCCCATATTTTTAAATATTGTTTAATTAATTAATTAGTTATTTAATTAATTTATATTATTTCGTAGTTAATTAGATAATATATATTATTGATTTAATTACCTAGATAATTAATCATTTAGAATTATTGTACAAAACTACTATTTTATTTTAGGAGTATTTGTAGAAGAGGGATATATTTTTTAGTAATTAACTTTAGGGTACAATATATTTTTCTGGATTTTTATACCTTAAATATATACGTAATAATAAATAATTATTAAATAATAGTAATAATAATTTGATAATATTAATAATAATAAATAGTGTAATAATAATAATAATAATAATAATAATAATGATTTTATTATTATTATTATTATTATTATTAGTAATAATAATAATGTAATTTAAATACGAAATAGAAAAGAAAAAGAAAAGAAAAAGAATAGAATAGAAAACAAAGAAAGAAAAATAAAAGAGGGACTAAAAAAAAAACCCTAATAGTACTAAACCCCCTCCCATGTGCCAGACCCGTAACCTGCTTAATAAATCCCCCCCCCCACGGATCCCTTCTTCCCCCCACTCTAATCTCCTATATATATATATATATATATATATATATATATATATATATATATATACTTTACATTATCAAAATCCTAACCCTAACCCTAGATCCCATCTCCACCGCGCCGCCCACCCGCCGCCGCCGGACCACCGCGCGTCGCCTAGACCCGCCGGCCGGCCGCACGGCCGTGCCCCGCGCAAGCACACCCGACAGCAACTGAACAACAACTTAGCCCTGTTCATGTCTTGTTTCTCGTGCCATCGTTCGACCAAATTTGACCCGACTTCACCGGTACGTTCACGACCTATCCCCTTCCATCTCTGTGTATTAGTTTATCTCGAATAACGCATAACCCTAGGCAAAAACCGAGGCAAAGTTGGCGAAAAGCGACAACTTTTAGATCGCAGAAAACTGCGGTAACCACCAATGTTCAAGGACTCGTATCTTCCACCACAGAGATTCGAATTTAGTTTTTTTCTTGCTATGTGAAGACCACCTAACCGAGATTATTTTTTGTTAAATATAATATTTTAATTATTGCTGTATGCTGAATTAAATCAGATTGAAAATCCCAAAAACCTACTTTTTTAACTTCAAATATGGGCGATACAGAGCGCGCCTCGTCAAACGGGACTACCCCATCGCGTACCAAGCGCACCAAAATGCGCGCACGATATACCCAGATGTATGGGCTTTCACGGAAACTGATTCGGACGCGTGTGCACGTCGGAATCACCCCGTATCCACAAAAAATCTCCGTATCGTAACTTTTATAAAATACCGCATCATTTAGTCTACGCTCGTCAGAATGCGACAAAACTTATGCCACTGGACTCGTGGTATCGTGCTGGTCCTGTGACCCAATTTTCAGATGATTCTGAGATAGTTGACCAAGCCGCCCATTTGTGGGCCCCACAGTTGACTTTTTGGCAAATTTGTGTTCGGCTAACCGAAATTCAAAATTGGACGTACCGTTGAGTTCGTATTGACGTTTAAAATTGGTTTGACCTATAATTTGTCCTATTTAGAGACCTTTACCTCTTGTACGCTTTTTGGTACAAAGTGGGCCACATGTGGATTCCGCTTTGACCCGAAATTACCGTTTTGCCCCTGTGTCCAAATTGGACGAAAGGGTAGTGTTTTCTAGCTATCTTGCTTATTCTGGAAATATTAGTGATGTTTATTTCAGCATCCGAAGATGTTCATTCTGAGACTGTAGTTTCTGATCCTGTGTGCTTGAATCCTGGACGTTACACTTTGCAGCTTTCTTACCAGGCAAGATACTTTGCCAAATTGCTTACAGTACTTTGCATGCTTATTATATTTCTGTATATTCATTGCATTTCTGTATATTTATTGCATGTGTAGTTTCTTTCATTCATTACTATATATTAGATATGTTGACACACACATGACACTTAGTATCATGAGAGAACAATCAGTAGGCGTATGGGCTTTAACCACTCTGGTGAACCGTAGTAACTAGCACGCACTATGGTAGTCGTGTCCGATGGTCACTACCCCCACGGTATTTCGATTGATGGTGTCACGAGGGTCGCTACCCCCGCGGTATGTCGGCTGATGATGTTCTAGACGGGTGTGTGAGTTATGAGGCTTAGATCGAGTAGCCTACCCTTGTCCATACGTCAAAAAGTTATCCTTATTTGCATTCATATAGATTATCTTGTACAACGTACTTATATATTTTTCGTCTATATTGCATATTTACTGTATTCAAATTGGCATGCTTCTATGTATCTTGTTACGTCCCTCTGAGGACCTGGCCCCTTTCTAGGTGTAGATGTTCATGACTATTCGCAGGAGCACGGATCAGGACTTACTACTTATCTCTTCCGAGGAGGTCTTACATTCTGAGCATTAGTGATTATCTCTAGTGAGGGATCGCTTCGCTGATACACTTCTATCGTTACCTTATTTTGTATTGGAGATTTTATATTCCTCTCTCATTTTAGTTTTGGATATAGTCTTTGGTAGTGGATTTGTCTCCACCCGACTATTATTTTGAATATTTTAGACTCATTATTCTAGTTTAGTATTTCTTTTCTATGACTTGTTGTGTGGATGAGATTAGTATATCTGTGACTTGTGACCATATATATACCACATGTGAGTTATATTCATATTACAGCGCACGTATGTACTATGGTATCCATATATTAGAGTTGCCATATACATATGGCTGTCATGCTTACGTGTTCCTAGTCCTACGTATTTTGGGACTTGGGCGTGACACCAGTAGGCACCGTTCCAGTAGCTTCATTTCAGAGGTCCGCTTCACCGATCAAGGTAGATATTTTCGCAGCAACTTTTGGGGGTACTCCACCTCCGGTATAGATAGCAACACCGATAATTTTTGGGGAACTTCTCCACCATCCACAGTCGATCCGATACAGATGTTTGTGCTCTTTTAGCAGATGATGGAGGTACAGTAGCGCCAGTCAGAGGTTATGAGGCAGGACATTGAGAATGCCCACCAGATTGTGCTCGCCACAGTCGATAGAGTTGTGACAAGAATGTACGAAAAGATAATAGAAAGATAAAGATAAGTGATACAAGGTGAGGGTACCCACTATTGCTTGGGTATTGGCGCCTAAACCTGACTCCTCGATGGTGTCATAGCTGGAAAACCTCAATCCTCTGTCATTTACTTCCACATAACCTGAATTCACAAATTAATTTCATCAATACGGGGAGAGCAAGGGTCCAAAGGAAGCCACACTCATAACATTACATCAAACACAAATATATATAGGTATGTAAACAAGTCCATCTAAAAATATAATCATAAGAAAAGCAAGCTACATCAAGGTACGTGTATGAGTTGGAAACAATGTAACTACCGGTGTGAATAAATTTAGTAGGAGGATCATACCTGCATACGAATGTACCTGCATATGAGCCACATAAAAATAACACTAATATACCAAATGACTGTAAATAATGAAACACCTAATTATTACAGTAAAACCAATATAAAAACATCAAAGGAAATCAAGTGTCCAAACCTACAAATCATAGGATATCATCACAAACTATGGTTCACGCAAGCTGTTCAAAAATACACATCAAGCAAGCTATTCCAAACCACGAATCATGCAAGTTGTTCCAAATCAAGAATCATGTAAGTTGTTCCATATTTATGAATCACTCAAATTCTAATTACCAATCAAACATGAAGTTCTAATAAAAAATTAAGAAAAACCAACAAGTTATCAAGAGTATAAATCAAACAAATAGCTAAGTCATAGGATAAAAGAATCCTAAGGGGAGGATCCACGTTGGTTTCTTGAAAAGAGAGAATAACATAGCCAAGTCTTAATCGAATAGTCAATCGAAAGTATAATCGACAGGATGATTCAAACTATAAACACCATATGATGCGCCCTAGTCCATTCACCTATGTCACGTCCATAACTAGGGTTATTCACTTTAGCTAACTAAACAAATCCAAGAAAAAAGCTCTTAACATACGATAATAGAGCTCATGTCCCGATATACGGTAACCCTTACTATTCCAAGTCTACCCTCACAACTAAGTTTTCTAAGTATTCCAAGGATTTTTAAATTTTTTGACAAAGTCTCCTTTATACTTTCTATGTTTCCAAACCTGCAAACACACCAATAAATACTATATTTCATCCCATACCCAATATGTGTCTACTGCGCAATCTGCCGGACTCATAAACAAATCCATAAGATAACCATCAAAGGTGCAACCCACCGGACATAAAGACAAAGCAGTATCAAAGTACAATAAATTGTAAAGCAACATACTATATGAATGTTAGTATCTATAGCAAGTATCAAGGTGCAAAAAATTGGAAAGCAACATAACTATATAAATATAAGTATCTTTAGTAAGTATCTCTATGTAATAAATTGGAAAGCAACATAACTACATAAATGTGAGTACTTATGGCAAGTGTCAAGGTGCAATAAGCGAAAATGAACATAACTATAACTAACAGTAAGCCTCAAACATATACAATTGAGTTATGTTATCGAGATATGATACCTAGTAAACAAGAATCCAACTAAGGACAAGATGCGACAACTGAGGTGTGATACTACCATCAAGTAAAATATATGCCAGGTTTGACATTTATTTGTCATGTAAAGGTATTATAGACGAACCTATCAATCATGTATGCCTTCTCAACTCTATTATGAAGGAAGCATGTAAACCAGGGGTTATCCATATAATTATCTACACAATTAGATTAATTTTTCCATTTAATTCAAGCTGAATTTATGCTATGATTAATTGCAATATCTGAGTTTAATTTTACGAGTTGCGATTAACCACTCGTCTGAGAGTGTAGAACGTGTTTGTCTCTACACTCGCGATCACAAGACTCAAATACACTCTATGCCGCTCACATAAATGACAGTTTCAATAATAACCTTCGAACCACAAGCTAATCAGTAAATATTTTAAGATATAAATAATTCCAAAATAAAAACCGGGAAGAAGAAACAATTATACTGATTCGACAAGTTTAGAAGGCTGCGACAAGAAGGTCCCTAACTGGATTCCAATTATTAGATACAATGTTAGAGCACTCGCGAGGAAGCTTTGACATCTCTCCAACTGGAGTGAATATAGGAGGATGGCAAAATAGGGGCGGTGAAAGCTAGGACATTGTCGAATACTTCGGGATGCGGTGGTAGCACAATAACATTAAGACAAGGCGGGATGTCGGCAGTAGCACAACGACGTTAAGACAACCATTGCTGATGTTTCGATGAGGCAACTATCTGCTCTTCTTCGTGGTCGCAAGCCTTTTGGAAAATATATGTGGGTTTGACTAGCTGCTTGTAGTGACGTCGATGTCATATTCCGATTTCGCAAAATCGATAATCGTTCCTGGTTGTGATGCCGTTCGAGTGTACGACACGCTCGCACAAGGCATATGTGTCATGCCCCAGTCCCAAAATACCGAGAGACTGGACGCGTGGCAATGGCCAGCAGCACACACCAATGGGCAAACCTAATTTAATGGACCCATTAAGGTGTACTTAAGCTGTAACAACAATAAGTAGGTCTACGATACAAGTCACATTCTATTCTAATCTCATCAACAGCAGATAATCACAGATCAAATGCCAGAATAAATCAAAATAAACATAATCTAACATGTCTCAATAAAAGTGTCTCGGAGAATAATCCGAGAATAAGTCTGATACATCAATACAATAGACAGGAAATAAAGTAACTAGAAACAGAAATAACTGAGTATATAAAGCCAATACTCAGGAGAAGTCCTCTGGCACGATCTCGTCCTCGGGTTCTGGTACTGCTCCAATGTATGCTCCTGTCCCGTATACCTCGGGATAGATCTCCTCGGCTAAACCTGGGGACACAATCCGGATCCACGTCCTCAGGTGATATAGCAAGGTACAAGAATAACTCAAGCCAAAATAAATGCAGTGCAATAATAAATAAAACAAGAGGGTAAACTATGTAACCAGCTATGTGATATGCAAGTTGAGAGTATCACTAGAAATTAGGCTGAGACCACTACAAGCTCTGTGTCGGGGAGCCGGTAGCAGTTATACTATGTAGTTATACTATATAGTTTACTATGTAGTAGGCCTATGGCACCATATATAAAATTAGCCTATAGCCTGTGTGTCTCTTCCCACCCAATGTAATCACACGTCTCATGTTCACGGTGTCTCATGTCCATGTCACGCGAGATCAAATCTAATGCAGCAAGTCATATGATAGCTATGAATATAATATCTATGTCACAAATCCTGTAACCTATACAGAATCACCATGAATATCTCAGGATGATTCTGTCTCATAAGCAGTGTCAGGTGTCCTATGGTATGACAAACTTGATGATGCAAGCACGAGAATATATAGGGTCGCGATATCAATCTCTAGTGACGTTATACGACTCCGCGTACGACATCGACACCCGAATGTTATTCGGACATTAAGCAACGTCTCACGGTCCTGGATTGACTATGTACATCACAGAAGTATATATATATATATATATATATATATATATATATATATATATATATATATATGAATAAATTAAGAAATAATGTCAGATAACTACTGCATGTTTGGCAAGGTACACTTGCCTGGTGTAAAATTGTTAGGAACGTCTCCGGATGCTGAAACAAATATTACCATCATGCTCAGAAGATATCAAATAGCTAGAATTGCTTGTCCTTGAGTCCAATTTGGACACAGGGGCAAAAGTGACAGTTTCTGGTCAAAGCGGTGTCCACATGTGGCCAGCTTCGCACCGAAAAACGTGTCAGAGACAAAGTTCTCCAAATTCGTTAAACTTAGTGTCTACAAGTCCAAAACAACGATATGAACCAACGGAATGTCCAGAACTGGATTTCGATGAGCCGATCACAAAATTGACCTTCAAGTGGAGCCGTAGGGCCCACGATACACGATTTTGTCAACGTTCTCAGAATTGAACCAAACTTGGGTCACAGGACCAGCGTATTGCTACGAGTCTGATGGTGTAAGTTTTATTTTGATATGACGTGAGTACACAAAGTTACAATGAGTTCCAGAATGGGACCGATACGGGGCATTGTCGACGGATATGTGTTTATTTCGGTGTGCACGTACATCTAAATCAACTTCCATAAAATTCTACACGTCTGTATTAATGGCGCGAACCTTTCGGTGAAGTCCGCACATGACCAAGTCATCCCGTTTAGCCGGGCGCACTCAGTTCTGGGGAAAAATAGGGTATTAATTTTCCTGATTTTGGGTCACAGTTTGCGATCGCCACAGGACGCGACACACCGAGTGAGTTGCACGGGTATCGAGAGGGTCACGCAGGGTTCGCGTCATAGCAGACGGAACAAAAAATGGGGCAGCGAGGAGAGAGATACAACTACCTGAACAGGGCTCCGAAAAGGGCTGAAAAATAAACTTTCGCAAGGCAGCGCGACGCTCACGGCGGCTAGGGTTAGGGTTCCGGCGAGGGGGCACGGCGACGCTGCAGCTAGGGCTCCGGGGAAGCGGGGCGGAGCTCTGGGGAGGCGGGGCGGAGCTCTGGGGAGGGGGAGTAGGGTCGTGGCGGCAAAGTTCGGTGCTGGAGGCGTCGTGCTGGCGGAGGAAGGCGGGGCGGAGCTGGAGCAGGGTGGAGGCGGCGATGTCGAAGGCGGAGCTGGCGGCGAGGGGAGAGGGCGGTGGCAGGCTAGGGACGACGGGATGGCAGCGAGGCGGTCCGGGGGTTTTATAGGGCTGGAGAGGGAGAGGGAGAGGGAGCCGGGGGCGTGGCCGGGAGAGGCGAAGCGGAGAGGGGACGTGGCCGGGTGATGCGGGAGAGGCAGGACGTGGCCTACGACACCATATAGTTATACTATGTAGTTATATTATATATTTTACTATGTAGTGGGCCTACGACACCATATATAAAATTAGCCTGTAGCCTATGTGTCTCTCCCCACCCAATGTAATCATACGTCTCATGTTCACGATTTCTCATGTCCATGTCACGCGAGATCAAATATAATGCAGCAAGTCATATGATAGCTATGAATATAATATCTATGTCATAAATCCTGTAACCTATACAGAATCACCATGAATATCTCAGGAAGATTCTGTCTCATGAGCAGTGTCAGGTGTCCTATGGTATGACGTACTTGATGATGCAAGCACGAGGATGTATAGGGTCACGATATCAATCTCTAGTGACGTTACACGACTCCGCGTACGACGTCGACATCCGAATATTATTCGGACATTAAGAAATATCTCACGGTCCTGGGTTGACTATGTACATCATAGAAGTATATATATATATATATATATATATATATATATATATATATATATATATATGAATAAGTCAAGAAATAATGTCAGATAACTACTGCAAGTTTGGCAAGGTACACTTGCCTGGTATTTCGTTTCCAACTGCGGCTCTGGTATTCATGAAATTATCAGAAACATCTTCGGATGCTGAAACAAAAATTACTATCATGCTCAGAAGATATCAAATAGCTAGAATTGCCTGTCCTTGAGTCCAATTTGGACACAGGAGCAAAAGTGACAGTTTCTGGTCAAAGCGGGGTCCACATGTAGCCCGCTTCGCACAAAAAATGTCCCAGAGACAAAGTTTTCCAAATTTATCGAATTTAGTGTCTACAAGTCTAGAACAACAATACGAACCCAATAAAATGTCCAGAACTGGATTCCGATAAGCCGACCACAAAATTGCCCGTCAAGTGGAGCCGTGGGGCCCACGATACGTGATTTTGTTAATGTTCTCAGAATCGAACCAAACTTGGGTCACAGGACCAGCGTATTGCTACGAGTCTAATGGCGCAAGTTTCATTTTGATACGACGTGCGTACATGAAGTTACAATGAGTTCCAGAACGGGACCGATACGGGGCATTGTCAACGGATACACGTTGATTCTGGTGTGCACGCACATCCAAATCAACTTTCACGAAATCTCACATGTTTGTATTAACGGCGTGCACCTTTCGGTGAAGTCCGCACACGACCAAGTCATCCCGTTTAGCGGGACGCACTCAGTTCCGGGGAAAAATAGGGTATTAATTTTCCTGATTTTGGGTCGTAGTTTGCGATTGCCACAGAACGCGACACACTGAGCGAGTTGCACGGGTATCGAGAGGGTCATGCAGGGTTCGCGTCACAGCAGATGAAACAAAAAATAGGACATCTAGCAGAGAGATATAGCTACCTGAACAGGGCTCCAAAAAGGGCTGAAAAATAAACTTTCGCGAGGCGGCGCGACGCTCATGGCGGCTAGGGTTAGGGTTTCTGCGAGGGGGCGTGGTGGCGCTGCGGCTAGGGCTCCGGGGAGGTGGGGCGGAACTCTGGGTACGCGGAGTAGGGTCGTGGCGGCGGAGTCTGGTGCTGGAGGCATCGTACTGGTGGAGGAGGCAGGGCAGAGCTGGAGCAGGGTGGAGGCGGCGTTGTCGAGGGCGGAGTTGGCGGCGAGGGGAGAGGGCGGTGGCAGGCTGGGTACTACGAGTTGGCAACGAGGCGATCTGGGGGTTTTATAGGGCTGGAGAGGGAGAGGGAGCCGGGGGCGTGGCCGGGAGAGACGGAGCGGAGAGGGGACGTGGCCGGGTGACGCGGGCGGGGCGGGATGTGGTCGGGCGAGGCACGGAGCGGCCGTAAAAAAACGGGGAGCGAGGTTCGTGCGGGTGAGGGTGAGCGGGTTGGATCCGGGTCGGGTCAGGTTTGGGTAGGACCTGACCCATTAGGGTTAGGGTTGGGTCTAGGCCGGTCCAGTTCAGTTGGACCGAGTTCAGTCTGGTTCAGTCCGGTTTGAGCCCGGTTCAACCCGGTTTATTTTGGTTTTATTTAAAATTTGATTTTTAGGTCTTTAAAAATGGCGCTGGGGTCCAATAAATTCCAGAAAAAATATTCTATGTCTAATATTTTATTTTACATCCAAAAATTATATTTACATAATATTTTAATATATATTAAAAATATTTAAATTTATCTAATCCCAAAATACCTTGATTTTAATTAGTGAAAAATCACGAAAAATCCAGAAAAATTCTAAAAATTTATTTTAAAAAGTCCTGAAAAATCAGGGAGTACAATATGTTTAATGATATATTAAACACAACAACATAGTACATAGAGGTTGAATATCACACATTGGCAGAAGAAAAGTTCTCTTTATTGATAATAAATATCATGTACAAACTTGATTACAAGTAGAGGGTTGTCCTGCGGATTTACAAGATGGACGCAAAATAAGATAGTTGTTCCATATATTTCATCCCCTTACAAAAATCAAAAGATAAAACAGCTTGCATGCAGATCATTGCAATCAACACGGAGCTTCAAAAGATCGTGTGCACAAGCTCCAAAGATTTGTAGATACTTCAAAAGTCCCAGACACGAGCGCATCAAGTAGATGGTGAATGGGTTGGAAAAGGCCTTAGCTCCTCGCAACATCACCTTGGCTCAGAGAACCTGCTGCAACGTGGGCCAATACATCAAAATATACCGGTGAGGGCGAGCTAACCCAACTCACCATACGATATTCATATGAAGCATGAAACATTATTATTATGTGATATCTCTATCTTTCCTTAGTCCAAGTTACAAGTATACGATAGAAATAAATGACAGAACAAAATATATCACCGTTCGGTAACTTTTACCTACAGTCGTCTTATCCACTTGTATAAAATTTACCATGCCCTTCCCTGCCAAGAAGACATCATTAGCTTGCACACTTTAAGCATACATAGCAGGTCACTGGTCGAACGAGGGATAGGTCGACTGTCTTTTTAGTTCGGATAGTTAGCCTTTACTAGACGTTCTGACTCATCCTATTCTAGGACTTCGGTTAGCAATGTTTCACCTAGGTCGAAGCGGTCCTAGTGCCCCGATGATCATTCATAGAACCATGCTCTTGTGCATAAGTCATCCTTGACCACTCACCATCTAAAACTAAGTTATCAAATAAAGCATGCAAGATGACATAAAGGAAATAAAATATGCAGCATACTCTGATAGTATAGTCTACCTGCCTAAATGATCACATTAAAAAATATGTACTACTCATTGCACAGTTATAGATGAATAAATTCTAGTTACAACTGAAACATAAAATAGGTACATTCATAGCGGACAAGCATGCAATAATATGATCATTTCATAATTTTTGTGTGACAAGCATCAAGTGGTTCAAGCCTACTTCTTTTTATTTTGACTTATTTTATTATTATGATATCATTGATCGAATGCAATAATAGATTCAATTATTAAGTGTGAATACATGGAAAGAAGGGTCAATGTTATAACTACTAACTAGTTGGTGAATCAAGGAAGAGAGGAAGAGGGTTCTTCAATATTTTGTTCGAGCATCGCCTACGCAATTACCTGCACATGCACCAACAGATAATCAATCATTCTCTTCTCTTTCTTTTAGAATTATATACGAATGCAAAGTTCAAAGAACAAAGATAATAAAAATCTATGAAAACCTTTGAAGAAAATGTAATTCGTAAAACCAACACGAAAGCAGCAAAGAAACATCAAAAATGGGCAATAAAAACCAACGCAGCGGAAAGGTCCCTCGTGACTCTGCCGTTGAGTCCTTCCTCGAGACATGATCCGCTGAATGTGGGACTTGATTTTGAATAAACCAATCTATGATAAGAAAATAATCTTAATTCAATCTGTCCTGATCAATCGATACCATCTATTTTCCTTAGCCATGCTCTTCGCATCGGGGGAACGGTGCACTACAGTCAAGACCGACGTCAATGTAGCAATTATTGCTATTATTGCAATAACTGATGCTACTACTGCTGTTGATGGCAGTAAATGACGAGGCCCGTTGGAAACCGAGATCACGGAGGCGGTGGTGGTCTAAAATTGATCGGCGGATATAGGGTGTTCAACGTCTGGGTACGCGGTATAGGGCTATGAAGATGCTCTGGCCGAGGGGTCAACTACTGTCGCACGTGGGGCGCCCGAGTTAAAGCAGTACACGGAGGATCCGAGTAGGAGGTAGACGAGTTGGGGGTTTATTAGGAGTGGAGGAGGGGTTCAAGTTTAAGGTTTTATGGTGGGTTTATTGAAGGAGTAGTAGAGAGGAGGAAGAAGAAAAAATAATTTAGGGTTAGGTCTAGGGATTCTCTTAGAGGGAAAAGAGATAAGAGAGATACAAAATAGGGTTTAAGATGGCTGTTGTTAGGAAGCAAAGGAGAGGAGTTGATTATGTTTCAATATTGGCCTTTGGATGACCATCCAAGGGACAAAACAAAAGGGATGGATTAGGGTTTGGTTACATAACATAAAGAAAGGATTGGTCTTGACCTTGGGATTTAGATCCAAGGGTCAAGAATAAAAGAAATATGGTCCCATGGCCACGGGATTCAATCCAAATATTAGGAACAAAAGATGGAGGGAAATTGGTCAGACCCAACTCCTGAGACCTAGGACTACAGGGGGGGGTAAGGGAAAAGTTTTCTTGTCTCTCATCTTAGGTCAAGGGTTCGATCAAGTCTAGGGTCAAGCCATGTTGGAATATATTAAAGCTAATTATTAAGTTGGATATACCAATTTTAACCAAGGCTTTATTTGACAATTTATAAAAGGGATTTTTTCTAAGTAGGGGTACAAATGCAAACGATTTAAGTTAGTCAACTAGGTCTCAACCATACCTGAAATGCCTAAAAAAAATTCTAACATTTCACTATATTATAATATCATATATATTAATATAATATATAATTTTTAGAAAAAATGGGTTTACAATCTATCCCCCTAACAAAAATTTTGTTGTCAAAATTTCTATATGGTAAGGGATGCGATCTAGAAATAAACAAGCCATCATTAAAGATAATACATTAAAAGAACTTTGCCAATCGAGTCGAGCGCGTAAGGATACCACCAACAGGTATCGTCCATCTTGTCTCATAGGTAGACTCTTCGTAAGAAATATGATTCCAAATGATTCAAAATAGACGAATACTTTGACTTTTCAACATATTCTTACGATGGCCAAAATTTCTAAACTGCTCTGAATGATGACATGCACTCTGCAATAATATTTCCAAAAGTTGTCCAAGTCTTAAGAGTCCCTCATGATACTCGATTGTGATATCATCACTTGTTCTTACCAAGACCATTTTTGAACCCAAAGAAAGGGCTTATGCCAGAAGAAATCTAACTAGATTCTGACGAGAGGTACAAAATAATTCAGAGAAAAAAAGTATGTGAAGCACATGAAGGAGCATCGATAAAGCTAGAAAAGGAAAAAAGGACTTGACAAGGAATGATAACAAAATGTGTTGACGGACCAAAAAGCGCAATATGAATAACATTCATGCAAGAGTAAAAACCAATAAAAATATATGGAATATTTACTAATATGGAGGATACTATTGCAATGGTTACCTGCACTTACTCCATAATCTATAGCCATGACCCATAGTGTTGTTCGTGCTAATTTAATTGATATTATATACTTTTTTGAAACTGGTGAGCCTAAACTGAAGGTTGTAAATCCATTTGGTCTCCTGTCGAAGCTACTACTGTCTTGTCATCTTGTGAACACTCCACTGCTTGCTGTCATATTTCTCTACATATCAAACATTGCTTGTTCAATAGATACAAATTCTTTTGATCATATCTCTTCTTCCTATAATACTTATATACCACTGTTATAACCTTTAGATGCTGATATTGTTGTATTAGATGATACTGGACTCCCTAAAATTTTATTGATTCTAGTGCTACTAGTAGCTTGCCAAATCTGCATTGTGATGTTATATGATCAGGACCTCCACAAAGTAAATAGTAGTTGTTCGTCCGGTGACACTTCTCTTGAATGTGCCCTGACTTGCCAGAGAAAGTGCAATAGGTAGGGGTAACCTGCTGGTGCTGGGGGTAATAATATATCGTGCTTGTTACTAGTGCTATGGTGGTCTGTGATGCCGGTAGTAGGGGTAATTCTCCAGAGAGTCACTTTTGCTCCTCTTCGGCTCTTATCTTTCTAAATATGTTAACATGACATCAAAACTAGTGATCTTCTGACATGGTATGTATGGCCAAAGCTCCAAGCTAAGTCCCTCCTTAAAATGCTCTGCTCGTTCTAAATTTGTTGATACTACGGAAGGGCAGATTTACTAAGATGACAAAACTCTGCTAAATACTCTCCCACAGTATGGTCACCTTGCTTTAGGTTGATATTCTTGAAGCATACGTCTGGCCGTGGAGGAGAAGAATTTTCTCTTGAACTTCTCTATGAAAATATCCAAAGTGATAGGTAGGGTGAGTCCCTACTCTGTTGCGCTCCACCAATCATACGCTGTATCCTTAAGCTGGATACGAACTAATAAAACATGTTCCTTTGGAGGTATCTCAGCTGCCACTAATAGGATTTCCATATCCTGTAGCCAATGGTCTGTTGCAAGTGCATCCTCAATATCGTCGAAGGTAGGCGGGTTAAGTTATTAGAAGAATAAAACACTACTGGGATGCTGGCTTTAAGCTATCCTCTAGATCGCTGCTAGAGTTGTCGTCCGAGAATTCTCTATTGCTTGTTGTAGGAGGTCAATCTGTCATTGCTGCATTTTCATCATCCTCTGCATCATCGTCATCGTAGCCATCAAATAGCCCTCAGTGGCTTGTTTGGGTGGTGTAGGTGACTGTGATAATCCTACCTGTATTTGAGCCTGCGTATATGATGTTGTTGGAGCACGAGTATCCATCTCCCTTAAGAAGAAAGAGATGAGAAAGATCAATAACAATTATAAGAATTCAGCGATAGGCGATAAGTGAAGGAGATTTGTGAAACCAAGAACTAAGAAGATGTTTCAAGGGATGTTTTCAAATTTAACTTATGGATTGAGATCCTAACACCCAACAATCTTAAATTGAGACCTGTATGGGCCACTACAAAAATCATGCCACGCCCCAGTCCAAAAATATAATTCCTCTAATTTTCATATAGGGTTATTCTTGGTATTTAGGATTTATTTTTATATTAAAATTATTTATTTATTAATTAAAATATTTATTAGATATCTTCTTAAACGTTTGATACCTATCACCTTGGTCTTAAAATCTTGAGCACTATACTAGCATTTTTTTCTAACCAACTTTGCATGCTAGATTTAGTCGAGCCAAATTAGGCTCATGCCATGACTGTCAGTCATAAATTTATATTTCAATGCTTCGTTTTAGTCGTAGAACTTTTACGACGCATTTTATGGGAAAATGACACATAAATCCCTTTTCCTTTGTGGACGATTTATAATACGCAACAACGACTAAATTCTTTCGAAAAATTTAATATTCATGAGTCTAACTGGACCTACTACGTCCATGACATTTGTGTCCTATTTGTTTGAGCCCCCGCATGCTTCATAAAAATTATAAATCACCATGACTTATTTCATAGCCTTATGAGACATTTTTTGTGCTATCACACAACCCGAACCCGTTAACCATTTTCTTTGACTCATGGACAATGTCCCACATCCATCACCTACTCTACAACACATCCAAACCCCTATTGGCACACACAAACCTTATCAATTCAATCTTTTGTATTATAATTTCAGCTTTTGTATTTCTAGAAATCAATTAATGCACTTACCATCTATGCACCTCATTTAAAACAAAATATTATTTATGTAAATTTTAGCCCCATTGATTAGGGAAGCATTGCATGTCCGAATAGGCTCTCAAATAATCTCTACCATAGGATATCCTCAAATCACTACCATCCAACCCAACACAAACTTATATATATATATATATATATATATATATATATATATATATATATATATATATATCCTCCTTACCCTAACCCTAATACCTGACCCCTCTCAACCTCACCACAGCCGAATAACACCGCCTCGACATCTCCTCATCCTTCTTTCCTTCCTTCCCCTCCTATTCCCCCCACACAGTCGGCCAAAGCCGACTGCACCAGTCGGCCGACTGTACCCCCTAGGCCGACAACATCCTACTGCTGCTGTTGTGGTTGTACAACCGTGCACGAGGCTGTTCACCCCCCTCCAAAGTAGAGGTACCCTTCCCCTTGAAGCCCCCTATCACTCCATCGAGTTCCAAGAGGTTTGGAAAACGTTTGGTACTCCAAAAGGTCAGAATCACGACGAAGGTTTCTACCGTAAGCATATTAGGTACATGTCCTATTTTCTTAAGTTTTGATCTATTTAACGTGCATAAAATTGTGTGAATATATATATATATATATATATATATATATATATATATATATATATATATATATATATATATATATATACTTTTTTAGTATTCTAGATACACTTCTCCCTACCATTTAGAACTCATAATATTATATCCAATCTATATATCGGGGTGGTGGAAACTCTAGTTCTAACGAAGGGTTAAATTCCTAGAAGTTGAACCTAGTTTCGATATTTCTTGTAAATATAAATAAATTTCAGAATTTTATATATTTAAATATCAGATTAATATGATGATTTGGAGCATGGTTAATAGGCATAATCATTGTTTAAAACATTGGAGATGTTTCGTTGATAATATCTTGACGTTGTTGACGTGCATACGTATATATATAGACGTACATGTTTATACACATATATATGCATGTTCCTAAGAGTATATATATATATATATATATATATATATATATATATATATACATATATATATATATATATATATATATATATATATATATATATATATATGACTCTCATGGTGTGTAAGAACATGGCATGATATTGTAAGTTACAACGCCATGCATGCTTAGGATCGTTGGCACAAACACTAAAAACTTGTTGGTGTTCGGGCGACGATTCCCTAACTAGCATCACGTAGATGAGTGTTGAGTTGTGTAAAGTTTAATTTAATTATTTTTATTAGGGCACTTGGGTTCCGCAGTACTTATAGACATGGGCATCGGACAGACGACTTTGCAGCATTATGATACATGCAAGTGTACCTTGCCATATCGTAATTCAGTTTCTATTATATTAAATGTATAATATTATTATCCTATTTGCTTCTGGTATATGGTTTACTTTAGGTTCGTTGTTGTTACTTAGCGTCTGAGTTAAACTTGGGTGCCGACGTCCGTTAGCGGAGTAGGATAACAATTCTAGTGTTGGTTCTACGATGCCATGATCGTGCAGATATTTTTGCACGTCAGACCTTAGGACACTTGACATGAAATTTTATGAGAATCCGTATTTGATACATTTATGGAGATTAATTCTGCATTTGGCATTAGGACTCGTGACTCGATAGGTTACTATACTATACCACTTATTTTGACTTGACGTACTAGTTAGAGGTATTGACCTTGCGTGTTATAGACACGAGACATGAGATTATATGGGAGGGGAGAACAAACTCGGTGCATTGGGATACCCTTCATCATAGATGTCGTTCACTCTTTACCAGAGCTTTTGGTTTTTTATAGATGCTACAGGCTCCCTGACGGGGTCGGTAGGTTTTTATAGTTTGCTAAAGTGTTTATTATGATCTTCAGGTTTACACGTTGGTAGTCTAGCGTATGGGTGATATTCTCAGGTGTATTTCACTTAGATAGTTTTTGTAGCATTACCTTAGAGTATTTTATACTATTATACTGTTTACTTCTGGCTCACTATTTCTTGTACCTTGTTATGTCTCCTGAGGACTTGGTTTCTTGCCAGGTTTAGGCAAGAAGGATGATCCTGTGGTGTATAGTTCAGGCATTCATACATGTTCAAGAGTTGCAGCTGAGGACGAGATTCATCCAGAGGAGTTCACTTGATCCATGTAGGGTCTCACTCGTGGATTGATGCCATCACTTAGTTATCTAACATCAGACTTATTCTATTTACTGCTTTCTTTTACATTCAATACTTATTTTTAGCATGTTGTTCCCCATGAGACTCTTTATATTTTATGCACTCTGTCACTTTTGAGACATTTCATTTTATGCGTTGTAATGGACTTGATTATCTTTATGTGTATCGTATTTTATTTCTGTGGATGAGTTCAGATATATTACCTGTAATTAGATGTTTAGACTGTTGCTTATATTTTATAGATTAAGTACACTATAAAGGTTCCATTAAATTGGATTGGCCGTTATAGTTGTACTGTTGGCCATTGCCACGTGGCTCGATTATAAATATTTGGGACTGTGGTGTGACATGGTATAACAACCACTTTTCCATATTAGGGATATTGTTGTCATTTAATAAATTTTGGTAATTATATTAGTAATATTATTATTATTGTTATTAGTATTACTATTATTATTTGTATAAATATTTGAACCTTTGTGTTAGCTAGTTAGTTGGACTAGTCTATTGGACCTAGTTAGCACCTTACATATAGGCCCATGCTCCAATTGGTTAGTCATGACATGGTTAGTATCATAATTAATTAGAATTAGTTAGGAGGATAGAATATTTCGTCTTTATTAGTTGATCCTCTCATTAATTAATTAAAGAAGCTATAGGATTATACATGAAACAACTAGAACCTAATAGAAGCTTATGGAAGAGGCATTTTGGACCAACCACATGATTTCCCATCTGACCCAAGGGGGCCGGCCACTAGAGGAAAGAGAGAGACTCATTTGACACCACCTCATTTCATTTCACTAGCAAATTGCTTCTTCTTCCTCAAGCAACCCATTCTCTACCAATTTCTACTCTATCCATACCCAATTTCACCCAATCTCACCATCAAGGAGGCCTAGAAGCTTAGAGAACATAAGAAGATCCGTTGGAGAGGAGATCGTATGGAGATCGTGTCTAATTCTCTTCTTCGTGTCCACTTGGAGGAATTTATTGGAAATCTATCTCCTAATAGACATAATCTCTATTTTTCCATCAATTTCTATCCTAATTATCCTATTAGACCTGTAGAAACTCTCTCATAGCTAAGGACTACTTATAGGAAGAATAATTAATTTCTAATAGGCCATTTGTGATAGTTATATTGACTTTTATAGCCAAATGAGTAAAAATCTGAATTTGGACCATTAGGTGTTTGAAGAAATAATTTTTTAGTCATGTTAGAGTGTGATTCATGATTTGGTAGCATATACGTGCCCACAAATGGAAACGACTATCTCGTATCGTCATACACCATGATATAGTGGTGTAGTTTTGGTATTTTCTTGTATTTTGTGATCCAACATGCCAAATTATCTATTTTGCATTAGAATAATTATTTCTACCTTTAATGATATTATAATTGATGTTTTAGATGTGTTTATGATGTTATGGAGGTGTACCATGATAGTAATGGGGCATTGGATGATGATATCATGAGTATCACAAGGATGGGTACTAAGTGTTTGGTGAATTAACTCGACTAGTGTGTGTGTGGTGTTATATTCCTAAGGGTGTGTGTCTACCTATAATATCGAGTATCATATATATATATATATATATATATATATATATATATATATATATATATATATATATATATATATATAGTTTTGGTGTTCTTTTTTTAGGGGGGGGTGGTGAACTGATACCATGGTATCAGTCAAGTATCTGACACTGGTACAAGGGGTTAATAATGGGAGATGTGTGTTCAATTTTGGGTAGTGTTTAGGACTAGAGAGGGGGTATGAAGGAGTATCATATATTAAAGTGTATAGGAGAAAACATCTGTGTTGTGCAAGAAGGAGGCACTGTTAGTGTAGCAGGGTTAGCTTACAGTGTTTGGCCTAAGAGTTGGGAGTATAACCTACTGTCCGGTGCTTGCCACAGTTGTAAACATGTGGTTTTTTACAAAGTGCAATGGGGGATTGAGTATCAAACCTGATTTATAGTATAAATAACAGTTCAGTCCTGAATGTTAGGCATGTGGGCTTGAGTGGTTTAGTGTTTAAGTGGTATCAGTGGTGCTAGTTGGTTTTGGGGCAAAACTAAGTATTCTCAGCTGTGACCGAGATGATGTGCTCTGGAAGTGAAACAACCGCAGCAACATTGCCAATTGGCAGCAACAGTGGTACCCCATCATGGTGTATTTGACCTGGTGGGAGCAAGGGCTTCCAGAGAGGGGAGCAGTATAAATTTGTACTTGTTGATTCAACACAGCAACAATATGGATAGAGTCAGGGAGTTATGGCAAGATGCATATATGCAATGTATTTGATTGTCAATAAGTATCTCGTATCAATGTGATACTTGGAAGGGAGTATCTTTAATAAAGTGGAGGTTAAGGGTAAGTGTGGTATTATGAGTGTAGTGTATTAGAGTTATATGTAGGGTGAGTATCATATAGGTAATTAAGTGTTAGTCTAAATACTTATAATGTAAGGATAGGAATTGTGTATATTAGTGATGTATTGTTTAGGTTGTGAGATATAGGTATTGTGTATATTATGGGTTAAGTGTAAGGATAGGTATTGTGTATATTAGTGATGTGTTGGTTAGGTTATGAGAGATTTAGGGTTTTGGTGATAATGTATCAGGTATAGGGTTGATGGATACTCAAGGGTTTTAGTTAGTTGGGGGTAATGTGGACGACTATGTCAGTAAGGGGGAGGATCACCTCAGTATTAGGTGTAGGTAAGTGTGTTTAGGCTTGTAGGTAAGGATTTGGAGCAATGTTAGATGTGTAGGTTGTAGTGGAGTATTCAGGCAGGGGTATGTTAGGCTCGGATATCAGATATAAACCCAAGAGAAAGGCACCCAATTCAATCCAACTATTACTCTAGTGATTGTGGGTTGGAGAGTGCCTCAGTTAAGTTGGTGTGTGTTTTCTACTATCAGTAACTGCAGGTAGTGACATAAGTGGTGTCAGTCTAATTGGACTTAGTAGTAAAGTGAGGTAGAGTATCAAAGAAGATACACACTAAGGTAATAGTTAAGGTAAGTGTTATATATAGGTAAGTGTTATATATAGTTAGATATGAGTATTGGGATTGATGTATTAACTTGGTACTAGTGTGTGTGTGTGTGTGTGTGTGTGTGTGTGTGTGTATATATATATATATATATATATATATATAGTAGTATCTAGTATGGATAATAATAACTAGTATTAGTAATAATAGCTAGTATAGTCTATATTAACTAGTATACTTAGTAATACTTAGTATTAACTAGTATACCTTAGATATTAACAAGGTATGACCTAGGGAACCTAGTTTAGCAAGGTGTTGACCTAGTATGACCTAGTTGGACTTAGCTTAACCTATAAATAACTTAGATACCTAGTTTCAAGCTAGTTTAACATGTTTATAATTCCAAAACACTGTTTAAACTTGATATTCATATTTAGGTCATTGAAACACTGAGACGGATACTGTTTGACATTCTACACCGAATTTCTGGTGAATACATTCTCTGATAGTTTTCTTTATCTGATATTTACTATGATTTAAGTTTTATCATATTATTTTACCTGAATTTTGTATAATTGGTATTATGGGATTCACCTTCATGGGATACATGCATCATACTTGTCTGGCCTATATCAGGACTCTTTTACTGGCATCACATCAGGACTCACTTGCTGGCATCACTTATATTATCTGGCTAGTCTCGTATTTGATCTACGTGTTGGGACTTGGATTCATTGTACTAGTCGGAAGGGAAAATACTTTATTAGACATATAAATATTCCTAAAACAGGAATTACCTCTCAGGTCTAATCAAGAATGATAGTACATGCACATCTCACCTGCTTGATGTCGTATATTATCCCTCAGCTATTTACATATCGAAAGTAGTATTTCAACACACTAGTTTAGGTGCAGTCTTGCTAATTTCACTCTATATAGCTGGTTACATACTTACATGACATGCTTATTGAATTTCATATATCTTCTTGTCTTTTCTGTTATACTTGATTGTTCTTTCCATTTACTTTTTATTATTCCTTATTTATTTTCATGCTTTATTTCATACCCTAAATTATTACTTATCTTCTCATCAAGTATTACATTATTATTTACTATTTTATTATCTTTATTATTTATTTGGAACTGTTGTTAGAGGTGTGCTTTGCTCCAATCTTGACTGGAGAATATTTTTCAGTATTGACTGGGTGAGCTAGTGCCCGACTTACTATATACCCCAGGGAGTTTCAGGAGGAGCCAGTTCCCGTAGAGCAGATACAGTTAGTAGTTATTTGGCTAGCCTTTATTATTCTATTATATTGGATTTGTCTCCAGCAGCTTCATGACATTATAAGTTGTATATATTTTCTGAGACTTAGGCTTTTGCATCTCTTATGATATTGTTTAGTCTATGACTTGTCTTCTATCTCTTTATATTATATCATACGTTTCATTTTCCTTATAGTTATCTTATGGTTGAGTATTGATATTGCTTTGATATTATCATCTTGTCCTCCTTATGGAGTTGAGATATCTTTGACAGGTTATGATATTATATTGTGAGGTGTTGATAGATAGTATTGTTGACCTAGAAAGTGTTTTACGTTATTGTTACGGCCTAGGCTGGGTATTGCCATGTACTCATGTCCAAATATCTGGATGCGGGTCATGACACATAGTTTTTGTGATGGCCAATGCATCTCCGATAATTAAATCGTCTTAGTTTCCTAACTATACCAAGCGGGACTGCAATAAGATTAGGCAATAGGAAACTCATCCACTGCAAGCTTAACTCCCTTTCCTTGATAACTCCTTTAATATCATGACTGTCAATTTGTATATTATTTGTCTTATTTTTGTTGATTGTCAACTCTATCTTTTCAGAATCATGAATCTTCGTAGCGGACGTATTGCACAGCCAGGAGGTGACCCCCAGGATACTGGATCGTCTGAGGATCCGACATTGAGACAGATTCTTAAGTTGCCCTATGCTACCCAGGGACAGTCATCTGGCTAACAATAGGTGTCACTGGACGATCACCAAATCATACACCAGGTAGAGCCAGAAGGCTAGCAGATCCCCAACAGGAGAAGAAACAACTAACCCCACCACCTTCAGTCCCACCGTAGATACCATATATGCCTTTTCCTCAGCCAGGGCAACCGATGGATGCTCAATAGATATTTCAGATGTTCTATGCCATGATAAAGGCATAACAACAAAATCAGTAGCAAGCCCAGCATCGCCAGGCTGAGTCCTTGAGGGAGAGCATTGTGACAGCCTTTGAAAAGACGACACCACCAGTACGTCAGCCAGTGACAGGGTCTATCAAGGATTTCCATCAACTGAAGCCCCTACCATTCTTTGGCACAAATGATCCGACTGAGGTACATGAATGGCTTAACTACATTTAGCACCAGTTGGAAGCCGTCGAGCTCCCAAGAGAGATGTATGACTGTTGTCAAGATGCAGTTGACTGGCAATGTCACATGGAAGGAGTTCTCCAGACTCTTCTAGGAGATGTTAATTCCATCTACTGTCCATGTAGAGCTTCGAGATAAATTTATACACCTCACTCAGGGTAGTATGACTTTGGAGGAATATAATGTAGAGTTTTTTTGCTTGAGCCATTCCCCCTACCTTGATCCAGACTAAAGAGGAAAACGATGATAAGTTTTACGATGGCTTGAGTTTTGAGATACAGAGATTGATTGGACCTGTTGCCCCTACTTCCTATATTGCAGTTCTCCTAGCAGCACGACGCATGGATCATGTCAAGAAGAGCGAGGCCAGCTAAAAATACCCACATATAGTAGTGACACTAGTTAGAGCACCACAGGTAGGGCCCTCTAAGTGACAATAAATATACCAGCCACAGCGAGCTTCTCCACCAACAACACCAAGACTCCCTACTTGCCATTTTTATAGCAAAGTAGGCTATCACGTGAGGGACTATCAATGTAAAGTGGGACTGCATTTGGTTTGCAGGTCTGGGCAACATTTAGCCCAGAACTGCATAGAGCATCGAGGAGGAGAACTGATGGTGCACCGACCAACTTTACTAGCATCGAGGCCAGTTCAGCAGCCTCTTAGGCCAGTTATTCCAGCATCAAGGGTGCCACCCGCAGGAGTTGGAGGGATGCGACCACCAGCACCAGGAGGATATTAGCAAAGACCACTCTTAGTTCTATAGGCAGCACTCTTCTAGCAGGTCCAGTAGCAGCAGATGAGAGCATCAAAATAGGGTCATGGCCAAGCTTTTACAATAACCATTGAGGAGGCATAGACAACAGAAGAAGTGATCGAAGGTACTATACTAGTAGCTTCATTATCAGTAGTAGCATTATTTGATTCAGGATCCTCATATTCTTTCATAGCTGCTAGTTTCGTAGCCACCCATAGAGTAGCAACTTCACCCCTTCCAAAGATCATGAAGATTCTTACGGAAGGTGGAAAAATACTGGTTAGCGATACCTATAGATCGTGTTCAGTAGTTGTGTGCGGTTGAGAGATGTGAGCCCAATTTCTCATCTTTTTCATGCTTTACTATGATATTGTTTTAGGCATGGATTGGTTGAGCTAATACCATACGATGCTAGATTGCCGACATGGACGCACCATCTTCAGATCACCGGGTCACCCCGAGTTCAAGTTTCTTAAGGGAGACTAAGAATAGGGTGCCAAACCTATAATTAAGGCACACAATGCAGAAGCTGAGAAGGAATACCCGAAGATCGTGTCAGAGTTTGAGCATGTATTTTTCGAAGAACTTTCTGGCCTGCCACCTGATCGAGAGATAGAGTTTACCATAGAGTTGACTCCAGGACCCGAGCCACTTACTTCCCCTATGTACAGATTAGCACCAAAGGAGTTGGTTGAGCTAAAGATATAAGTAGATGACCTCTTAAACAAGGATTTTATTCGATCTAGTGTTTCACCATAGGGAGCTTCGGTCTTATTTGTGCCAAAGAATGATGGGTTGGTATGCTTGTGCATTGATTATAGAACACTGAATGTTGTAATAATAAAGAACAAGTACCCTTTGTCGTGTATCGATAATTTATTTGATCAACTGAGTGGCGCTTGTGTGTTCTCGAAGATCGATCTCAGGTTCAGATTCCATTAGATTAAGGTGAGGAAGGAGGATATCCCAAAGACACCTTTTTGGACGAAGTACGGGCACTATGAGTTTCTAGTTATGCCGTTTGATTTCACCAATGTGCCAACCATATTTATGAACCTGATGAACAATATTTTTTACCAGTACATGAAAAAATTTGTGGTAGTATTTATCGACGATATCTTGTTATACTCCAAGAGTTACAAGGAGAACGAAGAGCATCTCAAGATCATACTGGAGACACTATGGTAGGAGAGGTTGTATTCCAAGCTCAGCAAGTGAGAGTTATGTCTGGATAGGGTACCTTTCCTTGGTCACATAATTAATGGGAAAGGACTATCAGTTGACCCGGAGAAGTTTACCGCAGTGGAGACATGGCCCATCCCAATATCAGTTATGGAGGTTAGGAGTTTCCTCGGGCTTGTCGGGTATTACCGAAGATTCATCAAAAACTTCTCGAGGATCACTGTTCCTATGAAGCGATTGATGTGTAAGGGAAAGGAGTTTATTTTGACTGAGGAGTGTCAGGCAACTTTTGATGAGTTGAAGAAGCGTCTGATGATATCATCGATTTTGATACTTCCTTCAGGATCGAGAGGATTTTTGGTATACAGTGATGCATTTGGAAATGAACTGGGATGTGTTCTGATATAGAATATCAAGGTTATAGTTTATGCATCGAGACAACTGAGGGAGCATGAGAAGAACTACCCAACGTATGATCTGGAGCTAGCTACAGCGATATTTGTACTAAAGCTATGGAGGCATTACCTTTATGGAGAGCGAATTAAGATTTATACTGGTCATAAGAGTCTAAAGTATGTCTTCACTCAGAAGAAGCTCAATTTAAGGCAGAGACGTTGGATGGAGTTGATGACCAACTTTGATATCAAGTTACAGTACCATCATGGCAAGACGAACATTGTAGCTAATGCTTTGAGCAGGAAGCCCATGGCTTACTTCTTAATGATTCATCGCCAATTGTTGGAGGAACTTCAGGATCTTAGAATAAAGGTTATATTGCTAGGCAAGGATAGACAGTTAGAAATTCTTGAGGTACAGTCTTCATTGGTCGAGAGGATCAAGGTAGCTTTTTTTACAGATGCGAGATTTTGAGACTTCGAGTGAGGACACTGGCCGGTATGCAGACATCGCTTCAGATTCATGAGGATGGTACTTTTAGGTGTGGAGACCGCCTATACGTGTCGAATAACAAGTTGTACCAAGAGTTGATGACTGAGGCGCATAGTTTAATCTACTATATTCTTATAGGAGGTACGAATATGTACCGAGATTTAAGGCAATATTACTGGTGGCATGGGAAGAAAAAAAAGATTGCGTGATTCGTGGCAAGATATTTGGTCTGTCAGTAGGTTAATACTGAACATCAGAGGACTACAAGACTGTTACAGCCGCTTTTCATTCTCGAGTAAAAATGGGAACACATCACCATGGACTTCGTCACAGAATTTTTGAGGAGTCCCAACGGGAAGGATGTAGTATGGGTTATCGTGGACTGACTCACCAAGTCAGCACATTTCTTATCCTTCAGAGTTAGGAAGTCCATAGAGATACAAGCTGACATGTACATGCGACAGATTATGAAATTGCATGCAGTACCTGTTAGTATAGTATTAGATCAAGATTCTAGATTTACCTCTTATTTTTGGCGAAGTATGCATGAGAGTTTAGGGAATCATCTCAAGTTCAGTACTGACTATCACCTATAGACTGATAGCCAGTCAGAGCGCATGATTCAGATAATTGAGGATATGTTGAGAGCTTATATGCTAGATTTTAGAGGATCCTGGAAAGACCACTTGCATATAGTAGAATTCTCATAAAATATTAGAAACTAAGAAATCGTACAAATATCGGTCTCATATATGTTGGAATAACATGGGAGAGCGTCAAATACTGGGCCCAGAGCTAGATATACAGACAGTAGAGAAGGTAAAGCAGATACAGATTCGTCTTTGAGCAACGTAGGATAGAGAGAAGCATTAAGCAAATGCGTACCGCCGACCTTTGGAGTTTAAGGATGGATACTATGTGTTCTTGAAAATATCGTCTACTCGTGGTACCATTCAATTTGGGAGCAAAGACAAGCTTAGTCCGAGGTATATCGGGTCTTTCGACGTCTCAGAGCGAGTTGGCGAGGTGGCTAATCGTCTTGCATTACCTTCATCATTAGAAGACGTGCATGACATATTCTACTTATCATAGTTGAGGAGATACGTGACTGATCCTAGTCATATGATCAATCATTCAGAGATCACAGTGGGGGTCTAGTCTATCTTACGGGGAATAACCAGTCAAGATTCTGGACACCAGAGAGAAGATGTTGCGAGGGTAGACTATTAGATTAGTCTGGGTTGCATGGATGCATCATTCACCAAGCGAATCTACTTGGGAGCATGATGATTCTATGCAAGAGCATTTTCCTCACTTGTTTGAGGATTCAGGTATGAATTTACATACCATATTTTGTTTCAGAGTCATTTTTACTTTTTTTACTTATGGTTGTATCCTAAAATTTGAGGACAAAATTATTTTAAGGTGGGTAGATTGTAAGCCCTTTGATTTTCATATAAAGTTATTCTTGGTATTTAAAATTTATTTTTATATTAAAATTATTTATTTATTAATTAAAATATTTATTAGATATCTTCTTAAACCTTTGATACCTATCACCACGGTCTTAAAATTTTGAGCACTACCTAGCCTTTTCCTTCCAACCAACTTTGTATGCTAGACTTAGTCGAGCCAAATTAGGCTCATACCATGATTGTCACTCACAAATTTATATTTTAATGCTTCATTTTAGTCACACAACTTTTGTAACTTATTTTACGGGAAAATAATACTTAAATTCTTTTTCCATTGCAGACGATTTATAATACGCAACACCAACTAAATTCTTCCAACAAATTTAATATTCATGAGTCTAACTGAACCTACTATGTCCAAGATATTCGTGTCTTATTTATTTGAATCCCTGCATGCTTCATAAAAATTATTAACCACCATGACTTATTTTGTATCCTTATACGATATCTTTTGTGTTATCGCACTCAACCTGAACCCCTGAACCATTTTCTATGACTCATGGACAATCTCCCATATCCATCACCAACTCTATAACACATCCAAACTATAAACCCCCTCGATTAATTCTATAGATAGTCAGGTTTGGATTTGGAAAATTTTGGATTAGCAGCAGATGTTGAGGTTTAGAGTAGTATTGTCTGTTATTTTATTTAATTAAATCCTTGGCGCGCCCTATCATTGTTTAATTATTCGGAGCCTATTATCAGCCCATGAATTCCATCGGACTATTGTATTTCTGACTTGACTTGCCAATTTAGGCACTGAACTTTTTGTCACACAAAAATCAAATCCATTGTGCCTTAAATTAATCGCATAACTTCCCGTATCCTAAAATCCATATTTAATTCCGTGTCGGACACCTGTGTCGTTACCCTCAATTTTGATATACCAACTTAACCCGTTGAGCCGGTCCAACTAAAGAGTCCAAGACTGACTCCAAGCCCCCACCATTTTTGACTTTTATGTCATTTCCAAATTTTGACCCCAAGTGCCCCCATTTAATTTAAAAGCGCGGGATACTTTAATTCTATTTAAATCAGGGATATCAATTTTGTCTAATCCTATTTTAATCCCCAAATTAATCCCAATGCCCATTTAATTAAACCCATGCCAAACACCCAATACCCCCTCACCATGCAAATCACCAAACTCTATTTTTCCCCATAATTTTTGCATCATTTCATGCGTTCGTATAATTTTCGGAAGTTAAGGGGCTTAGTTGCAATTTATTAATTTAGGTATCCTCACCCTATTGGCCATGACCAAATGGAGAGCTTACCATTCTTTGACCTAGTCAACATTTTCCCCCCTTCCTTTGCATGGAGAAACCCACTCCTCCATGTGAAATCCTAGCCCTCCAATTTAAATGAGAACATCCCCCCACCACACATCACTTACACACCTCCCTATAAAACATCACCATCACCCTCACAACTCCCAAGCCGGCCCTAATCCCTAGACATTGGGAACCACACTCCCTCTCTCTCTCTCCTCCCTCCTCCATATTATTCTCCATACAAATTTCTTCTTCTTCCTTTCTTCTTCTTCTTCTTCTTCTTCTTCTTCTTCTTCCTTTCTTCTTCCTGGAGAGGAACTATCATCCGGCCTGTGCACAGTGCCTCCGGCCGGCCGACTGAACCGACTCCGGTCTGCAGCTTCCCCTGACCCACCTACTGCCGACTGACCGCCCTCGACTCCACGACGATGTTCCCCCCGACTCCGGTGGTGCACCCCGCACCCGTGCAGTTCCGGTCTGCAGCACCCCTGCGCAGCTCCGGCGACGCTGTGCAGCACCCCCCAATCCCGCTGTGCAGTCTCCCCGTCCGCCCATCTGACCTCCTCCCTGTTATCACCACCACCACCATTAGATCTCATCATCACCACCACCACCACCACCACTACAAGCTCCCATCATCACCACTACCACCACCGCGAGATCACTACCACCACCATTGACACCCATCCGGTCCGGCCAGCACCACCTCGCTCCGGCCGCCTAGGTATACTTCTTCCTCTCTCTTTATATTTATGTATTATTTTGTGTATTAGTTAGGGTTATGTTGTATAACTTGGTTGTGTAATATTAGTATAATGAGGATCTAATATGAGAAGAGATATGAGATTAGGGTTTAATATTGAGATTAGGTTTTACTTACATATGTAATTAAAATAGAATTAAAAGACCTGCATGGGCCACCACAAAAACCTTGTCACGCCCCGGTTCCATAGGTAAGGAACCGAGTCACGTGGCAATGACAAAAACCTTGTCACGCCCCGGTTCCATAAGTAAGGAACTGAGTCACGTGGCAATGGCCAGCAGCGCACTTCGGCGGGCATTGCCACGTGACTCGGTTCCTTACCTATGGAACCGGGCCGTGACAAAATTTTTGTGGGGGCCCATGCAGGTAAAATTTAAATCGTCTTGGTCACCTGACTGTGCTAAGCGAGCCTGCAAATTAGGAATAGATATTAGGAATCTCATCTGCAAAGTTTGAAACCTTCATATGACACCTCTATCTCGATATCTTTTATCAAATTGCATCTTGTTTATTTCCCTCAATGCTGATCGCAGTCATGACTTCTTTTCAGAGTTATGAATCTCCGTAGTGGACGCGTCCCGCAGCCTAGCGATGTTCCCCAAGACGCAGGATCCTCTGGGGAACCGGAACTGGAGCAGGTCCTTCTGCTGACTCCAGCTCCTGTGGGGCAGTCATCAGGACAGCCCGAGGTGCCTTCAGATGGGCATCAGACTCCACATCAGGCAGGACCTGAGGATCAGAGGATCCTGAATCAGGAGGAGCAGCAGCTTCCACCACCTCCACCATTCCCGCCCCAGATGCCCTTTATGTCATTCTCTGCAGGGCAACCTATGGATGGGACACAGATGTTCCAGATGTTGTATGCAATGATGCAAGCCCAACAGCAGGTCCAACAGCAGGCCCAACAGCGCCAGGCTGAGACCTTGAGAGAGAGTATAGTGACGGCCCTGGGGCAGGCGTCACCACTAGCACACCAGTCGATGCGGGGGTCTGTCATAGACTTTCGTCGTTTGATGTCGCAACCTTTTGCTGGCACAGAGGAGCCGACAGAGGTTCACGCTTGGCTCACCAGCATTCAATACCAGTTGGAGGCTACCGACCTCCCCCGATACCGATGGATGACGGCCGTCAGGATGCAGCTCACTGGCAACGCGCATCACTGGTGGCTTTTCGAGGAGCAGCATTTGGGACCAGATCGTGCCACATGGGAAAAGTTCTCTAGGCTCTTCCAGGAGATGTACATACCCTCCACTGCCCGAGCAGAGCTTCGGGACATATTTCAGAACCTCAGGCAGGGGAGTATGACTGTTGAGGAATACAATGCTGAGTTCCTCCGCCTGAGCAGGTTTGCACCGTACCTGATCCCCACTGAGGAGGCGAAGGCCGAGAAGTTTTATGAGGGCCTGAGTTTCGAGACCTAGAGGTTTATCGGGTCCATAGCTCCCACCTCTTACTCTGAGGTATTGCTGGCAGCACGACGCCAGGACCGCATCAACAAGATGGAGGCTAGCCTGAAGCGCTCCAGTGCATCGTCATCAGTAGTTCAAGCCCCATAGGGAGCACCTGCGAAGCGCCCTCTATTACAACAGCAGCAGCAGTAGAGAGCAGCACCCCTGCAAGGAGCAGTGGTTCCCATATGCCACTTCTGCGACAAGAGGGAACATTTGTTGAGGGACTGTCGACGGAGACTGGGCGTATGTTTGAGATGTGGATCGGGCCAGTATGCCATCCGAGACTGCCCTGACCAGAGAGATCCAGTACATATGGTACATCGGCCAGCCTTGCCAGCACCAAGGCCTTATCTGCAGCCTCCTGGACCGAGGCGGCCTTACGTAGGAGCAGGAGCACAGCGGCCATCTGCACCAGGGGAAATCAGAGGAGGCCACCCTTGGCCCCACAATAAGATAGCTTCCATCAGGCTTGACATCAGCCGAGTTCACCGGCACCGAGACACGGTCAGGCCTATGCGATGACTGTAGAGGTGGCAGAGACAGCCGGAGAAGTGATCGCAGATACTATCTTAGTAGCTTTATTACCAGCATTAGTCCTATTTGATTCTGGTGCCACACACTCTTTTATAGTTGCTAGTTTCGTGGCTACCCATAGAATAGCTACCGCACCCCTTTCGAAGGTCAAGAGGATTCTTACGGAAGGTAGAATAGTACCTGTTAGCGACACTTATAGATCATGTTCAGTAGTTGTCTGCGGGTGAGAGATACGTACCCAATTTCTGGTCTTCTTTATGTCGGACTATGATATTGTCCTAGGCATGGATTGGTTGAGCCAATACCACGCAATGCTAGATTGCCGTCGTGGTTGTGTCATCTTTAGACCCCCAGATCACCCAGAGTTTGAGTTTCTTTGGGGAGCCCGAGAGCATGGTGTCCAACCTACCCTAGCGACACACATTGCAGAAGGTAAACCGATGTACCCTCACTTTATAGCAGAGTTTGAGGATGTGTTCACAGAGGATCTCCCAGGACTGCCATCTGACAGAGACATTGAGTTCACTATAGAGTTGACTCCAGGAGCCGAGCCAGTTACTTCCCCCGTTTACAGACTAGCACCGAAGGAGTTGGTTGAGCTGAAAGTCCAAGTAGATGATCTCTTAGATAAGGGTTTCATACGGGCTAGTGTATCTCCATGGGGAGCACCTATTCTGTTTGTACCAAAGAAGGACGGGACGGTACGCTTGTGTATCGATTACAGGGCGCTAAATACTGTAACGATAAAGAACAAGTATCCACTGTCGTACATCGATGATTTGTTTGATCAACTTAGCGGTGCATGTGTATTTTCGAAGATCGATCTCAGATCCGGTTATCATCAGATCAAGGTACGGAGAGAGGACATCCAGAAGACGGCCTTTCGGACGAAGTATGGCCACTATGAGTTTTTAGTCATGCCGTTTGGTTTAACCAACGCGCCAGATGTATTTATGTGTTTGATGAACAACGGCTTCCACCAGTACTTAGAAAAGTTCGTGGTGGTATTTATCGACGATATCTTGGTATATTCTAAGAGCCAGGAGGAGCATGAGAGGCATCTCAGGATCGTGATAGAGACACTGAGACATGAGAGGTTGTACGTTAAGCTCAGCAAATATGAGTTTTGCCTGGATAGAGTACCATTTTTGGGGCACATAATCACCGGAGATGGACTAGCAGTTGACCCGGAGAAGGTAGCTGCAGTCGAGACATGGCATACCCCTACATCAGTTATAGAGGTTAGAAGTTTTCTCGGACTTATCGAATATTATCGGAGATTCGTGGAAAACTTCTCGAGGATAGCTGCGCCTATGACGCGACTGACGTGTAAGGGCGAGGAGTTTATCTGGACCGACGAGTATCAGGCGGCTTTCGATGAGCTGAAGAAGCGTCTGACATCAGCACCGATTTTGACACTACCTTCAGGATCAGGAGGATTTGTAGTGTATAGTGATGCGTCTGGGAGCGGATTGGGATGTGTACTGATTCAATATGGCAAGGCGATAGCCTACGCATCTAGACAGCTGAGAGTTCATGAGAAGAACTATCCGACGCACGACTTGGAGCTAGCTGCAGTAATATTTGCACTAAAGCTATAGAGACATTACCTTTATGGTGAGCGTATTGAGATTTACACAGATCATAAAAGCCTGAAGTACGTCTACACCCAGAAGGAGCTCAACATGAGGCCGAGGCGCTGGCTAGAGTTGATGACAGATTATGACATTGAGTTACAGTACCACCCTGGCAAGGCAAATATCGTAGCAGATGCCTTAAGCAGGAAGCCCATGGCATACTTTTTGATGACTCAACGACAATTGCTAGAGGATATCCAGGAGCTTGGGATTGAGATTGTATTGCCAGGCATGGATGGACAGATGGACAATCTTGAGGTTCAGTCTACACTGATTGAGAGGATCAGGGCAGCCCTGCCTATAGATGCAAGATTTTGACGTCTACGAGAAAGGGCAGAGGCTGGCATGTAGATGGGACTTAGGATTCATGAAGACAAAATATTGAGGTGTGGAGACCACCTATATGTTCCGAGTGGCGAGCTACGCCAAGAGTTGATGACCGAGGCACATAGCTCGATTTATTCCATTCATCCCGGGGGTACAAAGATGTATCGAGACTTGAGGCAGCATTTCTGGTGGCATGGGATGAAGAGAGAAATTATAAGATTCATGGCAAAATATTTAGTTTGTCAGCAAGTCAAGGCTGAACATCAGAGGACTGGAGGATTATTGCAGCCGCTTCCCATTCCCGAGTGGAAGTGGGAACACATTACTATGGACTTCGTCACAGGATTCCCGCGAAGCCCTAGCGGGAAGGATGCAGTTTGGGTTATCGTAGACAGACTCACCAAGTCTGCACATTTCTTGCCCTTCAGAGTTGGGCAGTCCACAGAGATATTAGCTGATATGTATATGAGACAGATAGTACGACTACATGGAGTGACTGTCAGTATCGTATCGGATCGTGATTCCAGATTCACGTCATATTTTTGGTGGAGTATGCAGGAGAGCCTAGGAACTCGTCTCAAGTTCAACACTGCATATCATCCACAGACTGATGGTTAGTCAGAGCGCACGATACAGATATTAGAGGATATATTGAGAGCGTGCATGATTGATTTTGGAGGATCTTGGGAGGACCACCTACACTTGGTGGAATTCTCCTACAATAACAGTTATCAGGCTAGCATACAGATGGCACCTTATGAGGCACTATACGGCAGAAAATACAGGTTGCCAGTTTGCTGGAGTGACGTGGGAGAGCGTCAAATACTTGGTCCAGAGTTGGTGACACAGATAGTGGAGAAGGTCAAGCAGATTTAGAGCCACCTGCGTGCAGCACAGGACAGACAAAAACATTGGGCGGATGCACACCGCAGACCATTAGAGTTCAAGGAGGGTGACCATGTATTTTTTAGGATATCACCTACTCGGGGTACCATCAGATTCGGAGGCAGAGGCAAGCTGAGTCCGAGGTACATCGGGCCTTTTGATATCTTGGAACGAGTTGGCGAAGTGGCTTACCGTCTTGCATTGCCTCCATCATTAGAGGGAGTGCATGACGTATTTTATGTATCGTAGTTGAGGAGATATGTCGCAGACCCTAGCCACATGCTTGATCATTCAGAGAATACAGTCGGGCCCAGTCTGTCTTACGTAGAGCAGCCAGTTGAGATCCTCGATCACAGCGAGAAGACTTTGAGAGGGCAGACTATTCGACTGGTCAGAGTTGCATGGATGCACCATTCACCAGGCGAGTCTACTTGGGAGCACGAGGATTTTATTCGACAGCGGTTCTCGTACTTATTTGAGGAGCAAGGTACAAATTTACGTACAATATTTGATTACTAGTTGTTTTAAAATTCTCTTAGCTATTATCGTGCTTTATTTTTAATTTCGGGGACAAAATTTTTCTAAGTTGGGAAGAACGTAAACCCCCTCGATTAATTCTATAGATAGTCAGTTTTGGATTTGGAAAATTTTGGATTAGCAGCAGATGTTGACGTTTAGAGTAGTATTGTCTGTTATTTTATTTAATTAAACCCTTGGCGCGCCATATCATTGTTTAATTATTCGGAGCCCATTATCAGCCCATGAATTCCATCGGACTATTATACTTCTGACTTGACTCACCAATTTAGGCACTGTACTTTTTGTCACACAAAAATCAAATCCGTTGTGCCTTAAATTAATCGCACAACTTCCCGTATCTTAAAATCTTTATTTAATTTCGTGTCGGACACCTGTGTCGTTACCCACAATTTTGAGATACCAACTTAACCCGTTGAGCCGGACCAACTAAAGGGTCCAAGACTGACTCCAAGCCCCCACCATTTTTGACCTTTGTGTCATTTCCAAATTTTGACCCCAAGTGCCCCCATTTAATTTAAAAGCGCGGGACACTTTAATTCTATTTAAATCAGGGATACCAATTTTGTCTAATCCTATTTTAATCTCCAAATTAATCCTAATGTCTATTTAATTAAACCCATGCCAAACACCCAACACCACCTCACCATGCAAATCACCAAACTCTATTTTTTCCTACAATTTTTGCATCATTTTATGTGTTCGTGCAATTTCCCAAAGTTAAGGGGTTTAGTTGCAATTTATTAATTTAGGTGTCCTCACCCTATTGGCCATGACCAAATGGAGAGCTTACCATTCTTTGACCTAGTCAACATTTTTACCCCTTCCTTTGCATGGAGAAACCAACTTCTCCATGTGAAATCCTAGCCCTCCAATTTAACTGAGAGCATCCCCACCACACTTCACTCACACACCTCCCTATAAAACATTACCATTACCCTCACAACTCCCAAGTCGGCCCTAATCCCTAGACATTAGGAACCACGCTCCCTCTCTCTCTCTCTCCTCCCTCCTCCATATTATTCTCCATACAAATTTCTTCTTCTTTCTTTCTTCTTCCTGGAGAGGAACTATCATCCGGCCTGTGCACAGTGCCTCCGACCGGCCGACTGAACCGACTCCGGTCTGCAGATCCCTCTGACCTGCCTACTTCCGACTGACCACCCTCGACTCCACGGTGCTGTTCCCTCCGACTCCGGCGGCGCACCCCGCACCCGCGCAGCTCCGGCCTGCAGCACCCCCGTGCAGCTCCGGCGATGCTGTGCAGCACCCCCCGATCCTGCTGTGCAGTTTCCCCGTCCGCCCGTCCGACCTCCTCCCTGTTATCACCACCACCACCATTAGATCTTATCATCACCACCACCACCACCACAAGCTCCCATCATCACCACCACCGCGAGATCACTACCACCACCATTGACACCCATCCGGTCCGGCCAGACCACCTCGCTCCGGCCGCCTAGGTATACTTCTCCCCCTCTCTTTATATTTATGTATTATTTTGTATATTAGTTAGGGTTATGTTGTATAACTTGGTTGTGTAATGTTAGTATAATAAGGATCCAATATGAGAAGAGATTTGAGATTAGGGTTTAATGTTAAGATTAGGTTTTACCTACATAAGAAATTAAAATAGAATTAAAAGAACTACATGGGCCACCACAAAAAACTTGTCACGCCCCGGTTCCATAGGTAAGGAACCGAGCCACGTGGCAATGACAAAAAACCTTGTCACGCCCCGGTTCCATAGGTAAGGAACCGAGTCACGTGGCAATGGCTAGCAGCGCACTTCGACGGGCATTGCCACGTGACTCGGTTCCTTACCTATGGAACCGGGGCGTGACAAGATTTTTTTGGTGGCCCATGCAGGTCAGATTTAAATCGTCTTGGTCACCTGACTGTGCCAAGCTAGCCTGCAAATTAGGAATAGATATTAGGAATCTCATCTGCAAAGTTTAAAACCTTCATATGATACCTCTATCTCGATATCTTTTATCAAATTGCATCTTGTTTATTTCCCTCAACGCTGATCGCAGTCATGACTTCTTTTCAGAGTTATGAATCTCCGTAGTGGATGCGTCGCGCAGCCTGGCGATGTTCCCCGAGACACAGGATCCTCCGGGGAACCAGAACTGGAGCAGGTCCTTCTACTGACTCCAGCTCCCGTGGGGCAGTCATCAGGACAGCCCGAGGTGCCTTCAAACGGGCATCAGACTCCACATCAGGCAGGACCTGAGGATCAGAGGATGTGAACTAAACAGGCCTGGACCCAGACCAGTTCGGCCTGGTCCTCCTCTGACTGGGTCGTGGGCCCGGGCTGGGTCGGTATAATTTTCGACCGGGCCGGGCCAGCCTGGACCGTTCTTTTTCTTGGGTTTGACCTGACCCGAACCCGATCAAACTCGGTCAGCGAGGGCCATGGGCCAGCCCGGACCGGGCCCATTAACACCTTGAGTGATACGTGCTTGATATTGCTCAATATGTTGTTGAGCTTGCATGCGCTTCTCGTCTAATGCTTCTAACTCTTGAAGTCGAAGACGATCGTTATTTTTGATAGTTAACTCGTTAGCGAGAGCTATTCTGCGGGAGGGGATCTAAATCTCGAGAGGAATAATGGCCTCACACCCGTAAATCAGAGAGTATGTCATACTTCTAGTGGCCTATTATCGTGATAGAATGCTTGGCTAGCAAACTGTGGCCCATTATCGTGGATTATCCTTCGGGGAACACCAAAGTGGTAGATCACATGATGCTTGACAAGGCTAATCACAATGGATGTTTTCACTTCAACGAGCGATACCGCTTTTGCACAATTGAAGAAATAGTCAGTTATTACTAAAATAAACTGATGACCTATAGACAAAGGTGGGCTGATATGGCCAATGATGTCCATCCCTCAAGCTTCGAAAGGGCAAGATACGCCTTTGGGGCTTAAGAACTCTGACGGTTGATGTATAAAGTCGGCATAAATTTTATCGACTCTGCACCTATGAGCATAATCTATAGCATCAGCTACTATAGTGGGACCGTAGTAACCCATCCTTCTGAGTCTGTCCTATAATTTGGGACATGACTGATGTGCTCCATATGTGCCATCATGAGCTTCCTGAAGCGCTCGTCTTGCTTCAATATCAGAAAGGCATCACAGAAGGAGCCCATCATAAGATTGACGATACAACATTTTAGATGTTACATCATAATAGAACCGAAGTGAGCATCTTTTAATAGTGGTAGTCTCTTTTGGGTCGTTTGAAAGAATTCTATAGGCTGCATAGTCTATAAAAGAAACCTCCAGTCTTCGTAATTAGGAATTATCTTCACCTCAAAGTTGTATTGCAGATTATTTTTAGCACATAACAATTCTTGGCCCATCAGTGTGAACAAGTTTTGTCTTTTCAATGGAATGGCCTATAAAGCTGCTAACCCAACGAGGGCATCTGCTTCCATATTTTGTAGTCGAGGCACATACTCAATGAAAAATCCAATAAAGTTTAAAGCTAACTCGATTATAGCCTGATGATAAGAGATAAGGTCTTCATGGCGAATATCATATTTTCCTCTAATCTAATTGACTATCAACATAGAGTCTACATAGGCTTCAAAATATTCGACATCCAGTTGTTTAGCTACCTGGAGACCAATAAGAAAAGATTTGTTTTATTCTACGTTATTAGAATAAGGTTCACTGAGAGAATAGGCATGGTGTATCAGCAGCTTATCAGGAGAAACGAGGACTATCCCTATACTATTAACAATATTGCCTTTGGGCCCTATCCTTGATGCACTATCAAAGAATAGTTGAATGTATTATCTCTTATTGCCATATTGGACTCCAATACTTCATCTGAAATGTCGTCATATAGCTTTGAGGTTTCTGATAGTGGGTGAGCTGCGAGAAAATCAACCAAGGCTTGATGTAATCCCCTTAATTTTTTAGAAAATTTTAAATTTGGATTTTCACAATTTTATGGAATTTTTCTGTAATTTTTAGTAATTAAAACTGAGGTATTTGAATATTGAAAGATTTTTTAAATGTTAATAATTAATATTAAAATATTATGAAAATAATAATATTTTATGGTGTAAAATTAAAAACCGGACATAGGGTATTTTTTCGGGAATTTATTGGACCCCGGATGGATTTTTAAAGCCCTAAATGCTAATTAAAATATTAAACCAATTTAAAACCCAAAATAAACCGGGTTTATTTAAAATAAACCAAACCGGTCTAATTAAACCAATTTCTGAACCGGTTTATTAAACCAATTCTTAGCGGGTCGGATCCGGGTCCAACCCAGACCCGACCCATTAACCCGAAACCCGAACCTTGCCCTAGCCTAGCGGATCGGGTCGGATCCGCTGACCTGACCCGACCCGGCCGCCCGAAACCCGCTAACCTATTTCCCTCTCTTCCCCGACCCCTCGTCTCCCTCCGCCGGCTGAACCGCCGCGTAACCGCCGGCTGACCGCCTCCCCGCGCCGCTTGGCCTCCCAGCAACGCCCGACGCTCCGCTCCCCGCCGTCGCAACCGGCCGCCGCTCCCTCTGCCGCCTTCAGCCTATAAGAACCCTATTTTCTTCCGCCGCTTCTCCCCTCCGCCGGTCTTCTTCTCCGGCGACCCGAAGCCATAGCCGCCTCCAGCCTCCCACCGCCCTAGCCCCGGCCAGCCTCGCCTTCCCCAGCTCCGCCTCGACACCCTGTGACGACGCCCCGCCTCCTTCCTCCTCCCCTCCAGCAGCCCGCAGCAGCAGCAGCAGCACGAGCGCCGCCCGCTCCGCCCGGCCGCCCGAGCCCTGCGCTGCCGTTCCCCGCCCGCTCCGGCGCCTCCTCCTCCGGCCAGTGCTCCTCCGCTGCCCCTGCCTCCCTCCGGCCGCCGCAGCTCCGAAGAAGCCCAGAAACCCTAGCTTGGACACGGACACGGTCAGGACAGTTCGTGTCGAGACACGCGGATACGAGATTTTCAGGTTTTTGGAGCCCTGTTCAGGTACTCGTAACTTTCTCCTCGCTGCCCCAATTTTAATTCCGTCAGTTACATCGTGTAGCCTGCATGACCCCCTCGGTGCCCGTGCAAATCGCTCGGTGCATCACGTCCTGTGGTGATCGTGAACCGCGATCCAAAAACAGGAAAACCAACACCCTGATTCACCCCAGAATCGAGTATGCCCCGCCAAACGGGACGACTTGGTCGCGTGCGGTCTTCACAGATACGTGCGCATCGTTGATATGGACGTGTGGGATTTCGCAGAAGCTGATTCGGATGTGCGTGCACACCGGAATCAGTGCGAATCCGCGGACAACGCCCCGTATCCGACTATTCTGTTTCTCGCTGTAACTTAGTGTACACACGTCGGATCGAGACGAAACTTGCGCCATCGGACTCATAGCAATACGCTGGTCCTATGAGCCAAGTTTGGTTCGATTCTGAGAACGTTGACAAAATCGCGTGTCGTGGGCCCCACAGGCTCCACTCGACGGGCAATTTTGAGAACAGCTCATCGGAATCCAATTCTGAAAGTTCCGTTGGGTTCGTATCATCGTTCCTGACCAGTTGACACTAAGTTAGACTGTTTTGGAGACCTTTGACCCTGACGCATTTTTCGGTGCAAAGTGGCCCACATGTGGACCCCGCTATAACCCGAAAATGTTATTTTTGCCCCTGTGTCCAAATTGGACTCAAGGACAGGTGTTTTTAGCTGATTGATATTTTCTGGATCTGATGGTGATGTCTGTTTCAGCAACCGGAGTACTGCCTGAAATCCCAGCTGAAGCCAGAGCGATAATTGGAGCCGGAAACCCAGGCAAGTGTACCTTGCCATAAATTGTAGTTTATTGATTCATTTTGTTCTCTTGCTTTATTATCTGTGACTGTTGTACTTGCTCAACCCTAGGGCCGTGTGACTTGCTTAGCGTCCGATTATAGTCGGGTGCCAACACCGTATGCGGGATTGTGCAATGTCAACTAGAGATGGATATCGTGACATTTACATTCTAGTACTTGCCATATCAAGTACGTTATACCCAGGACACTTGACACAGATCATGAGACAGAATCTTCCTAAAATATTCAAGGTGATTCTGTATAGGATACAAGTTTATGACATCTTTACATGCTTAGATTTTATCCTGTCTTATTGCATTAGTTTGATCTTGCGTAACATGAACATTGTGAACTGTACGTGAGATTACATTGGGTGGAGAGAGTATTACCATATCAAGGCTGATTATATTATATATTATAATCTGGATATGTCCTAGTCTCTGACACAGAACTTTGGCACCAGTTCTGGCCCTTCGAGAAAATACTGCTATGGTTTCTTGACACTGATCCTGTAGTAGTCTCAGCCTGAGTATGACTAATAACTCTCATTTGCATATCACTTAGCTGTTATATTTGTTTACCCTATTTGTTTCATTTGCTGCATTATTTTGGCTTGTGTTTTCTGTACCTTGCTATGTCCCCTGAGGACCTGGAATGGATTATGTCCCCAGATTTAGCAGACGAGATCTACCCTGAGGTGTACGGAACAGGGGCACAACTCGGAGCAGTACCGGAACCTGAGGACGAGGTGATCGCTGAGGACTTCTCCTGAACAACTGCTTCGCCAAGCTCAGATTTATTTGGCCAATAAACTCTTTATTTTCCTGTTTAATTAAACTTGTGTAAACAGACTTAATATCGGGTTGTTCCCCAATTTTTAATTACTTGTAACTGGATGTTGTTTATTTCTTTTGCTGATGTTGCTATCTTTATTCTGTGGATGAGATTAGTAAACCCTGACTGTTGTAATACAGCTTAAGTATGCTCCAATGGATCCATTAAATTGGGTTTGTCCATCGGTGCGTGCTGCTGGCCATTATCACGCGTCCAGTCCCTCGGTATTTTGGGACTGGGGCGTGACATGGTTTTTGTGGTGGCCCATGCAGGTCTACGACTAAATTATTCGATTTCAGCTTAGGGACCGAACAAGCCTGCAATAAGAATAGGATAAGTTTTTAGAATCTTATCCACTTGCTTGAATCGTTTTTGATATCTATATCGTATTCGAACTAATTGTTGACTTGCATCTTGCCTTGATTCCTGTGCGCCTTTTATAGTTTATTTTGATGCAGAGTAATGGATTCACAAGTAAATGACGGAACTCCAACAAGAACACCAATAGGTGCTGAAGCCACCTACGGAGAAGATAAAGTGATGCTATTGAGTGGAGATCCCTCTACTTATCGAAGCAGCCAAGCAGATCAGCAAGCTTCTAGATTTCGGCGTGATGACATTCCGCCGCCTCCACAGTTCACTCAACAGATGCCTGTCTTTCCACCAGGGCAAGCAATGGACGGGCAACAGATATTCTAACTGATCTACGCAATGATGCAAGCCCAGCAACAAGTCTAACATGAGGCTCAGCATCGCGAAGCTGATTACTTGAGGAACAGTCTAGTAAATGCACTGGAGCAGGCCAACCTACCAGCTAGACGACAACCGACGGGCTCTATCACTGATTTCCGCCAACTGAAGCCCCGTACCTTTTCGGGCAAAGAAGGACCAACCGAAGTTCATGAGTGGCTCACCAACATACAACACCAGTTGGAAGCAGCTGAACTTCCAAGAGAACGTTGGATGACCGCCGTCAGAATGCAATTGACGGACAATGCTCATCACTAGTGGCTATCCGAGGAGACCCGGCTCGGACCAGACCGAGTTACTTAGGAAGAGTTCTCCAGGCTCTTCCAGGAGACGTACATTCCGGCTATCTCTCGATCAGAACTTCGGGACAAGTTCAATCGTCTCACTCAGGAAGCTATGACGGTGGAAGAGTACAACGCCGTTCGCCCCAACATTGATCCCGACAAAAGAAGAGAAGGCCGAGAAGTTTTTCGACGGACTCAACATCGAGTTACAGAAACTAATTGGATCTGTCGCACCAACTTCGTACTCGGACGTCCTTGCTGCAGCCCGACGCATGGAGCTCGTCACCAGGAGAGAAACCAGTCTGAAGCGGCCTTTCCCATCAGCAACATCCAAAGCACCACAAGAAGAAGCTGCAAAAAGATCTCACCAACAGCAGAAAGCAGCTACCCCACAAGTAATAGTCCTCTCTACTTGTCACTACTGTGGCAAAGTAGGCCATCTCGCCAGGGAATGCCGACACAGGTTAGGACTGTGCTTAGGTTGCGGATCCAGATAGCATGCAGTGAGGGACTGCCCTGAGCGTAGAGAAGCACCAAGGGCAAACCAACAAGCTCTACCAGCACCAGGAGGACATCAACCAAGGCCACCCTTGGCACTTCAAGCAGCACCCTACCAGCAAGCCCAGCAACAGCAGAGGGCACCACCTCAAGGACGTGGACAAGCTTTCGCGATGACTGTGGGAGACGCGCAGAACCATGGAGTAGCTAATGCGAGTAAGTTTTTGTAGTTCCGTTTCTAGCATTTTTGTAGTTCGTGCCTGTTGGTTCGTGACCCCAGACTTAACCTGATAATTTTAAACTTGCTATTAATTGATAACCTAGTGTTAACCTAGTAATTTTGAACTTATAATTTAGAATGTTTTATAAATGAAAAACTGATATATTTTTGAAAGATAACCTGGTTTTCTAAAACAGTAATTTTCTAGATTTTCCCCATTTAGGAAATTTCATAACTTTTAATGCTTAGGGAAATAATTTTTCCTAGGTGTTAGTCTTAACCTTGATTCTCCTTGAGTTTGATGTGCTTCGAATAATGTTTGAAACTGTGTCATCTCTGTTGACGGGTTATTTTTGATTGCGAGGACGCAATCCTCTTAAGGGGGTAGATTGTAATCCCCCTGATTTTTTAAAAAAATTTAAATTTGGATTTTTACAATTTTATGGAATTTTTCTATAATTTTTAGTAATTAAAACTGAGGTATTTGAATATTGAAAGATTTTTTAATGTTAATAATTAATATTAAAATATTATGAAAATAATATTTTATGGTATAAAATTAAAAACCGGACATAGGGTATTTTTTCGGGAATTTATTGGACCCCGGATGGATTTTTAAAGCCCTAAAAGCTAATTAAAATATTAAACCAATTTAAAACCCAAAATAAACCGGGTTTATTTAAAATAAACCAAACCGGTCTAATTAAACAAATTTCTGAACCGGTTTATTAAATCAATTCTTAGCGGGTCGGATCCGGGTCCAACCCAGACCCGACCCATTAACCCGAAACCCGACCCGTGCCCTAGCCTAGCGGATCGGGTCGGATCCGCTGACCTGACCCGACCCGGCCGTCCGTAACCCGCTAACCTATTTCCCTCTCTTCCCCGACCCCTCGTCTCCCTCCGCCGGCTGAACCGCCGCGTAACCGCCGGCTGACCGCCTCCCCGCGCCGCTTGGCCTCCCAGCAATGCCCGACGCTCCGCTCCCCGCCGCCGCAACCGGCCGCCGCTCCCTCTGCCGCCTTCAGCCTATAAGAACCCCATTTTCTCCCGCCGCTTCTCCCCTCCGCCGATCTTCTTCTCCGGCGACCCGAAGCCATAGCCGCCTCCAGCCTCCCACCGCCCTAGCCCCGGCCGGCCTCGCCTTCCCCAGCTCCGCCTCGATACACCACGACGACGCCCCGCCTCCTTCCTCCTCCCCTCCAGCAGCCCGCAGCAGCCCGAGCGCCGCCCGCTTCGCTCCGCCCGGCCGCCCGAGCCCTGCGCTGCCGTTCCCCACCCGCTCCGGCGCCTCCTCCTCCGGCCAGTGCTCCTCCGCTGCCCCTGCCTCCCTCCGGCCGCCGCAGCTCCGAAGAAGCCCAGAAACCCTAGCTTGGACACAGACACGGTCAGGACGCAGTTCGTGTCGAGATACGCGGACACGAGATTTTTAGGTTTTTGAAGCCCTGTCTCGTAACTTTCTCCTCGCTGCCCCGATTTTAATTTCGTCAGTTGTATCGTATAGCCTGCATGACCCCCTCGGTGCCCGTGCAAACCGCTCGGTGCATCGCGTCCTGTGGTGATCGTGAACCGCGATCCAAAAATAGGAAAACCAACACCCTGATTCACCCCGGAATCGAGTACGCTCCGCAAACGGGACGACTTGGTCACGTGCGATCTTCACAGATACGTGCGCGTCGTTGATACGGACGTGCGGGATTTCGCAGAAGCTGATTCGGATGTGCGTGCACACCGGAATCAGTACGTATCCGCGGACAACGTCCCGTATCCGACTATTCTGTTTCTTGCTGTAACTTAGTGTACACATGTCGGATCGAGACGAAACTTGCGCCATCGGACTCGTAGTAATACGCTGGTCCTGTGAGCCAAGTTTGGTTCGATTCTGAGAACGTTGACAAAATCGCGTGTCGTGGGCCCCACAAGCTCCACTCGACGGGCGATTTTGAGAACGGCTCATCGGAATCCAATTCTGGAAGTTCCGTTCGGTTTGTATCATCGTTCCTGACCTGTTGACACTAAGTTGGACTGTTTTGGAGACCTTTGACCCTGACACATTTTTTGGTGCAAAGTGGCCCACATGTGGACCCCGCTTTAACCCGAAAATATTATTTTTGCCCCTGTGTCCAAATTGGACTCAAGGACAGGCATTTCTAACTGATTGATATTTTCTGGATCTGATGGTGATGTCTGTTTCAGCTACCGGAGTACTGCCTGAAATCCCAGCTGAAGCCAGAGCGACAATTGGAGCCGAAAACCCAGGCAAGTGTACCTTGCCATAAATTACAGTTTATTGATTCCTTTTGTTCTCTTGCTTTATTATCTGTGACTGTTGTACTTGCTCAACCCTAGGGCCGTGTGACTTGCTTAGCGTCCGATTATAGTCGGGTGCCAACACCGTACGCGGGATTGTGCAATGTCAACTAGAGATGGATATCGTGACATTTACATTCTAGTACTTGCCATATCAAGTACGTTATACCCAGGACACTTGACACAGATCATGAGACAGAATCTTCCTAAAATATTCAAGGTGATTCTGTATAGGATACAAGTTTATGACATCTTTACATGCTTAGATTTTATCCTGTCTTATTGCATTAGTTTGATCTTGCGTAACATGAACATTATGAACTGTACGTGAGATTACATTGGGTGGGGAGAGTATTACCATATCAAGGCTGATTATATTATATATTGTAATCTGGATGTGTCCTAGTCTCTGACACAGAGCTTTGGTAACAGTTCTGGCCCTTCGAGAAAATACTGCTATGGTTTCTTGACACTGATCCTGTAGTAGTCTCAGCCTGAGTATGACTAATAACTCTCATTTGCATATTACTTAGCTGGTATATTTGTTTAGCCTATTTGTTTCATTTGCTGCATTATTTTGGCTTGTGTTTTCTGTACCTTGCTATATCCCCTGAGGACCTGGAATGGATTATGTCCCCAGATTTAGCAGACGAGATCTACCCTGAGGTGTACGGAACAGGGGCACTACTCGGAGCAGTACCGAAACCTGAGGATGAGGTGATCGTTGAGGACTTCTCCTGAACAACTGCTTCGCCAAGCTCAGATTTATTTGGCCAATAAACTCTTTATTTTCCTGTTTAATTGAACTTGTGTAAACAGACTTAATATCGGGTTGTTCCCCAATTTTTAATTACTTGTAACTGGATGTTGTTTATTTCTTTTGCTGATATTGCTATCTTTATTCTGTGGATGAGATTAGTAAATCTTGACTGTTGTAATACAGCTTAAGTATGCTCCGATGGATCCATTAAATTGGGTTTGTCCATCGGTGCGTGCTGCTGGCCATTATCACACGTCCAGTCCCTCGGTATTTTGGGACTGGGACGTGACACTTGACCTTTTACTGCCTTTTGTGGGACATATACCATATGGTAAGATGATAGTAGCATTGCCCATTTAGCCAGGCAAATTTTGAGTGTGCTTGATTTAGTCATCAGCACCATGAGGGGATTCACTCTGGATATAACATGGATTATTTGGCCAATCATATAATAACGTATCTTCTAGATGACAAAGACCAAGGCGAGGCACTCTTTGTCTACATGAGTGTACCTGTGATCGATACCGACCATTATACTACTGAGAAAGTAGATAACTTGTTCATGGCCCTCAATAATATTCTATGCAAGAAAAGCTTCTAGGGAATGATCCATTGCTCGAACATACAACAAGAAGGGTCTTCCCATAATAGGAGTCACCAAAACTGGAGAATTTGTAAGATACCATTTGATATCATCGAATGCCCGTTGGCATGCTTCATTCCAAACAAACCTTACACTTTTTTTATAAGTTGAGTGAATGGCCTGTACCGACCTTAGAGGTTTGAGATAAACCTTTTGATATATGGCAATCGATCTTGCAGCCTACGAAGCTCCTTAAGGTTATGTAGATGTCGCATTTCAAGGATAGCTTTAACTTTGTCAGGGGCAAGATAGATACCCTTGGAAGTTATAACAAATTTGTAGAATTTACCACTGAAGACTCCTCGTAGCTCCAGGCGAAGACGTCAATCTATTCTTTTATAAGCTGTATAAGTGCTTTATTTATCCTCGTCAAGGAGACTTTTGCTAATGAAGATTGGTTTTGGGGAAGACTCCTCACCTAAATCGATCTGAATAATTTCTTGTTCTGTAGGCGGTTTGCGTTTCTCAAACCGTAGCTCCCATTGTGAATCCATCCGTTGTGCCCACGAATCATTTTTAAAGGGTTCTAATGATTGATCATTCTCATCATCTGGGTCTACTGATACCATGTTGACAGACAAAGCATGCTTGAATATATCACCTATACTTTCATCAAAATCCCAGGATGACGATTCAGAGGAGTAAAAAGGTGTTTCTTCGTCTGACTATGAGCTTTCAAGAGTCATCAGAGGAGTGACCTAACCTAAACTACTACGAGTCCATTAGTAGTAAATTTTAGGCTTGGATTTTGGAGAAAAGTGATATATATGTCACCCTCACATTTCCAATTAAGGGTAGTTTGGTAATTGACACGGGTATTTTTATTTTAGAATGTGTTGTATTTAAATATTATGCATGCATGCATGATTAATTAATTATTATATTATTTATTGACTGCTAGTTGTTGATTTATTTTAGACTTGTGTAGTGGGCCTAACCTATTTTATTAGATGCATGAACCAATATTTTAGATTGGTTTAGTTTGAGCCCATGAATTAGGCCCATGGATTAGGAGGTTGGATTAATTAGTGAAGCCATTAGACTAGAACCTTTCCTCCATAATTAATTTCTTCATGAGAGGTCCCAAGGGGTATTTTAGACATTTAACTTGCTTGGAAGAGGGTTTATGATCAGCCATTAGAGGAGGAGAGAGAGTGCATCTCTTATTTTATTTTCCATTCTAAATAGATCTAGATTTTTCCCCTTTCCAAATTTCTTTATTCCCTCACCATTCCTCACCAAATTTCTACCCAAATTTAGTCCTTATTATTCAATAGAGGCTATAATAACAAGGATCTATAAGAAGAAAACAAGGATCAAGAAGGAGGAGGCCAAGATCTACAAGGAGGAGCTACTTTCAATTTTGGGGATTTTTCATTGAGAATCCATCTCCCAATAGGTATATTTTAATTTTTTTTCCTTCTAGTAGACTCTAAATCTGAGATTTAACCATAAGAAACTAACTCACATGCATAGGCTACCCATAGGAATTACTTTTAGGTTCATCGAAGACCTACGGTGGAAGTTATATGCATTTTGGTACCAATTTTGGGGAAATTTTAAGATTGGCACATGTGTATTTGTCATTTGGTCTAATAGATCAAAATGATATATGATTGATTATTTGTGACTAGTGTCATGTCCATAATTAGATACGTGTATGCCGTATCTCGTCAATTTGACGATACAAGATATTTTGGGAGTTTTTTCTCCGACACGGGACTTTATGCATATCACATTTTGACACGGATACATAGTTGATTCTATTATGGTTCGTATATTTCATAATTAGTATTTTAGACTTGCTCGTGTCCTCCGGGATGCGTTTGGTTGTGTGTTGGAACAGTATCGCAAGCGTATTATAGAATTAGTGTGATACGGGTGCGGTGCACTCCACGTGTTTGGTTTATTGTCCTCTTTCCTACTTGTGCATGTGTATTTATATATCTATATGATATTTATGTAATATATATATGTATATAATAGTGTATATAATTAAGTGTCCTTGTGTGTGTATATATGTATGTATATAATAGTGTGTGTGTGTGTATATATATATATATATATATATATATGTGTGTGTGTGTGTGTGTGTGTGTGTATGTGTGTACTAGTGTTTACATATGTATATGCATGTGTGTGTTTGTGAGTATGTGTGTAAGAGTGTAGGTATATATATATATATATATAGAGAGAGAGAGAGAGGAGTATATATATATAGAGAGAGATTTATATAGATATTGGTATCTATGTATTATGTAAGGGTATATAATTATATATATATATATATATATATATATATATATATATATATATATATATATATATATATATAAGCATAGATAAGGGTATTGATATAGATAGATGTATATGTATATAAGTGTTGGTGGCATGTTGTTGTATGAGTTTATGTGTTTGTATTTATGTGTGAGTGTATATACATTTATCTATATGAATATATGTGTATTTTTTATATATGTATGTGTTTATGTGTGAGAGATATAGCTATTTATGATATGAGTTTTGTGTATTATGTCTATACAATACATATGATGAAGTATATATATATATATATATATATATATATATATATATATATATAGATTGAGATACTTGATTGATACATATATGAATGTATGTGTATATGTATATACATAGAGGTGTTTGAATATATGTGTATGTGTCCATATATCTATATGTGAGTGTATATATATGTATAGAGTTATATTCATAGACGTATATATAAGTGTGTTGTGTTTGAGGTTGTGTTTGTGTGTGTGTGTGTGTGTTTGTATGCTTATGGTTCTATGTGCGTGGTTGTGCAGCGAGCAGCACGTGTGCAACAAGCAGCGCACGTGCAGCAGCAGGCTGCAATAGCAGCAGCAAACTGCAGTAACAGTGCCGCAGTAGCGCGCGAGCAGCGTACGAGCAGCACGCGTACAGCAGCAGCAGTATACTGCAGCAGCAGCGCGAGAGCAGCGCTCGTGCAGCGCTCATGCAGCGCGCGTGCAGCAGTAGACTGCAGTAGCAGCAGTAGACTGCAGTAGCAGCACCGCAGTAGTACGCGTACAACAAGTACAACGGGCTACGACAGTAGCAGCATTTGCAGCACAATATGGAGGGGGCTCGGGGAGCCACTGCATTCAACAAGAGAGTGCACAGTATCAGCACCACTATGCAGTATTAGTGAGCGATCACTGATATCAGTCTAGTTACAGTATCAGGGAGTATCCAATTCAGTTCACAGTGCCGTTCAGTTCAGATTTGGATCTAGTATTTCAGTATCATAGTATATGTAAACCCCCTCGATCAATTCTATATATAGTCAGGTTTGGATTTGGAAAATTTTAGATTTTTCAGCAGATATTGAGGTTTAGAGAAGAGTTGTCTGTTATTTCATTTAAATAAACCCTTGGCGCGCCCTATCATTGCTTAATTATTCGGAGCCCAATATCAGCCCATAAATTCTATCGGACTATTGTACTTCTGACTTGACTCGCCAATTTAGGCACTGGACTTTTCTGTCACTCAAAAATTAAATCCGTTGTATCCTAAATTAATTGCACAACTTCCCGTATCCTAAAATCCATATTTAATTCTGTGTCGGCCACCTATGTCGTTACCCTCAATTTTGAGATACCAACTTAACCCGTTGAGCTGGACCAACTAAAGGGTCCAAAATTGACTCCAAGCCACCACCATTTTTGACCTTTGTGTCATTTCTGAATTTAGACCCCAAGTGCCCCCCATTTGATTTAAAAGCACGGGACACTTTAAATTCTATTTAAATCAAGGATACCAATTTTGTCTAATCCTATTTTAATCCCCAATTAATCCCAATGGCCATTAAATTAAACCCATGCCACACACACAACACCCCCTCACCATGTAAATCACCAAACATAATTTTATCCACAATTTTTGCATCATTTTATGTGTTCGTGAAATTTCTCGAATTTAAGGGGCTTAGTTGCAATTTATCGATTTTAGGTGTCCTCACCTCATTGGCCAAAGCCAAATGAAGAGGTTACCATATGTTGATCGTAGTCAACATTTCCCTCCCCCTTCCCTTGCATGAAGAAACCAAGTCTTCATGTTAAATCCTAGCCCTCCAATTTAAATGGGAACATCCCCACCACACATCCCCCACACACCTTCCTTTAAAACATCACCATCACCCTCACAACTCACAAGCCGGCCCTAATCCCCACATTTGGGAAATCTCCCTCTCTCTCTCTCTCCTCTCTCCTCTACATGGGAAACCAAGCCACCACGTTCATATTTATATTTTCTTTCTTCTTCTTACATTCTTCTTCTTCTTCTTCATCCTTTCTTCTTCCTGAGAAGACCCATCCGGCCGACCAACTCCGTCCGGCCAGCGCCGCACCGTCCGCGTTCACTTCGACCTGGCCTGTACAGCTCCCCCGCCCACTACCAGAGCAGCTCCCCCACCTACTGCCAGAGCAGCTACCCCCGCCTACTGCCAGAGCAGCTCCCCCGCCTACTGCCAGAGCAGCTCCCCCCGCCTACTGCCAACAGCAGCTCCCCGACTCCGGCCTGATACCACCCCGCGTCGGCCTGCTGTGCTCCGATATCACCTCCACAGCAGCTCCACGATGCAGTCCCCCTCCCGATTCTGGCTCGGCCTGTGTAGCAACCCTCCGACTCGACCGTGCACTGTCGGCCCCCGACTTCAGCACAGTTTCTCCCCATCCATCAGTCCGACTCCGGCCGACTCCCTCTTCCGGCCATCTCCTCCCTGTCCAGTCCCATCATCACCACCACCACCACGAGATCATCACCACCACCACCACAGGCTTCGCCACCACCACCTCAGGCTGTGCAACCCCATTCGGCAGCCCGTACTCCGGTCACCCCCTGCACCACCTCGCTCCGGCCAGCGATCCGCCACCTCGCCGTCGAGGTATACCAATTTTTCCCCCTCCCTATATTGTTATATATATTGTGTTGTGTTAGTTAGGGTTGTTGTTATATATGGTTTTGTGTTCATTAGCTAGGGTTTGTGGTTAAATATATGTTGGTGTATATGGAGATGTAGTGTAGTTCATGTATCTTGTGTTTAATGAGGTTTGATTAGGGTGATGTACTTAGTTAGGGTTAGGGTAAATACAAATTGTGAGAATATTACTATGATATTATTCTTAGGGCATGTGATGATGATGTAGAGTATGATCAAGAACATAGGAATATGACTTGTGGTATGTCGAGAAGGTGTATTTGTGATAGGATGATTGTAGATTAGGGTTGTCTTCTACATGAGTTATAACAATTTAATTAAGATATGTGTTCATAGAGAATTAGGTTTTGATCTTTAAATAAATAATCGGGATATATATAACATTATGGTAAAATGCTAATTTATTTACGAAGAATTAAATTGAGGAGAAATAAGGTTCTGATTTGATTGCACATTGATGAACACCGAGGAGCACGGGATTGATGAAGGACTTATATGTAGTGTAAAACCCCCACTCGGTATTTGGGGACTGGAAACTAAAGGTAATTAATTTAGGGAAGTACATGGTGATTGGTAACAATGATATTAAGCGAAGGAATTAAAATTATTAAATGTCTTTTGAGGATGGTTTGATGATGAGGTACTAAGGACTAGATGATTTGACGTATCGTATCGGTAGTCAACTATGGTCAACCCCCTAGTGTATTATCCCTGGGAGTATAGACTGAGACTGAGTTTAGGTGTGGATGTGTGTCGCATCCCTGTCTGACGTAGAATAGATTATTGATTTTTGGTTTGTATCTCATCTCTAGGTACTGCGGGACCTGAGGACTTAGACGTGGTACCGGGACCCCGTCATCAGCAGCCGCACACAGGCAAGTGTACCTAGCCACCCTGTATTTTAGATTACAAATATTTATTGTTCTTTATGTACATTGTGCACATATTTATGTTGACGCTCGATACTTTACCTCCGGATCACAACCGGGTGTTGACATTCGTTGAAACATATTAGAATAATTGTTAGATGCTTCGTAGCACCTCGATGTACATACCTGAGTATATTGACACCCTAAGACACACTCATACATGTGATCATGCCATATTCCTGTATCCTGATACTGACATCATGACCAGAGACTGGGACGATCTTAGGGTCGCGTCTGTTGAGATTACTTCTGTGTATCAAGACTGTTAGATAGAGGTTCAGGTTCAGCGCACCATCGTTGACCGCTTGGGAAGGGGAAGACAGTTACTAGACGTTTGGGCTCTCCTGTACGCGCTTATATATGTATGTAGTATCTATGTAGTGATCCTGTATCTAGTGTAGTAGTATCACCCGTGTGACTCTTTGCCCGGAGCTGCGGTACGTCCCGTGTGTTTCCGTGTCCGGAGCTACAATTTTATTTTGGACAGCCCACGCGTCGAACATTGTCTTTAAACTGTGTCACACTTATTTGGTTATGATAGAAGTACCCTGTTATTGCACTTGTACTTTTCTGTATACTTGGCATGCTGTATTTTTGTAACTTGTTACGTCCCTCTGAGGACCTGGTTCCCTGCCAGTTTTGCAGCATAGATGATTACGGAGCATTTGGAGTAGCTGTTGGAGTTGCATGTCTTGCGAGCATGGTACCAGGTACTCACATCTTATCTACCGGCATTATGGTTATTTTATATTGATTATTCATCTGCTGTTGTAGCCTAGTTTTTATAGACTCATACTTCTTCTCGAGTCTATTCGAGTTAGTGTGTTATTGGGCGGCCAACTCTAGCACATATAGCTCTTTCTTGTATATTGCTGTACATTGTGGATTGAGACATAAAAGTTTATATTTATGGGATATCTAGATAGTGCCCTTTATATTTTACAGCTTATACGTATTCGAGTCAGACCAGAGTCTGGTCGAATACGTAGCTGGCGTGTCACGTATTCCTGGTCCTACGTATTTTGGGACTGGGGCGTGACAGTATATCAGTCACTGTGTCGAGCATAGTATCAGTAGGTTTTAGTTTCAGTCCTATTTCAGATTAGTTGCTTAGTATTTGGTTAGCATGTTAATATATAATTAGTCATATATATATATTATATGTTTGTTTATATAGTTAGTTGAGGTATTGGTTTCAGTTCAGTTGTTTACTAGTGGTTTGGGTTATCAAGATATTGGTTTCAGTCACGGTATTTGGGCATTGAGTTGGGTTAGTTGAGGTATTGAGTAGTTGAGGTAATTGGTATATTATGGTTAGTAGTTTATATATATATATATATATATATATATATATATATATATATATATATATATATATATATATACTTGTTTATGTTGAGTTAGTTATATCTAGCTATATGTATTATGTATATATGTAGTTATGGGTTATTGAGATTTTGAGTTAGCTAGTATTAGTTAGTATTTATATATATATTAGTATAGACATATATACATGTTAGTATGCTAGTAAATAGTTAGCTACATATATAAATATATTTGTATTAGTTGTTATTGTATAGTAGTAGTTAGTTATGTATATATGTAGTGGTATTATTGTTTAGTAGTTAGACACTTATATAGCTACTGCTAGAGGTTTATATATATGTGTATTAGCATATTAGCTTGGGGTATTATATATATATTAGTTATATGTTTGGATACCAAGGTATTACCAAGATATTGGGCCGATACCCAAGGTATTGAGTTTGGGTTTCGAGATAGGTGCGATACGCATTGGTGCAAGGCCAATGTATCCTATTTCATTTGTATTGATATAGTATTATAATATTTGACTTGTATATATATCTAAAATACTATTTTCATATAATTAAACTTGCGTATCTTAGGATACGGCTCTTTGAGTGCCTTGTTGTATCTTAGTTTAGCTTGTATAGATTAGTTTCATAGTGTATCGACTTAGTGACTTAGTGTTAGACTCTTGCAACCTAGATTTCATCGGTTTGACCTAAAAATGGCTTATTGACCTAGAATTGCATCAGCTTAACTTAATTTTATTCCAGAACATTGTATTAATATAATATTCCATATATATGTTTGTGTGACACTAGTTGGGACACAGTTTTACATTCATTGCTTGGATGACAAGCGAGTACATTCTCTGATAGTTTTCTTTATTTGATATCTACTATGATTCTGGTTTATAGCATTGTTTTACCTGATTCCTCGACACTTGGATACACAGATTAGTATTGCATGGATTCACTTTCTTGCGACATGTACTTCACTTTATTACGATACATACATTATACTTGTCTGGCCTCTACTTCAGGACTCATTACTGGCATCTCATCAGGACCTACTTACTAGAATTACCTATTTTATCTGGTTGGACTCATATTTGATTTGCTTGTCGAAATTGGATTCATTTATACTAGTCGGGCAGAAAATACTCGAGTAGACATGTAAACATTCCCAAAAACTGGAATCACCTCCTCTGGTCTAATCTGAAATGATAGCAGCAGCACACCAAGTGTGCGGTGAGCCGTACTTACCCTTAGCCGTTTACATGTCGAAAGCGGTATTTTAAAACACACTAGTTAGTGCTTTTTTGCTGGCTTCATATGATACTTGCTGGACACACATCTTATTTATCTAGTTCAATTTCTCATTTATTCACAGTCTTATTTATTGTATTTTTTTGATTCACCATGCATATCTTGTCTTGCTTCTTACATTAACTGTGACTGTATTTTATTCTCTAATTCATTTCTTTTCCTTGCTCACCATGTATTACTTACTATAACTATTTAAAGTCTTTGTTAATTAATTGGAATTGCTAGCAGATGTATACTTCGCTCTAATCCTGACTGGTTATATTTTTCTAGATGATTGGCTTATAGGGCAGTATCCTATATTCTACGGGCCGCAGGATGGCGTACCTTTAGAGGATACTCTTATAGACCAGGAGGACTTAGTTGCAGAGCCTGAGGAGGTCTAATTTATTGTGTTGGATTGTATTAGGCTATTATTTGTTGAGATTCACAGTTTGTATTATTATTTCAGATTATGGATTGTATCTTTATTCTTTCCTTCGCTATTCCATTTGTGCTTTATCTTCCTTAGTTTGTTTCGTGATTGAGATTAGTTATACTTGTGATATACCATATTATTTCTCCGTTTGGAGTTGAGATAATTGACATGTACCATATTATATTGTTGAGATGTTAGATAGTTAAAAATAACCCAGACAGCGTTCTACCGTCGATGATGTAGCGTAGGCTGGACTTACCTACGTACTCGTGTCTGAATATCCGGGTGTGGGTCATGACAATTTAGGAGTACGCCAACCTCTTCCATAGTTGAAATTTTTTTCGGACTTTAAATTATAGCCTATTTTGTGGATGATGTTTTTGGCAGGCCGACTATATTGATGGAGTTGTATTTTTCTCGAGTATTCATTTGAGTCATTGATTTGCGTGATCCTCTTAAATCTGACCTTGCCAAAGAGTATCTAATGTTTTTTATTTTGCCTTGCTGGGACCATGAAGCAGGTACCATCAGATGAACTATATAAGGCATATGTCCAGAATGGTGGTGCCACTGGTATGGATAGAGGTTAATAAGAATACATGGCTTCTAAGAACTCCCTAACATTAGGATCGATATTAGTATAGTTCGACGGTGTATCATCTTTATTTATAAAATACATAATCTTCTCCTCCTCTACAAAGTTAGTAAAAGGCTCTACTTTAATAACAGGCTTAGTAAGATTAATGACTAGAGGTTGACTTGCTGGAGTAGGATGTTTGTTGCGAGTTAGATTGATGATAAGTGGAGGCTTTGTCTTCTTAATATTGTCTATCGCGAAGGGTGCCTTTACTTTTTTCTCGCGCGTTGACTTGCGAAGATTGATAAAAAGAGGCTCTTGAGGTGATAATTTTTTTGCCTCTCCCTCACGCACTGACTTAAGAAGGTGAATAACAAGAGGACCTGGCGGACTTTGACGAGTGACACATACTATAACCTGGATCATGAAAGGTATCTCATTTAGAGTTTCTTCAGCCTCATCATCGACTTCATAGGTTTCTTCCTCCAAGTACACTAGTATGTAGATAACTTAGTCAGAGTAATATGCCTCAAAATTCTTGAACGGATTGATATCAGTGAACTCTGTCTTGACATCTCCCCGATTGTCCACATATTTGAAATATTGGTGCAGGGTTGAAGGCATAATTTTGTTCTTATGTATCCAAGGGCATCCGAGTAGGACATTGGAGGATACTTTTGAGTCGATCATATAGCATGTGACCTCAGTTTAAAGATCGCCTATTTGAATTTTGATGCGTATCTTCCTAAGAGGCTGACTCCTTCCAGCATTGAAGCCCAAGATTGTGGTATTGGTGGTTGATAAGTTATCTGTCAGAATCTTCAGAGCTCGGAGAAGACTCTCGGGGATTACACTGAGTAATGATCCCGAATCTATATAAATTTGGTTCAACTTAATGTAACCAACATAATTAGTATAATATAATGGCCTATCATGGAGGATGTCCTTCAATAACATACCTTCTTGTGTGAAGGTGATATTAGAAATCCTCTTCATCACACTACGGAAATAAGGGCATGCTACTGGTTGCTCATCTGGAGACTTAAGCTAGGTTAGATACGATTCGACATGCTTCAATGCCTTGCTCAATGCATCACAAGTTTCCTTCGAGAGCCAAAGTAACACAAAGATAGAAAGCCGAGCCGGGGTGTTAACAAGTTGTACCAATATATCAAAGTTGTATGGTTTGTCCAGTCCTTGAGGTGGACTCTTCTTCAAAAACTTGTCAAAACACACTTTCTTCTGCTTAGATTTCTTTACTGCAGTAGGCTTCGATGGACCGACCTCAACAATGTCTGGGGCAATAGGAGTAGAGGAGATAGGAGGCACATCTTCCTGGGCCTGCTCTATATCCTCAAATAAATTTTGCCGGATCTTGTTTCCCTATTTATTACCCCTTCAGGTACGGGAGAGAGAAGGACCATATGACTTGACTTGACCTTCTTCTTTGTACGATTTCTTTTAGCTTTGGAATGATTTTGTGTACTAGCATTCTTATATCCCATCCCATTGCAGGACCTTCCAGAACAATCCTGGTGCTGTAAAGGAATGCAACGACCTTTTCCAAAGTTTAGATCTTCAGTTTTTTGGAAGTCATACCCCATCTTCTGCATGTGACGAATTGATTATTGACTATAGTGCCGAAATTGAGGTTCTCCATCGTTACTTACATCGGGTGATGGCAATGGTTTAGTTAAAGAGAAAAAGAAAGACTTATGCAAGCGGGCAATGGACCCGCCCTCTTTGTTTTGGCTTGATTTGAAGATGTTTTGTGCTCTGTAGAAAGGAATACTACCCAACCAACACAACTATCGGTGAGTTATACGAGGCTTCTTTATGGAGGCTCTTGGAGATAGATCTAGCCTTCGAAGCCTAGGTTCAAGGAAAGTATAATCTCCAGACTGATCTCGATCTTCGTCTGAGTTATCCTGCAGAGAAATCATATTGCATGATATGCTCTTTTGGGACTTCTTCTTAGATTTAGAACTTGAAGATGTTGTTTCTTGTTCCATATCTTTTAACAAGTTAGGATGAATTCACATGAGTTTGTCCCGTTGAGTAGTAAGAGGCACCAGTCCTTCGGCTTGATTGTGAGCTGGTGGAAGGTTGACAATCTCCATTGTAGATCTTGGTATTGGCACGACACCATCTGGTACTTCCTATGCTAGAAAGTTGCCGAATTGAAGAGACACCAAGTTGGCAGTAACTATCTTTTTATCATTGTGAAGTGTGATCGCCTTAGAATCTATCAACTATTGTATTTTTCTTTTCAATATGTAGCAGTCCCTTATTGTCACGACCTACACCCAGTTTAGGGGCACGAGTGCGTGGGTACGTCCAGCCTACGCCGCAGCATCGGCGGTAGAACGTTGTCTAGGTCGAGTACTAACTAACAATCTCACGCTAGTATCCAACTCCATAAGGAGATTCGGATAATACTATAAAAATATTCACAACCTACTCAATCATAACTACAGCACGATAGGAATTGAAGAAATAAAAGAATACAACACAAGTCTAGAGACAACATAATCATACCTGCAATCATTACTTCCAATCCCCAAGTGTGTCAGAACCAGTCTACTAAGGTCACAGTCTGGAAAAATATTTTCCAGTCAGGAAGGAGCAAAGTACATCTCTAAATAGCAGTTCTATATAAATGACATAAACTATGTAGCAGTTCTAGATGGAAATATACCAGATGCATGTATAGGTACGAGAAATGTACAATGAAAGAAATACTGGAAATATTGTAAGTAACTGCAGGAAAAGAAACAATATGTTCATGAGCAAGAAACCTATGACTAAGTGTTTGAGTACTAGCTTTAACATGTGATCGGCTTAGGAACTTGATCAAGCTGGTTACATGTGATTAGCTATGATTCACGAAGGTCAGGCTAACCGTTGGTTAGCTATGATGCATGGAGAGGTCAGGCTAATCACACGTAACAGCTATGAAGCATGGAGATGGTCAGGCCGTACCCGACGTGAGACGTGGGGTGAGCTATGATGCATGAAAAGTTGGGTATGATCACATATCTACACTAAAATACTCCCCACCCCCGACTGGTATAGTAGATCCAATCATGGTACGCTATGGCACGGGATTCCCCAGGAAGGTAGCAAGTCTCCCCGGGAATCAGTGTCTGTACATGCACAAGATAACAAGGAAACAAGTCTTGTACAAGCTACACCATGAAAAAGGAATAATATCTCATGACGAGGTCCGTGTACACCAATCCGTGTAACCAATGTGTCAAGAACATGGATATCTACACTAGATACAGTGAACATAGGAGATATCATAAATTAGAAACTAATCAGAGAATGTACTCGCCTTGGGTCCTTAGCTGTTAATACCAATGTCCTGTCCCAGAGTATCGTCTGGAGAATCCGACAGTCCTATAAACATATAACAATATCACTTGTATCAGATGCTACACTAACACACAATAGCAATACCCTGGCCTCAGGGCTATGCCAGGCATGGCTCTAGTCAACTAGGGTCACCTAGTAATTTACCAATTAATCATATTATCAATAAATAAATTAATACATATATATATATAGTTATTCCAAAGTATATAAAATAGGTATAACTGTATGTACATAAGCGGAATTATATTTTATTTATGAAAAAATATACATCACCCAATATTTAAGAATATATACATTTATACATTTATATACACTAAATAAAATATACTCATACCCTATATGTACACAAGTATATATATATATACCAATATACGTTTTTATACCAAAATACGTATATATCATATATGTGCAAAAGTACATTTTTAGAATATACATATATATATTGTCAACAACATTATTAAATATACTAATACTAATACCAAATTAAGTTTATACTTTGTCTATTAGGAATATAATAAAAGCATGTACAATATATATATTTTTATACATATATACAAATTATATATTTTATATATACTATACATTATGTGTTTTTAAAATTAATTAAATAATTGCTATACGTATTCATGTATTTAAACATTAATTAGATTTATGTACTATATATATTAGTGACAAAATATACCTGTGTTATTTCTTATACATATATATATACACTAATGAAATGTACTTATACCATATATGTATTCAAGTACTCATATATATATAAACCAAAATACCAAAACAAGTATATATATATATCAAAATAAATATGCATATTTATTTATATACCAAATTAATAATTACCTACATATACAAAATACAGATATACATATATACCAATATAACAATAATTATACTAAAAATACGTATTTATATATATATATATATATATATATATATATATATATATACATATGCCAATTATATGTAAACTATACATTACATTGATTTATATACACTGTACACCATTCATTAATTACTAATTACAAATAATTAATTGATTAATTCACTATATTACTTAACTAATTACAATTAATTAATTGATTAATTCAATACTTACTTTACTTAACCCAATTTATACAGAAAAAAGAGAGAAGAGGGAAGAAGAGGCTCACGATGGGGGTCTCCGCCGGGGTCGGCGCGGTGGGGGCTTCGTCGAGGTCACGCGGCTTCGACAGATGCTGAGGCGGTGGCGGGTCTGAAGCGACGGCGGCTTCGACGGATCTGAGGCGGCGGCGTCGACGGATCTGCTGTGGCGGTCGAACTCGAGGCGGCGGGTGCTCGATCTCGGCGGTGGTCGATGGATCTGAGGCGGCGGCGGCAGTGGAAGCTCGGCGGCGGTGCTCGGCTCGACGCGGCGGCTGGATCGATCGGCTCGGCGGGGTGGAAACTCGACTCGGCGGCGGTCTGCTCGACTCGGCGGCGGTCTGCTCGATTCGGCGGCGGCCTGCTCGATTCGGCGGCGGCCTGCTCGACTCGGCGGCTAAATCTAGGGTTAGGGTTTCTCTGTGGGTGTGTCGGGGTCTGGGTTCGTGTCCGGGCTGGACACGATGGTGGTGCCGTGTGGTGGGGGGTGAACGTGTCCGGGCTGGACACGAGGGTGGTGCCGTGTGGTGGGGGGTGAACGTGTCCGGGCTGGACACGAGGGTGGTGTACTGTACAGGGATGGACGTGTCCGGGGTGTTGGACACAGGTTTGAATGTACTGTGGTGTGGGGTTGTGTCCGGGTGTGTCGGACACGAAAATGTAATATTGTAATGACTGGACACAGAAAAATGAATGGATACGGTGGGACACCCGGGGTCGGACCCGAGGCCATCACGGCTGACACGGTAATGTTGGACACACGGACACGAGCACACAAAAATGGTGGTGGCTGTTTGTTGGCTTTGGGAATTGTGAGGGCTAGCTAGGGTTTCTTGGGAATGGTGATGAGGGACTTAAATAGGGAGAGAGAGTTGTGGGCTAAAGGGTGAGGATTGGCCCAATAATGAATGGCCAGGATAATAAATAAAGGAGTTTTCATGTGGGAAAAATGAGGGTGAAATTGGAAGATGGTAACCTTATAAAAATTAATAGAAAATATTATAATTTAAGAAAAATATTTTTAAGGGCTTCCAAGGCTAACTGATTAAATTAGCTATTAAACAAACCCATATTTGAAAACCCTAGAAAATATGAAATTCGTTTATTTACTATTCAAAAAATGGATATGAAAATTTATTATGAACAACTAGTCCTTCTATAATTTAAACAAATAATTTTATGATTTCAAGCCAAAAATATTCGAAGTTATAATATTATATTTACATCATTATTATTTATTTATTTATTTTATAAGAAATCGACATTTAGGAAAAATAATTTTTATAAAAGATTTTAAATCACCTTCTACAATCAAACATTGTTAAAAATCAAAATAAAAATTCAAGGAGAAAATATTTCATAAACTTGATATTTTAAAATAAATTAAAAATCTAATTATTTTGGAAATTGGAAATCGGAGGTTACAAGTCTACCCACCTTAGAAAAATTTTGTCCTCGAAATTTAGGATCCTCAATAATTGCCTTTATTCACCATATTATTTCTATCAAAATTTAAATCTTAAACCAATAATCATGAAGTAATTTCATAATGTTATTTCACAACCTTTCAAAAATTTATACAACATCATATTCCTGAAAAATCTTCAAGTTTAAAAATCAAATCCTCTTTGTCATAATCTCCTCCAAAAATTTTAAGTTCGCATCTAAAATACCCAAGGATTTAATATCCAATCCTCCAATTGAAATCCAATCAATGCATATTTATAAAACTAAAAAAAATCTGTATCCCCAAAATTTAAATTTTAAACACCCATCAATCATCTTACTCCTCTAACTCAAATTCAATTGATGTTTATTCCAATCTAACTCCTCATCCCAAGAATTGAATTCGACACTATTCCATTTACGATTTTATCTCCTGATTTTCTTTTTTCCTCAAATACTCAACGATGCGATGCTTCCAGAATCTTCAATGCAACATTCATAATATATAAAATTTCTATCTTGCAATCAAATAGATAAAATGATAATCTCTCAAATTTCTCAAATTTTTAATAATCAATTCAATCATATCAAGACCTCCTTAAAATTAATAAATCCTCAATTTTTTGGCTCTGTGAATTTCTTAATTCTCCCTTTAAGTTAACGTTTGTCCTCGAGTTTCAATCAAACCTCGATTTTCGCAAAATCAATGATCCATCAACTCTGTTATAACAATCCCCTAAATTCTTTATTTAAATTAATGCTCATCCACAATTTAGTCATCTTGTCTATTTTTGTCAGTCATAACCTCGTCACAGATCTTTGCTATGGCCAAACCCTAATGATCATGGTTTAAGAAAATTTCACCTTCAACCATGCAATTTAAGAAAATATATAGGTCATGTATCTTTTGTCATGGTATTTCAGTCTCTGTTAGGGTGTACTACTAGTTATATTTTAACAAGAAAATCATGAATACGAACTACAGTATTAGGAAAACAATCAATCGAAAGATGGAAGAAGGAATCATTAGGAGGGGAAGAAAGAACCTGTTAACATATTACTTGCGGTATCTACTATCTCTAACAAACACTTAACTCTAGCACATTCACTAAATAATTCCTATTCCTGTACACTGATATCCATATCAACTAGTCATTTATCCACAAGATCCATGAATACATCCGTATTGCACACACCTGTTTATTAATGCAAAAATCTGGTGCCAAGAACCTCTAATATAACCATGATTCAATAATGCATCCAAGTTGATACCTCTATCTCTTTAGTACCATGCCCTCGGTCAGTTCCCATTCCTACTACAATTGTTCATACTAGTCGTTCTTACCACTCAAATATACGTCAAGTGCAACCCATACTAAATACTGCTCTTTTCCAATACAATTTTAGATGGACACCCAAGTCAGTCTGCGGTGTCATCTCAATCACGCTCAAGTCACCAGGTCCTTACACTTGTATATCATCTACTCATATATTAATATTCATATTTCTCATCTACCATAAATTTAATCCTCAAAATAATCATCAAGGTTTAACTTCTTGATCAACTTAAAATAAATGTATATGCCTCCTCAAAGTCAGATACTCAACATCGCAATAAAATTTTAATCACTTCTAAAATCTTTGTAGCCTTGACCATGTTTATTGAATCAATATTTGAAATCCTCAAAAATTTATGACACAATCTCAACTCCTCAATAATTCTCAAAGTTAAAATTTTATTTCTACTCTTTAATTTATAAATCCACAATTTTACATATAAGTGCTCACACTCTCCAATACTCGAGGTGCACTCAATACCTCTATTGTCTACAACTGTGTACTAAATTTGTACTACCCGAATCACTTGTACTATTACCTCCAATGATCAAAGTTATCATCAACTGTGTTTTCTTTCATGATTTCAATTTATGTCAACTGGTATATCATCCTATTATCATCACGCAGAGTGCTCACTGTTATTAACGTTATTCTCGACTAATCCTCGATATAGAATCATTAGCACTCTTGGTATTATATCACTAGCTTCATTATTGTATCATCTCCTCAAACTTATTAGAACTCATGATTAGCTGTACCTTTTATAACACTCATTTTTCTTATTCTCATGGGCAAGTATATGGTTCCTCATCTCGATGGTTGTATATGTATTTCCTTTAATCCTTTAAAGCCTATTAAACTAATCCGTGATACGCTTCACCATCTTCATTACCTATTCCGATATTTCTCTACTCATGACACCGCATTAACTTTATGCGTATATATTTCCTTACCTTTAACCCTTCCGATATCAATCATCAAATTGAACATCATGCTCCATTAATTCTTAACACAATTTCTTGATACCTAATTGTTCACGTAGATCATCCAATTGCATAATCATGATTATCCAGGACGGGTATGTTGGCTCTGATACTAACTCTTGAACTATCAATGATACTCTATACTCTCTTTCTACTCAGTCTCTAATGACACTACTCCTAGAATCATTGGTACAAGGTACTATGCTAAGGGCTAACTCTAGATTAAAGCCTACTGCTCACACGTCCAACTAAGAAACACTTACAACTCACTAGCAACACAGTCAATACTAATACAAGACACAAACAAAATTACAAGTCACTAATTATCATACTTAACAAGGAATCCTCAAGGAATAGGAGCTCAGAGACTGAATTGAGGACAGAAGGTATCTTTACTGCTAGAAAAGAAAGAAACGATGGAACAAAGTCCTGGAAAAATACAGAAATAGATAAGTCTTGAGATGATATTTTAAGAACCAATTTAAGATACAACCTGATAATCATACACGTCTGCCAGAAATCATGACACACAGAATCCTCGCCACGCCAGTAAGCATAGATACGATAAACGACAGGTTCCGTAACTAAAGTATGCAACTCTATAATCACGTCATCTAGAATCCTCGCCACGCCAACCGGTATGGCTGCGAGAAACTCTAAATCTCATAACTAAAGTATGTATATCCAAGTTAGGTTCCTACGTTCTCGTCACGACAGCTAATATGGCTGCGATAAACTCTAGGTTCCATAACCAAAGTAGACGTTTTTACCTTTCTCACTGTCCTCATCAATATATGTCATCAGATGATACCGTAAATTTTAGTCCGTAAAATTTATCTCAATTTGAAATCAACTCAACAACGATACCAGGAATTAAAGTTAACAACTGGTCAACAAGAATCAAACTCAACAATGATACCAAGAATTTAATTTAATAACTGCTCAACAAGAATCAAGTTCAATAACAACAAGCGAGAGCGGACGAAAACAAGGAAAAAGATTTAAATTGGAATTTATAATGAGATTCTCAAGGGTCATCCCAGGAATCTCTCAAATAATTTGTGATTGAGTATCCTCTCTCATCCTAGTATCCTATGTCCTATATTCTATAGCAGGCACGCAGTAGTACAACTAATACGTCGCACTACCACGACATCGCACAACTTACGAAGTCTGACCTGCATGGGCCACCACTAAAAACGTGTCACGACCTGCACCCGGTTTAGGGGCACGAGTGCGTGGGTACGTCTAGCCTACGCCGTAGCATCGGCGGTAGAACGCTGTCTAGGTCGAGTACTAACTAACAATCTCACGCTAGTATCCAACTCCATAACGAGATTCGGATAATACTATAAAAATATTCACAACCTACTCAATCACAACTACAGCATGATAGGAATTGAAGAAATAAAAGAATACAACACAAGTCTAGAGACAACATAATCATACCTGCAATCATTACTTCCAATCCCCAAGTGTGTCAGAACCAGTCTACTAAGGTCACAGTCTGGAAAAATATTTTCCAGTCAGGAAGGAGCAAAGTACATCTCTAAATAGCAGTTCTATATAAATGACATAAACTATGTAGCAGTTCTAGATGGAAATATACCAGATGCATGTATAGGTACGAGAAATGTACAATGAAAGAAATATTGGAAATATTGTAAGTAACTGCAGGAAAAGAAACAATATGTTCATGAGCAAGAAACCTATGACTAAGTGTTTGAGTACTAGCTTTAACATGTGATCGGCTTGGGAACTTGATCAGGCTGGTTACATGTGATTAGCTATGATTCACGAAGGTCAGGCTAACCGTTGGTTAGCTATGATGCATGGAGAGGTCAGGCTAATCACACGTAACAGCTATGAAGCATGGAGATGGTCAGGCCGCACCCGACGTGAGACGTGGGGTGAGCTATGATGCATGAAAAGTTGGGTATGATCACATATCTACACTAAAATACTCCCCACCCCCGACTGGTATAGTAGATCCAATCATGGTACGCTATGGCACGGGATTCCCCAGGAAGGTAGCAAGTCTCCCCGGGAATCAGTGTCTGTACATGCACAAGATAACAAGGAAACAAGTCTTGTACAAGCTACACCATAAAAAAGGAATAATATCTCATGACGAGGTCCGTGTATACCAATCAGTGTAACCAATGTGTCAATAACATGGATATCTACACTAGATACAGTGAACATAGGAGATATCATAAATTAGAAACTAATCAGAGAATGTACTCGCCTTGGGTCCTTAGCTGTTAATACCAATGTCCTGTCCCAGAGTATCGTCTGGAGAATCCGACAGTCCTATAAACATATAACAATATCACTTGTATCAGATGCTACACTAACACACAATAGCAATACCCTGGCCTCAGGGCTATGCCAGGCATGGCTCTAGTCAACTAGGGTCACCTAGTAATTTACCAATTAATCATATTATCAATAAATAAATTAATACATATATATATAGTTATTCCAAAGTATATAAAATAGGTATAACTGTATGTACATAAGCGGAATTATATTTTATTTATGAAAAAATATACATCACCCAATATTTAAGAATATATACATTTATACATTTATATACACTAAATAAAATATACTCATACCCTATATGTACATAAGTATATATATATATACCAATATACGTTTTTATACCCAAATACGTATATATCATATATGTGCAAAAGTACATTTTTAGAATATACATATATATATTGTCAACAACATTATTAAATATACTAATACTAATACCAAATTAAGTTTATACTTTGTCTATTAGGAATATAATAAAAGCATGTACAATATATATATTTTTATACATATATACAAATTATATATTTTATATATACTATACATTATGTGTTTTTAAAATTAATTAAATAATTGCTATACGTATTCATGTATTTAAACATTAATTAGATTTATGTACTATATATATCAGTGACAAAATATACCTGTGTTATTTCTTATACATATATATATACACTAATGAAATGTACTTATACCATATATGTATTCAAGTACTCATATATATATAAACCAAAATACCAAAACAAGTATATATATATATCAAAATAAATATGCATATTTATTTATATACCAAATTAATAATTGCCTACATATACAAAATACAGATATACATATATACCAATATAACAATAATTATACTAAAAATACGTATTTATATATATATATATATATACATATGCCAATTATATGTAAACTATACATTACATTGATTTATATACACTGTACACCATTCATTAATTACTAATTACAAATAATTAATTGATTAATTCACTATATTACTTAACTAATTACAATTAATTGATTAATTCAATACGTACTTTACTTAACCCAATTTATACAGAAAAAAGAGAGAAGAGGGAAGAAGAGGCTCACGATGGGGGTCTCCGCCGGGGTCGGCGCGGTGGGGGCTTCGTCGAGGTCACGCGGCTTCGACAGATGCTGAGGCGGTGGCGGGTCTGAAGCAACGGCGGCTTCGACGGATCTGAGGCGGCGGCGTCGACGGATCTGCTGTGGCGGTCGAACTCGAGGCGGCGGGTGCTCGATCTCGGCGGTGGTCGATGGATCTGAGGCGGCGGCGGCAGTGGAAGCTCGGCGGCGGTGCTCGGCTTGACGTGGCGGCTGGATCGATCGGCTCGGCGGGGTGGAAACTCGACTCGGCGGCGGTCTGCTCAACTCGGCGGCGGTCTGCTCGATTCGGCGGCGGCCTGCTCGATTCGGCGGCGGCCTGCTCGACTCGGCGGCTAAATCTAGGGTTAGGGTTTCTCTGTGGGTGTGTCGGGGTCTGGGTTCGTGTCCGGGCTGGACACGATGGTGGTGCCGTGTGGTGGGGGGTGAACGTGTCCGGGCTGGACACGAGGGCGGTGTACTGTACAGGGATGGACGTGTCCGGGGTGTTGGACACAGGTTTGAATGTACTGTGGTGTGGGGTTGTGTCCGGGTGTGTCGGACACGAAAATGTAATATTGTAATGACTGGACACAGAAAAATGAATGGATACGGTGGGACACCCGGGGTCGGACCCGAGGCCATCACGGCTGACACGGTGATGCTGGACACACGGACACGAGCACACAAAAATGGTGGTGGCTGTTTGTTGGCTTTGGGAATTGTGAGGGCTAGCTAGGGTTTCTTGGGAATGGTGATGAGGGACTTAAATAGGGAGAGAGAGTTGTGGGCTAAAGGGTGAGGATTGGCCCAATAATGAATGGCCAGGATAATAAATAAAGGAGTTTTCATGTGGGAAAAATGAGGGTGAAATTGGAAGATGGTAACCTTATAAAAATTAATAGAAAATATTATAATTTAAGAAAAATATTTTTAAGGGCTTCCAAGGCTAACTGATTAAATTAGCTATTAAACAAACCCATATTTGAAAACCCTAGAAAATATGAAATTCGTTTATTTACTATTCAAAAAATGGATATGAAAATTTATTATGAACAACTAGTCCTTCTATAATTTAAACAAATAATTTTATGATTTCAAGCCAAAAATATTCGAAGTTATAATATTATATTTACATCATTATTATTTATTTATTTATTTTATAAGAAATCGACATTTAGGAAAAATAATTTTTATAAAAGATTTTAAATCACCTTCTACAATCAAACATTGTTAAAAATCAAAATAAAAATTCAAGGAGAAAATATTTCATAAACTTGATATTTTAAAATAAATTAAAAATCTAATTATTTCGGAAATTGGAAATCGGAGGTTACACTTATGGGGTGATGTATGTATCAATGGTATATACAGTACTTTTGGTCATCCGTCTTGTCGACTATCTCTGGTCGCCTAATGTCAGGCAACTGCAGCTTGTTTGTTTTCATCAGACACTCGAAGATACTGATTATATCATCATCGTGGAAGGAATACTCTTCTTTAGGCCTTAAAAATTCTATAGCATTCTGGTTCGGCGAAGAGGTAGGTCGCTTGGACACATTTATCACAAGGGCCTATTTTCCCTGGTTGTTGTGAATGTTGTTGAGGCTGAAGGGACATTTGCCTTTATCCTCAGAACCAAGTATTTTGATACCCAAGAAGCCTAATTTGACATATTTCGCATTCTGTTATGCTACATCGACATTCATAAAGAATGATATCCAATCTGCGAATTGAACTGTGCCCACATAAAACTTTAATCTTGGCAACAAATTTTTTGGCAGGTATCCAAAAGTGCGGACTCAGGAATGCCTGGAGGCATCTTCAGAGTGGTTTGTCTGAAGCACTATATGAAGTCATGAGCAGATTCTTTCTCTTTCTTCTTAGTATAAATAAGAGTGGTCATAGTCATGTCCATTCCTCTATCACAGAATCAATAAAGGAAGAGATGTCGCAGGTCTTCAAATAAGGTAATACAGTTGTCAAGAAGACTAAAAAATCAGTCATAAGCTACGTCAGCCAAAGCTCCGACGAAAATCTTAGTTAGCAAAGTGTCATCTCGTGGCAAGTGCGCCATCATGGTGTCAAAATAGTTCATATACTGATGTGGCAACATCTTTCCTTCAAAAAGTGTCATTGACAGTGGCTTGTACGTAAGTGGAAAGATAATATTATTCCGGTGAGGCAGATAATGTCACACACCAGTACCGGAATATGGACACTGACATATCTAGCTATCCCGTACAAGGTATAGAACATCGTACGATGGTCATGGATATAGAAAGATAAGGGGGTGCATGCTACAATTAAGTTTCCCAGGATCTTGGAATAACTATGTCTTAATCGTTCAAGCAAGTAACAACAACATAGAATATAAAAGATAAAGTCATAAGATATCCCAAATGCTCCATCAAAATGATTTAGGGGTCTAGCCATCAAAATGGCAGGCTAGCAGAGTGTTAATAATTACACAACCGAGATCAGCTGTAGTCTGATTATATTACAATTGTGTAAAAAGAATTGATATCCAGGAAAGTCGGCTAACAAGTGCCGGTGGCTAAACACACAAAATAAAGGTTGTATAAAATAAGCAGTGATCAAAAAACCTACTCGTGCCCTTCAGCGACCATCCGCCTGGTGCACGTCATGGTAAGGAAGATAAACTGGATCCTCTGGTGCTTGCTCTAAATCTGGCCATACAAAATCAGTGGGGTTAGACCCCAAATAGCAATTACCATAAGGAAGCATGAATAAATAAACAAAACCAGATCAAGTATATAGTACAAGAGCCAAGAATCATTGCCGCGTGCCACATCTTCGAGACAACTTGACACTCCTTCGCCAAACAAGGACAAAAAATACCATGCCACCCTAGATAAGGTACGTCCCATGATTATGGTCAAGCTAAGATTCTGTATCATAGTTCAGTCCATATTCCATTATAGCATAATAACCCAACTCTCCAACGAAACAAGGACAAAAGTTGGGCACCACACTATGACAGTCCATGTCCCTAAGCCACTAGCAGAGTTACAATCACAAACAAGTCAGGTTAGAACGGCTAAACAATGTTACTACTTGTTATGTGGAGTATGGGATTATCCCAGATATAATAATAATAATAATCATCCTCAGATCGTGCCATGTCGAGCAGGGATAACCGAGCCAATATTATACAGACAGAAAATTATTATTATACTACTTTTCCATAGGGTCGCCGTGCTAATAAATCAGTAAGAGTTCCAACCTAAATATAGGGAAAATGTTTGCTTGGTTTAAATAAAAAGGTCAAATATTGCACTCCAGATATACAATATCTGTGGTGGCCAGCCTTGCACGCCATAAAAATTATCACGGGACGGACCATCATGCACTATCTCGAAATACCGTTCCCTCTCCATGTTTAATCAATTTTTACGTTACCTAATTAACCCTACAGTGGTATGGAATTTCCCACCGTGGCCACAGGAACATTCTTCTTAATGATGTCGTATAGAGTACGGGCACACTTAGTACGAATCCATTTTGGTAGAGGCAAAAAAAATAGTCCACAGTACATCGGACCCTTCGGAGTTCTTGTAAGGGTCATTGCACTATCCTATAGACTAGACATGTCACCTGCACTAGAGAAGTGCATGATGTATTCCATGTGTCGCAGCTGAGACGATACATGACAGATCCTAGTCATGTATTGGATCATTCGAAGATCGAGGTGGGTCCAACTCTCAGCTACCCAGAGCAGCTAGTGGAGATTCTAGATCGCAAGGAGAAGGTGCTGCAGAACCAAACGATTTTCTTGGTACGCATCGCGTGGAGGGATCACTTACCGGAAGAGTCTACTTGGGAGAGGAAAGATGAGATGCACGAGTGATACCCTTATCTCTTTCAGCCGTGAGATATTATTTTTTCTTGCTTGTTGTGATTGCTTGTTGTAGTGTTAGTTCTTCCTTAAATTTTGAGGACTATTTTTTTCTAAGGAGGGTAGACTTGTCACTACCATATTTCTTGATGAGGGTATGTTTGTCATTTAGCATATTATTATTTAGTAACTAAATATTATATATTATGTTATTAATTAATTATATTATGTTATGCATTTTAATTATTGATTAATGGGTAGCCTATGTTTAGTTGGACTTGTCATTAGTGGACACATTGGATTATCATGACACAATTGAGCCCAATATTAGACTAGGCCTATTAGACCCATTTTCTTAATTAATTAAGGAGATTAGATTAGTTCATGAAGAATTAGAAGCTTCATAATATATCCATTCTTAATTAAACCTCATGACTAGCTAGTAGAAGAATCTTGGGCATTGTACATTGCTTGGGAAAGGAAAAAGACGGGGTCGGCCACTATACAGAGTCTTCTCTCTCTTCTTTCATTAATTCATTCACTTAGATCTCCAATTGTGTTCTTCCCTCAATTGACTCATCCATCCACCAAATTTAACCTAATTCACTCTTATTTTCTCTTAATTTTATCATCTAAGAAGCATTGGAGCCTGAATTGCAAAGAGCACTTGAAGAAGAAGGAATTGACAAGGAGATTATGTCCTAATTGTGTCCTTTGAGCATTTTATTGGAAATATATCTCCCAAGAGGTAAATTTTGAATTCACCCCTTAAATTAGACTCTAATTCATGCATTTAACTATTAGAAATCATCTCTTGGCTTAGGGCTACCTATAGGACTAAGAACTAGGTCTATATAACTTGTATTATGGAATCTACATGATAATTTTTATCCAATTAGGGGAAATTCTGAGATTGACATATCAAGTGTGTGTCATGAGACCAATTAGATCTAATTAGACTTAGATCGAGATTGTGGAACTAGATACGTCTCCATAATTGGACACGAATAGCACGTATCATAGTATCTTGTGATATTGTGTGATACGGGGTTCATTTTGGGTGGTTTGTGTAATTACTCTTCAAATTCCTTTGTAGCAAGTTGTATTAGTTATATATATATATATATATATATATATATAATAGGTATTTATGGAGAATTGGAAATTTTGGTATCTCATTGGGTGCGTATCTTAGAGTATCGCACCATTGCATGTCAAGTGCTTGGGTAAATGCTTATTGTGTGTGTACACTACGTTGTAACAGTGAGGAGTAACTGTGTTCAGTTCATTTATGTATATGTGTGTGTGTGTGTGTGTGTGTGTGTGTGTGTGTGTGTATGTGTGTGTGTGGTGGTGATGGTGATGTGCAGTTTAGTTGTGCACTCCAGTGAGTGCAGGAGTGTTAGGTAGGCACTGAGCATAGGGTGTGTGTGTGTGTGTATTATTGCCAGCATAAGTGTGCAGTATGATATCTGTGTGGTAGATTTAGTATGTCAGTGAAGGCGACAGCAGAGCAGGCAATTGCTGCCTTGTACTTAGCAGCAAGAACAAATAATAGGACAGCAGCAGCAACATTAGTAGCCAATTTAGGGAGCTCGGGTTAGAGAAGTCGGGGGGCAGTAGAGGGCTCGGGCAGTGGCATTACATCATGGTAGTATTAGTGAGGAACTGATACAGAGTGTACCAGAGTTGGGGGCTTAGGGAAAATCAATTGCAGGTAAGTGTTTAGGGTATTCAAGTTGTACAATGTCAATACAATAAACTAGGCGGTTCTATTCTGGCAATTAACAGTAAGGAGGAGATTTCAGGTGGGGATCTCGGGCACACTGATATGTAGGCAGAATTAATGTGCAGTACCAACAAGTGGGGGATGGAAAGTTAATTGGTGGAGTGAAAGAAATTATAGTAGTGATTTAAGGTAGTATAAATAAGTGTGTTAGTGTATAGATATATATAAGAGTATTAAGGTGTTGGTTGTTAAGGGTGGATGACTGATAGTGGTATTAGTATTAGAGGGGAGGTTATCAGCAACTCCAGCAGCAGTACCTTGCTGTCAGGTCAATACAGTTAAGTTTTGATTTTGGTGTTGGTGTATTAAAAGAGCTAGTGTGGTGTTGAGTGCACATAAGTGAGGAGTATAGTGATAGACTGAGTAATACCACACCGCTAGATATGGTGACAGTTATAAATAGATATTAGAATATAAGATAACCATGTTAGCAAGGTATTATTATGTAATGTAGACTAGTTTGTGAGGTATTGGTGTAAGGTAAGTGTTAAGCTATTTGATAAGTATCATATGTATATATACAATTATAGAGTATATTAAGATACTATATATAGTAGAATATATAAGTTATAGTGTATATAGATGCATAGAGTATCATAATATCTAGTATATAGATATATAGTAGTTTTATTAGCTAATACAACTAATATTGGCTAGTGTCAGCTAGTTAGAGCTAGGTATGGACCTTAAATCAAGGTAAACACTTAGTTTGACTTTGGTTTGACAAGTTTGACCTAGTTTAGCTAGAAATAACTTGGAAAGGCATATTTAGTGCATTTTAGCTCCTTTATCATTTCTGTATACCCCTTGACATGATATTCCATATATAGGTTTGTTTGACACCAACTCGGATACCGAGTCATACTTGTTGCTTAGGACCACAGGCGAGTACTTCTCTGATAGTTTTCTTATTTTATAGTCTCTATGTTTCATGTATTTAGTATTGAGATAATTGATTCCTGACATGAAGGTTACATAGATTCGTAAATGTGGATCTTGGTCATGAGATGTTATTGTTGTGATTACTCAGTGATTGTCGTATCGTGCTATGTGATTACTCTATAATTACCATAATATTTTAGTGATTATATAGACCATGATCATAATACATGATATTATAGACCGTGTAGTGTGATATACGTGTTATAACATATCATAATTTGGATCTGTGTACTAGTCAGGGGATGGGGAAGTATTAGTGGATATGTGATTATACCTTATAGTCCGTGATTTAGTGTAGTCCATGATAACTAGCAGATCATGCAACTCACATGTGAATACGCTAGCTCATCTTTTATATATAGCTCATGCTAGGCCCATACCGATCATATTATCTTACATATATTTTTAAGGCACATTTATTGTATTGTTTCTTTTATTCCAGTTTATTACATTGATGTTCCTCACCATATTATTCTCAGTTATTGCTATTATATACCATGATGCTCTTTCTCTTGATATGTGCTAGTTCAGTTACTTCCATTATTTATTTCTATTGCTATTGTTGCTTCATAGTTTCTGTCAATTATTGGAACAGCTATTGGGTTATACTTTGCTCCAATCCTGACTGAATATATTTTTTAGATGATTCATTAGAGGACTAGTGTCCTATGAACTACGGGTCCCAGGATGGCAAGCCAGTTGAGTTAAGCACCCATAGAGCCTATTGAGATAGTACCAGTAGTCGATGAGACTTAGCTAGTTCATTTTTGATATTGTATGTGTGAGTTAGACACTTTTAGCATGTATTATATTTGAGGTCATTGAGTTGTGATTAGACTATTGGACTTGTGATGTATTATGACTTAATATTTCTTTCCTTCTATTACATATCATACCATATCTTCCTTTAGTTGATTATCATGGTTGATTATTGTTTACCTTTTTATATTATCATATTGTCCTCCATTTATGAGTTGAGATATCTTGACATATACATTATATATATTGTGTTAGATATTTAGATAGTATTATTGACCTAGATAACTTTCTACCGCCAATGTTGCAGCGTTGGCTGGACGTACCCACGTACTCATGCCCTTACACCGGGTGCGGGTCATAAACCCCCCCAATATTGCTAATCTCTAGTATAGTTAGTAATTTCTCTAAAAAATTAGTGAATTTTCCTAGTAAAATATTAATTTTCTCGAGCTATTATCTGTATTCAATGGTCTTGAATATGCAACAAATAATAGATCCTCCAAAATTTCCCAGCAGAATAGTCCTTAGATCCTACGAAATATTTTCTTTGAGATCGTCAAATTAAAATTAAATAAGTATAATCTTAGAGCCTAGTTGCTCTAAGGATGTCTTATTTCTGATCTCCAGCTGGATTGGAGATACTCTATTCTCCAATATTTTTTCCCTGGCTAGGTTGAGATATCCCAAGCAGTAGTTCACGTCCATATTAGCTCTAAACTGTCTTCTTTACTTCTCCTTTATAGCTAGAGTGAGTCAACTCAGTCATTCTAAGAATAAATTATTTTTAATCCTCAAATGGGTTAGAAGTAATCAACTCTCTAAAAAATAATCATGTCCATATCACTTCTGAATTATTTTCTACAAAAATTGTATCTCTATATTTTTATTATATTTTTCCATGTCCACAGCACCTCTGAGAAGATATGTTAAAATCTCCATTAGAGTTCTAACTCGTAAAGCTTTCCATGCCCACACCTCTAAGCAAATATTTTGTTTATCTACTCCCATCTATCATGTCTATATTACCTTTGACAGTTATAGTCCTTTCAACTTATTATTTGTAACCAGCCTTAGGTATACCATAGATGATAAGTCCACTCAAAATTCTCCAGTGGAATTATCATGTTCCTTTTTCCTAAGAAAGAGTGCGGTATTTTATTACGTCCATATTATCTTTAGTAGAATACTCGCATTCACGTGCACAAAAAACAATTGTAGTGACAAAATATTTTTATTTCTTTTGTATAAAAGGAAGATACATCATGAGATTTTTAAGCCACAAAAAATAAGATCATTACAAGTTTTGAGAGTCTCAAGGGTCCGCAAGAAGTTCTTCAATTCTCTTCCTGAGAGACTCTATCTCAGTATGTTGCATTATTTCTCCTCCACGCTCAGCCTCGGCTTGGCGAGCAGCTTCATCCTTGAATGACAACAATGCTTGGTGTCTTTCTCCAACTCAGCAAGTCGTGTGCCTAAATGACTGGATGCCAGTGAAATTTTATTTGCTTTTAAAACATAAGCATTCTTTTCCTCCGTGGCCTAGTTTAGAGCATAATCCAGTTTAACATATTTTTCTTGAAGCTTATTGATCTGTGCCATGATAATAGCCATCTCATTTGATAGGCTGAACTTTATAGCAGCACGATCCACTCAAGAGGCATTTAGCTGATCATAATCATCATTTAGAGATTGGATGTCGCAGATAAGGGGCTTTCTCTCCTGATCATAAGTGGACTCCTCTTTCATTACTGCGGCAGTAAGTTTGGCATGTTCGTCAAGAACCAAAGAATTAATATGTTGTTGTACTTGCTCGAGTTCGATGAGACGTTGCTCTAACTCATCTACAGTCGCTTGTAACTCTTCGGCCATTGATTCGCATCCTGGGTAAATCCTTAAAGCATTTATTTGGATTTGAGTAGACTGTCAAGCTAAAGAGAAAGATTTATTCTTCTTGTAAAACCCCTCACGCAAAATAGATATTTTGTGTATATTTTATATTTATTTTATTTATTTTAGTTTATTTTTAAATTAATTAAAATCTAATTATTTTATTATAATACTTCACCGTTGTTTGGACATTAATGATATATGACGCCCCCAAAATCAATATTGCTCTTCGTAAAAAGTAGCCTACATGGGGGACACAACTTGTAGGATCTTTCCGTGACTCAAAATTTGATCATTCAACATTAGTATGGTACTAGTGTAGCAACCATAATTTATTATATTTAGATATTTAGATATTTTTATATAAATAATCAATTTATGGTTATTTTCTATCCAAGTCTTCTTCATTAAGCAACCCATAATTTCTATATGCTAAATTAGGCCAGTTTTCTCATTTGTAGGATTTATTTATTACTATTTTAATTCTATGGAATCAAATCAAATCCTGGTTATAAATTAATTATTTAGTTAGTTGTTTACTTTTAAATAACTAACAACCTAATTAGGAAACATCCTAACCAACTAACTACACATCCCAATCCTAACTCCCTTCCATGGTTGAATCTCTCCCCCTCTCTTCTCTCCAAATATATATATATATATATATATATATATATATATATATATATATATATATATATATATATATATATATATATATAACCCTAACTTAAATTCTCCTCTACAAAACCTTAATTTTTTTTCTTCACCTCCTTCCTCCAAGCTGCCACCACCATTACCAAGCTGACCCCCCCTCCTCACGTGGTTAGACCACCTCTTCCATCCAATAACCCTAGTAATTCTCTCATTCTTCTTCTAGTAAGTTCTTTAATCCTTATCTCCTTAATATCTTCTTGTTATATGTTTATATAGATTTGTATATATGTGTGGAATATTTTGTAAACTCTATTAAATTATGATTGAAGAACTCATGAATCCTAATTTTGAGGTTCAACCCAAAACTTTTGTGCATGCATGAAACCTCCTTCAAAACCCTCTTTAATTTTTGTTAATATTTTTATATAGAGGTTAATAATATGGAATATATTCAGTTTATACAAATAATTTTAGATTTGTTAAATTGTATTAAATTAGAGTTTTGAGCATATTTTATGGGTAGTTTTGACCTAGTTTTGATGTATGCATGTTGGAGACCCTTGGACCATGTTATGACTTGATCATAGATAGAAAATCCTAAAATTTTCTTGATAAAATATTATTTTTTCAAAAATTATATATTCTAAAATTATATCAAAATTATATATTTTATGATTATATTGTCACAACACCCATGTACCACCCCTTGGCATGCATATTAGCAAGTTTGGTTGCCAACTCTAATAGGATCAATTTGTAGATAGTAAAAATCCTAATTATTTTTGTATGGATAAAAGAATTAGTATTTATTGTATTTATTATATTTATTACTGATTTTATCATATTTATTCATATTTTATTTCTATTTATAAAAATTAGGATTCTAGGTATTTTATGTAGCAAGTTGACCTAGTTTTGACAAAACTTGACCCCGACAGTTTTAGACTTTTACCCCGACCCAAAACTATATTTTTAGAATTTAAAATTATATTATTGTATTTTAATTATGATTTATGGGTATTTATTCCATATTTAATTATTTTTCAAAAATTAATTTTTATTGACTAGCAGGTAACCCGTTATGAACTAGTTTTTGTTTCTACTTAGTTTTAGACTCATAGAATTTATAGAATATAACCCTATAACTAAAAGCCCTATTTTCTAATAAAATTCAAAAATTTATAGTTTTTATTATTTAATGATTTAAAAATAGTTTTTGGCAATGCATAATGGTTATTAATATTTTGGCGTATAGTTACTTGCATGTGCAACCAACGTAGGATTAATAACTAGATAATAACTTAATTTGACTAGAGGAATAAGATTATAATTAGTGTAATAATTAATTGGTAGGTGTTCGAGACGTTCCTGTAGATAGCTCTGTACTAGATTTGTTGTGCTCGCAGCTTGGCTTGGAAGGCAAGTACACATTGCTTGATTGTATTATTCAGTTTACATTATGCCTAGTTTTTATTTTGCTAGATCTGTGTACGCATCTTAGAAGTAGTTGACTTACCTGGTATGTTACAAAGATACGTAGTATCTTCTGACCTGATACTATTTTAAACACGATCACTGTCTGAGTGAGTGAGTGAGTGCATGGACTAGCGTGTCGACTGATCATCGGTATGAGAGTTCGAGTCTTGTATTAGTAGTTGGTATGGGTTTAGTTTTCTAAATTTTATTGACGTCTTGTATTATGTCTGCACCGCTTATACGGTTCAGATAGTACATTGGGAGGAAAGAGTCTACTAGTGAGTGTATGTGATTTCTGTTTCTAATGGTGTAAATAGTGTATATCGTGTAGCCCCGAGTTCTATAAAACGCCTGCTGGGACGACTATTCTTCTATTTCTTCCCCCTCATGCGCTATTAGAGATGTCTCGAGTGCATATCACATAGGTGGTTTAGTTAACCTATTTATTGTTTACTGCTTTACTTTCATGCATGTCAATTTCTTGTGTACTTGTTATGTTCCTCTGAGGACTTGGCAGCCTTTTCAGGTTTAGAAGATCATGATTATTTGTAGGAGCACAGATCCGGACTGGCTACTTCTTTCTCTTTCAAGGAGGTCTTCCCTTCGAGCTTCTTGATCACTAGAAGATGTATTTATTTTATTGTCCTTCTTATATCCTAATTGGTAGTGGATTTGTCTCTACCCGACTATTAGTTCTTCTCGACTATTTTTCTACTTGGTATATTGCCATATTGGGTTATATATTTGTACTTCATTTTGTAGATGAGATTAGTATTGCCTGTGACTTGTGAATTTATATACCACTTGTGAATTTTTATTATTCATAAACAGCGTACATATGTGTATGGTTCCATATATTGGAGTTGCCATATACATATGGCTAGCATGCTTACGTATTCCTAGTCCTACGTATTTTAGGACCGGGATATGACATATTTTTAGTGGTGGTCCATGCATGTCCAGTTAGCCGTTTCGGTTACGTAACTGTACCGAGCAGGCCTACAATTATGATTAGAGTTTTAGGTCTCATCCACATTTGACTATGACTCACCTTACTTCCAACCCATTTTATTTAAATGATTGTATCCTGCTTGATTCATGTACTTCTCCTAATCTTTTGTTCATCTCTTGTAAAGAGATAAATTTGTTCATGCAAGTCGATAGCATATTGACTCGGTTACGTTACTGTACCGAGAAGCCTGCAAATAGGATTAGAGTATAGGATCTTATCTACATATTTAACTTTACTCTTTATTTTTGTTCCAAATTCTTGAACTCACCTACCTTCTTTGACCTTCAAAACTGTACTCGCTTAATTCTCTTGACATCGGTATCCTTGTTTCCTCACCTCTTCCTATTTAATGTACTTTTCTAATAGTTCCTTGAGTATAGCCTCCTGCCAGAATATAGGAATCCTTGTTGTTAGAAGATAATTATGATAGCATATCTACTAAGAAAAATAAATTAGAATATTGGCAGCTCCCAAAAGTTAGTATACCTAATGAACCTTAGCATCCAACACTTGTAAATTAATTGACCATTATCCTTTGATATATTTTGGAATGACTTGAGAGTAGTATAGACACTACTAGGGTTAGTTAAAAATTTGACCATATTGTTTGACCCTAGTATTGAGAAACCAAAAGAAATCCAAGATTGAATATTAGGACTAAACCTAACTTTCATAGTGAGATAATATAAGAGGACTATAAATTTAGATTCTTGTCTTGATATTGGTAGATAAGTACCTTAGGAAACCAAGAGAAATAAATAAATACCTTAGTAAGAGCAAGGGTACCCTACCTTCAGCTTAGTAGATCCCCTAGAATCTATGATCATCATTGAGTCATACTTGAGTCTCCATGAGTCACCGACCTTGCCATCGCATCTAACTATCTATATACTTTCCCATCTCGAGTTAATTCCTCCCTTCATCATAGATCCATTATCATAACTCTTTACCAATAAAAATCTATTGAATGATTAGAACCATTCTTTTGATCATACCTCGAACATAGAGACTAGCATACCATATTCCCTTAGAAAACCATGATATTATCAAGAGACTCTTTATTTACTTTTATATCTTATTTCTTCGAAACCTTAACGCTCGCTATTTGTGCGATGACTAAAAAATTTTCTTCATCTTTTAGATCGTGCCACCTTATCCTTCTAATTGTAGGCCAAGTAATTTCTTTTATAATGTTAGGATTATAGTTTGGTAGGATTGTAGTTTATTAATCTTAAATTTTAAATTTTTGTGCTTAGTAGTTAGAACTTGATAGTTTAAATTTTTTATTTAGATTATAATTTTATGATTATCCTTTAGATTCAAATCAAGTAATCAGTTCCACATATCTCAATACAGGTTATATCCTCTCTCACTTGAGAGCCAGTAACTTCTCCATTCTTAAGTTACAATATCAGTTGATTCTTGTAAGTTGGGTAGCATGCCTCACAACCTAGTATCACATAGTCCTTTTAACCTATAAATGAAGTATAATTGAATGACACCAACTATATCCTAGCATAAGAAGATAAAGTTTATCCAGACTGTAGAACTTTAGAGCCCATACCCCCATTTAGTCGACTAGAGACTTAGACAGGAAGTTAGTATGGCAACTGTAGAGGCACAATATTTAACGACCCGCTCCGCTCAACCCGGAGGGCCGATTCAAACGGCACATGTGTAGCTATTCAACCGCCTTGCTTAGCGAGATGGCTCGTTCGATGCAAAGACATTCCTGCTGGGATCTTCAATGGAGTCAGACTTAGGCTATAAGAGGCGCGTCCGGAGTCTCGCTTGACCGATGCGATACATCGCTAAGGTGGGTGGCCCCGGTGAACCTGTCTTTACTTAGCTGTACACGAAGAAAATGAATGTTACATGCTAGTTTATATGCGATAACCTTTGCATGATAATAAAAGAGATGAACGCACATAGCTAAGAGGATAACCCCGCCTTATCATTGTATAGAACATGGAGATTTTACTTATTATTTGCGTAGTCGGGATTATTGAGTTGGAATGTAGTAACTTCTTTCATATATGTCGTAAAGTAGTGTGAGTTCATACTGAGATATTGTATCGCACGAAACATGATACGGGATTGAGTAAAATCATGTTGCATGCATAGACAAGGAAGTCTATCAAGTAGTCATTCTGAGTCAGGAGATGGAAGGAAAGGAAGGTGCTTGGGATATGCAGATCACCGATGCAGTCTCTAATCAGGGAGCTGCATAAAGAAGAAAAGATTCGAGTGTAGTCCTCGGCAAAGATTGATTCGAGAGTTGTCCTCGGCCAGGATGAGAAGTGGGGGAGAAGTTGCATGGTCACGGACAACTAGTTGAGCACCAAGTAGATAGGGTCCTCGACACGATTATTGAGGCATCCGAATCGTGTCGGTCCGGGAGGACAGTGTCAGTGTAGTCCTGGCGATACGCTAGCTGATGACTAGCGGGTGAGAGCGGGATATCCAACAAGGCTTGCTACCGACCTGGATGGGCGTTGACTCGCTAGACGGTTGGAAGGCCCAGCAAGGCTAGCAACCGAGCTGGGAAGACAACCGTCCATCGCAGATTATGTCCAGTATGGCTAACAGAGCCAGTGACCTTCATATAGATAAGTCATGTTTGCATAGCGGCTATCCGCATTGAGAAAAGGAGCAACGGGAAGGTGTGCGTTTGCATAATATTTTGCATAGTTAGAATGGATGCATGGTATCACACATAGTTCTAGTAAAATGGGTCTTGTGAGGCAGAGGCATGGCATAACACTTGGGTTTCATAGTTGCTCCTTGTTATTCTATAGATCATTGTTTATATTGCTGCATATGACAGGGAAGGCCGAATGGTAAGAAATGGTAAGGTGAACTCAATTATTCATTATTATGACACTCTTGAGCTGACACGGAGATTACTTTCTTTATATTGCCATGTAACTGATCCTAAGGCAAAAGAATAGAAAGACAACGAAACCAGTCGGTGCACATAACTAATGAACGTGCTTATTTTGTGGCGTGGACAAGAGGCCTCCCCACCAGTGCATTCAATGTACTGATACCCAACCAGTCTGCATGCAGGATGCAGTGGGAAATCGTACAAATTCGGAGATCGCTTAACGCAATGAGGTGCCGGACCGCACTTGGCATCTTGGAGCGTGGCGCACGGACCTGGAGCTTGCATATATGAGACATAATGTATGGGAACATCATCATCCAGATCATTTGTATCGGTTCTAAGCCTAAGGGCGTATTAATTATAAGAGAGCGAGAGAGAGAGAGCATGATCGATTTGTAATCTCGGTCTAGCGTCGCTTGTAATCTTTACTTCATATCAATAAAGAGCTTGATTTGGATTCAATACTTGTGTTCATTTTATGTCCCGCTATGATGACTCTGTGAACTAGTTATCAACGACCATTTTGGTATTTGCCTCGCACGGACGCAACCCCAGGCTCGTACGGCATCGCGTCCCGATGGAAACGTATGTCCCACGGGAGCGCTGGCGCGGTGATTCGCACCTAGCGGGGACGGCCAATTCCAGCGGGAGATCGGGGCGTGACATATTGGTATCAGAGCATGACTTTACGTCCTTGGAATTTGTTTTGATTCTTTCAGTTTTGAACTTATGTATTGAAAGAAGTGGTCGATGCTCTCTCTCGATGCTTCGATGGATGTTCCATACAATAAGTCTAAATATTTTTGAAAAGTGCGTGCAAATTATATATTTGCTTGAACGGGATTATGATGCGAGGGCTTTTGTCCCAACCTGTGAAAGATATTGTGAGAGTAGACTCGTGTTACAATCGGTAAGTTATATGTCTATATGAAAATACCAAGCGAGTAGAGTACAAGATAAGAATATCGTTCAGACAGTGGTTATGCATATGGCCTTTTGGCCAAGTTGTAATGAGTATCATGCACCAAGACCCTTTGGTGCTAGTGAGTTGCAGGGAGAATTGGGTATTGTTCGGATAAGAATACAGTTTGACTTAGGAGGGAAATCGATAGAGACGTTATCGGAGTGCCGCTATATGGATTTTCAGATATAGTTTGGACTGTTATTCATAGCAATAAGTTATAATTTTAAGCATAGTATGTATGGAAGACTATGAATAGAGGTATATACGAGTTTAAGATCGTTAAGGCGACAAATAGGGATCGTGTTGGAGTTCAAAGGAACGAATTGGGAATACGAGTGAAGGATGCGAACGTGATTCAGGAGTTATTAGGATAACTCGATTCCTGAGTGGTGTATGTGATAAGTCCCCTGTTCGATTATGCGAATTGTGGATATAATAAGTTGTATAGATTCATGGAGTATAACTCGAACCCTGAATGGTGTATTGGTCGGCTTAGAAGTGTTCGAACAAATTAGGGATTTCAGAGTCTTAAGCGAGTCTAGCGGCAAACGACGAGATTGGGTAAAGCCTTAGTATAAATAAACAATATCTAGCAAGTAAGCAAACTTGGAGGAGCATGCAATATTTGGTTCGAACGAGTTAAAATGAATTGAATATGGGATAAAGCTTACATCGATTAGGAATTCAGGACAATTGAAATTGATATCATGGTCGGAAAAACTTAGAGGATTGTACGGGCGATTTTGAGTTGAAACAAGTGAATTAAAAACTTGAGTTAAGATAGAATAATCGGGAATACGATCGGAATTATTGCAATTGGAAATAATGGAGCGAATAAATGATAGCGTGGATGGAAAATTTGGATTTGAGTAGGATATCGCTCGATAGAGTTTGATTTGAGTACGAATGCGATGATTTCAAATTTTAGGAGATTTTAGACCATAACAATGGTTGAAAGATAGTATGAATTGATGCAAGTTGGTAAAATTATAATTTTGATGGATCGAGTTAAACGGTAACAGATTTGGCTTGGAGTTTGGAAGAATGATCTTAAAATCAAGTTCAGAAAGATAATATTTGAAATCTGTCCCAGCGAGAACGATTATTCTGCGGGAGCGCCGGCGTGGTGATTTCACGTACGACGGGGATAATCGAACTCAAGGGAACATATTCGGTGGTTATTCCAAATAAACTCGATGAATGGAACATATCAAAACGGGATAGACTTTGAGTTTGGGATTTGAACTTAGTTGTTTGAGGAGTACTAGAATATTAAGTTGGACGGTTTGGCTAGGCGAACTTTGATTTCGGTAAGAACGGTTGTTAGAAGAACATGGCTTGGTGGATCAATGTACAACTTGGGATAAAAATGAAAGGTGACGATAAGATATCTGTTCGTTCGAGGATAACCATAACGATTGACCTTCTTGTCTTGTGCGGGTACAACTTCTTACTCGCACTTGCGTCACGTCCAGATTAGGACGATCATTCCGCGGGAGCATTGGCATGGTGATATCACGTCCAACAGGGATGATAGAACTTGCGGGAGACCGAAATGTGACAATTGAAGGATCATTTTGACTTGTGGTTCGATACGATAAGACAAGTTTCTGGATAAAATAAGTCTAAGGATTTTTGGTAAGGAGTTAGTCTAGAAACGTGAAGTAAGAGATGTTGGACGTTTTCATGAATAGATACATAGATTGTGCTGGACGACTTAGAGATTATGATATATATCGATGATTTATAATAGGATTATGGCTTAGTGGTACAGGCGTAGAAAAGGATGGATTGGTAAATTCTATCAAACATGATGAAAGAGTTAGTGTGTGCGAATCAATGGGTTAGACCTGCAATATGGGCGTATCATGGGTTCGGTTGAACGAACGTGTTAGTGTGATAGGATGATCTGTGCTCGATATTTTGAAATCTGAGTGATACAAGCTTGGGTAGAATACCCGTGTAAAGGAACAATGGTTTGACCTTAGGGTGTTTGGGGTGAGCATTGTGCAACGTAGTTGCACGATGAATCATAAACTTGAACTGTACCTATGACTTTATGAGCTGACCTAGTGGCTAGGAAGACGACCCTGTGCCTGGAGTTAAACTGGAGTGGCTGACTTCAGAGTATCATTCGAAAAAATGATAAAACTGGACAACAAGATTTAGAGTTAGGACTTGACACTGAGAGTGTATACTAGTGACGTTGGCGTTAAAACAAACACAATGTGAGATAGGACTCGGGTAATAATTGGTTTGGTCGGATCGGTTACTAGAATTGTCGGACGAAACTCTCATGATTAGAATTGGTGATATTGAAGATAAGTTGGCATAATGAGTTGGATCGTTGCTTGGTAGATGTGCGTTGCTACTAGTAATGCTGAACTTGAATTTGGATGAGATTGGAGTAGATGATAACTAAATCGAACCAGAGTTCGGTTATTCATATAGCAGAATGATCGGTATTTCAAAAGATTTTTACGAGTAGCTTATCCGAATTAGCTGTCACTAAGCTTGGTTGAAATATACATATTTGGGGGACGCCTTGAATATAGGTACAATCCAGACTTAGCTATATGCATAACTCGGATGCAGCTGCAAATGAAAATGTTCGGACTCGCATGGATGAGTATGGCAACTGAAATAGGTTAGCCTCAACCTAAACTATCATAAAAGAAAGATTGTATCATTTTTTGTGCTAACGAGATAGTTCTGCGCTAAGGCGCAGTACAAGACTGAGTTTGGGAATACAATAGTTGAACGAATGAATCATTCGGATAAAAATGATTAAGCACTCGTGCAAAATGGAACAAATAAAAATGAATAGGGAGTTAAGTTCGTTTGAACCAAAAGACGTGAAGGATTAGAGCGTACCCCAGGTGGACAATTTAGCTCTGCGCTAAGTCACAATATAGACTGAGTCAGAAAATATAGGTTATTAGGTGCAATTTACTTAGCGTGATTGGACGGTGGCTCAGAGAGATTTGATGCAAACGAGATTAGAAAATTAGCCGAGATTCAAGCTTTTGGGTTAGGCGCAAAGATGGGTTTTGATAGGCGACGTCAAGTAATATGATCTAATGCGTTAGGTTCCTATGGAGATAACATAACAAATTGGACAAGACCACCCAATTATGAGTTGTAAGTGCCCATTGAGTTATAGAATACTCCGTGTTTGAGTAATACAGTCCTGCGCCAGATACAGTAGATTTTGAGTCAGGAGTGCAACGATTGAGTTGAGTATAGCTCAATAGCATTGAACGATAGTGTCTTTCGATAAGAATTAGCTAATATTAGTGTAACGCATGGTGAGAAAATAAATAAATGATTGTAGTATTGAGACAGTCCTTGAAGGTTAGACGAGAAGTATAGAGTTGGTTTAGAAGTTGTGCGATAGTACAATTGCGCTCAGGAAGTCTCGAAGACGAGACTTGTTCTGAGAGGTGTATAATGTAATAACCCGCTCTGCTCAAACCGGAGGGCCGATTCAAATGGCACATGTGTAGCTATTCAACCGCCTTGCTCAACGAGATGGCTCGTTCGATGCAAAGGCATTCATGCTGGGATCTTCAATGGAGTCAGACTTAGGCTATAAGAGGCGCATCCGGAGTCTCGTTTGACCGATGCGATACATCGCTAAGGTGGGTGGCCCCGATGAATCTGTCTCTACTTAGCTACACACTAAGAAAATGAATATTACATACTAGTTTATAGGCGATAACCTTTGCATGCTAATAAAAGAGATGAACGCACATAGCTAAGGGGATAATCCTGCCTTATCATTGTATATAATATGGAGATTTTACTTGCTATTTGCGTAGTCAGGATTGTTGAGTTGAAATGTTGTAGCTTCTTTCATATATGCCGTAAAGTAGTGTGAGTTCATACTGAGGCGTTGTACCGCACGAAACATGATACGGGATGGAGTAAAATCATGTTGCATGCATAGACGAGGAAGGCTATCAAGTAGTCGTTCCGAGTCAGGAGATAGAATGAAAGGAAGGTGCTCGGGATATGCAGATCACCGAGACAGTCTCTAATCAGGGAGCTACGTAAAGAAGAAAAGATCCGAGTGTAATCCTCGGCAAAGATTGATCCGAGAGTTGTCCTCTGCTAGGATGAGAAGTGGGCGAACAGTTGCATGGTCACGAACAACTGGTTGCCCACCAGGTAGAGAGGGTCCTCAACACGATTGCTAAGGCATCCGAATCATGTCGGCCCGGGATGTCACGACCCGCACCCGGTATAAGGGCACGAGAGCGTGGATACGTCCAGCCTACGCCGCAGCATCGGCGGTAGAACGCTGTCTAGGTCAAGTACTATCTAGATAATCTCACACTAGTATCCAACTCCAGAAGGAGACACGGATAACACTAAAATAAATCTAGAAATACTCAATCACAACTACAGCACGATAGGAAATGAAGAAATAAAAGAATACAGCACCAGTCTAATGATAACATAACATACCTGCAATCCTTAACTTCCAATCCCCAAGTGTCAGAAACCAGTCTACTAATGTCACAGTCTGGAAAAATATTTTCCAGTCAGGAAGGAGCAAAGTACATCTCTAAATAGCAGTTCTATATAAATGACATAAACTATGTAGCAGTTCTAGATGAAAACATACCAGATGCATGTATAAGTACGAGAAATGTACAATGAGAGAAGTACTGGAAATGCTGTAAGTAAATGCAGGAAAAGAAACAATATGTCCATGAGCAAGAATTCTATGACTAAGTGTGTGAGTACTAGCTTTAACATGTGATCGGCTTGGGAACTTGATCAGGCTGGTTACATGTGATTAGCTATGATTCATGGAAGGTCAGGCTAACCGTTGGTTAGCTATGATGCAGGGAGAGGTCAGGCTAATCACACGTAACAGCTATGAGGCATGGAGATGGTCAGGCCGCACCCGACGTGAGATGTGGGGTGAGCTATGATGCATGGATAGTTGGGTATGATCACATATCTACACTAAAATACTCCCCAAACCCCCGACTGGTATAGTAGATCCAATCATGGTACGCTATGGCACGGGATTCCCTAGGAAGGTAGCAAATCTCCCCGGGAATCAGTGTCTGTACATGCACAAGATAACAAGGAAAACAAGTCTCGTACAAGCTACACCATGAATAAGGAATAACATCTCATGACGAGATCCGTGTATACCAATCCGTGTAACCAATGTGTCGGGAACATGGATATTTACACTAGATACAGTGAACATAGAAGATATCATAAATTAGAAACTAATCAGAGAATGTACTTGCCTTGGGTCCTTAGCTGGTAAACCAATGTCCTGTTCTAGAGTATCCCCTGGGTAAACCAACAGTCCTATAAACATAACACAAGCAAACCACATTCGCATCAGATGCTACACTAACACAGTCAAAAATACTGGTCTCAGGGCCATGTCAGGCAGGGCACTAGTCAACTAGGGTCATCTAGTAGGGACACGTATATAATATACATTACACTTATTACACTTACAATATTTATACATGCACCAATTTAAATGTATTTACAATATATGTATATATATATATCCTTTAAATACATATTTGATTTATACTAGTTGAACATTATATATGTATACTCATACATATGCTAAAATACCTTTTTAAAATATATATATATAAATACTAAATTGATTACATATACTAGAAATACGTATTTACGTATATAAATCGTTTCGAACTTATTTTGAACAATAATTTCAAATAAAAGTTTATTTATAAAAAACTAGAATTTATGTAAAAGCCAATATTTTTCATTTATGGTAAAATCGGTCACCGATCCAAATAAACTAATTTTGAACTAATTTAGATTATTGAAACTATATTTTTAATTTAATAATGTAACCAAAAATTATTATTATTTTTACATATCAAAACCCTTTTAATTTGTTACATAAAATAAGCTAATTACATAAACTAGCTAATATAACCAGATTATATAAAATAACCAAATTATATGTACTAATTACATTAATTAAATTAATTATATAAAATAACTAATTATATATACTAAACTGATTATATAATTTAATTAACAAAAATAATAATTAACCAATATAAATAAACTACTAATTGTATTAATTAATTAACTACTAATTACATTAATTAATTAACTTAAACTAACATATTAACTATCGATTAACTTTATTGATTAACTAACTTTACTGATTAATTTATAATTAATTAAACTAAACTATATCAAATTAACTAATTTAAATTAACTAAACTAACTATATAATTTAACTAATGATTAATTAACTAATCTAACTAATTTATTAATTAACTAATTACATAAATTAATTACTAACTTAAACACAGACGTACAGACTGAAGAAAGAAAGGAAAAGGAAGAGGGAAGTCTCACGATGGGGGATTTACTCCGGCGAGGTCGGCGGTAGTCCTGAAGCGACGGCGGTGTTCGTCTCGGGCGGCGGCGTTCTGGATCCGCTGTGGCGATCGACGGATCTGGCCGCGGCGGCTGCTCCTCGACTCAGCGGCGGCGGGAAGTCGACTCGGCGGAGGCGGCTTCGAGGAGACGGCGGCGTCTGGTTGAGGAGCGGCGCTCGGCGCTCGAGGAGGCGGGCTCGGCGCTCGAGGGGCGGGCTCGGCGCTCGAGGGCGGCGGCTCGGCGCTCGAGGACGGCGTTCGACGAATCTGGCGGTCACCGGCGGCGGCTTCGACCCAGGGCAGCGACAGCTCGAGAGTAGCGGCTTCGACGAGGGCTCGACGCGGCTGCGACAGGGCGGCGACGGCGGCTCCGTTCCAGCGACGGCCACCGGCTTCAGCGGCGCTCGGCTAGGTTTAGGGTTAGGTTTAGGGTCTGATCTGAGCGTCGGGGTCATGTCCGGGGCTGGACACGACAGGGTGCTGTGTACAGTGGAGGATGTGGATGTGTCCGGGTGTGTCGGACACGGAAAAATCGGTTGTAAACTGTAAATCTGGACACAGGAAAAGAAATGGATATGGTGGGACACCCGGGGTCGGACCCGAGGCCATCACGGCTGACACGGATGCTGGACACACGGACACGAGCACACAAAATGGTGGTGGCTGTTGGCTGGTGGGAAAAAATGTGGGGGCTAGCTAATAAATGAAAATTAGGGTTTCTAGGGAGGTGATGATGAGAACTTAAATAGGGAGAAAGGGTGTGGGATAAAGGGTTGCGGGTTGGCCCAATGATGAATGGTCCAGAATTAATTAAACGGGTTTTACACGTGGGAAAAATGAGGGTGTGGGCTAGTCAATGGGAAATGGCAACTTGTAAAAATAAAGATTATAATTTAAAAATATTTTTAGGAAAGCTAGCTAATTTCCAAATTAGCTACTAATTAATATATTTTGTAAAATCTTAGAAAGTATAACATTTATTTATTTACTATCCCAATAAATAAAAATCTATTTTATTTTATCAACTAGTCTTTTAAATAACTATTTAGTTAAAACAATAATTTTATGACTCAAGCCAATAAATATTTGAAACTAGAAATATATATTATTATTTATTTATTTATTTTATAATACATCGTCATTTAGGAAAAATAGTTTTTATAAAGATTTTTAAATTACCTTCTAAAATCAGACATCGTTCAAATTCAAATAAAATTTTCAAGGAGAAATATTTTATAAAACTTGATATTTTAAAATAAATTAAATTTAATTATTTTGGAAATTGGAAATCGGAGGTTACAAGTCTATCCACCTTAGAAAAATTTCGTCCCCGAAATTTAGGGACGACTAGGATAGAAAAATTTTGTTGTTCATAATGATGAATATATCATTGAAAAAATTTCTATAGGGAGAATATTTACCAAACAGCAGAAAACATGAAGAAAAGAAAATATGGTTTAAGATAGGAGTAACTTGAAGGAATTATGGCTCGGCTTTGAATCCTCTAGAAGGTTTAGGTTTGGGAAGTAGACACGATCACAAAACAGATAATTTGAATAATGCACGTTACCTTTTCAAAGTAACTAAACCAAGGAAGACCCAGTATAATGAATGATATAGACATGAAAGTTATAGCTGAATCGAAAGATACGGTCGACAATTTGATTTAAGAAACTTAAATACATCTTCCAGAATGTAATCAAGAGACATCTAATCGCCTTTCTTGATTTCTAGGAAAAAGAGTAGTCTTTACTACCTTCTGAAAATAATCCTTCCTTTTTATCCTCGTTCATCTTACTTTTCTCAATCTTGTGATTCATCATTTAACTAATATCTATAAAAGTTCCAAATTCCACAAACTTATTAGATTAGATCCTAGAATTTCTGAATCAAAAGCCTCATCATCAAATTCGAGTTTGTTTATCTTCACATCAACTATACCTCGATTATTTTCTTCGATTTCAAATGTTACTGTCATGGTCAAGATTTTAATTTAAATCACCACCTCAATATACCATGATCTTACCTTATGACCTTCAATTATATGATCCCATAATCAATTATATTATAATCTCCTCAAATTTTGAGTAAATAACTAAATACAAAATTTACTATCCAATCCCTTTTAATTGAAATCCAATCAATGCATATTTATAAAACTTAAAAAATCTGCATCCCAAAATTTAACTTTAAACACTCATCAATCATCTAACTCAAATTTCAATCGATGCTTATTCCAATCTAACTCCTCATCCCAAGAGTTTAATTTGACACTATTCCATTTACGATTTTATTTCCTGTTTTTCTTTTTCCTCAAATACTCAACGATGCGATGCTTCCAGTATCTTCAATGCAACATTCCTACTATATAAAATTTCTATCTTGCAGTCAAATAGATAAAATGATAATCTCTCAAATTTCTCAAATTTTTAATAATCAATTCAATCATATCAAGACCTCCTTAAAATTAATAAATCCTCAATTTTTTTTTTTTTTTTTTTTTTTTTTTTTTTTTGGGTCTGTGAATTTCTTAATTCTCCCTTTAAGTAAATGTTTGTCCTCGAATTTCAATCAAACCTCGATTTTCGCAAAAACAATGATTCCATCAACTCCGTTATAACAACCCCTAAATTCTTTATTTAATTTAATGCTCATCCACAAATTAAATCCTCTTGTCTCTTTTTGTCAGTCATAACCTCGTCATAGATCTTTGCTATGGTCAAAACCCTAATGATCATGGTTTAAGAAAATTCTACCTACAGCCATGCAATTTAAGAAAAATATAGGTCATGTATCTTTTGTCATGGTATTTCAGTCTCTGTTAGGGTGCACTACTAGCTATGTTCTAACAAGAAAATCACGAATAAAAACCACGTTACTAGGGAATCAATCGATCGAAAGACGAAAAGAACATTAGGAAAGAAAAGAAAGAACCTGCTAACATATTACTTGTAGTGTCTACTATCTCTAACAACCACTTAACTCTAGCACACTAACAAATTCCTATTCATGTACACTGGTACCCATATCAACTAATCATATATTAATATTCATCTCTCATCTACCACAAATTAATCCTCAAAGTAATCGTCAAGGTCTAACTTCCCGATCAACTTAAAATAAAATGCATATACCTCCTCAAAATTAGATACTTCACATCGAGATAAAATTTAATCACTTCTAAAATCTTGTAGCCTTAACTATGTTTATTGAATTCATATTTGAAATCCTCAAAAATTTAATGACAAACTCTCAACTCCTCAATTATTCTAAAAATAAAATTTTATTTTCACCTTTTAATTTATAATTTCACAAATGTACATATCAGTGCTCACGGTCTCTGATACTCAAGGTGCACTCAATACCTCTAATGATCAAAGTTATCATCAACTGTGTTTTCTTTCATGATTTCAATTTATGTCAATTGGTATATCATCTAATTACCAACACACAGAGTGCTTACTGTTTTTAACGTCATCCTTGACTAATCCTCGACATAGAATCATTAGCACTCTTGGTATTATATCACTAGTTGCATTAATGGATTATCTCATCAAGCTCATTAGACTCATAATCACCTGTATTCTCTATAACACTCATGTTTCTTTACTCTCATGGGTATGTGTATGGTTCCTCATCTCGATGGTTGTATATGTATTTCCTTCAATCCTTTAAAGCCTATTAAACTAATCCGCGATACGCTTCACAACTTCCATTACTAATCCTGATATTTCTCTACTTATGACATCTCATTAAACCCTTTATACATATACATTTCTTTACCTTTAACATTTCCGATATCAATCATCAAATTGGACATCATGCTCCATAAATCCTTAACACAACTCCCGGATACTTAACTGTTTATATAGATCACTCAATTACATAATCATGATTATCCAGGACGGGTAATTGGCTCTGATACTAACTCTGAGAACTATCACTGATACTCTATACTCTCCTTAACTCTCAGTCTCTAATGACACTACTCCTAGAATCATTGGTACAAGGTACTATGCTAAGGGCTAACTCTAGATTAAAGCCTACTGCTCACATGTCCAACTAAGAAACACTGACAACTCACTAGCAACACAGTCAATACTAATACAAGACACAACAAAATTACAAGCCACTAATTATCATACTTAACAAGAAATCTTCAAGGAATAGGAGCTCAAAGACTGAATTGAGGACAGAAGGTATCTTTACTGCTAGTAAAGAAAGAAGTGGTGGAACAAAGTCCGGGAATAACAGAAATAGATAAGTCTTGAGATGATATTTTTAAGAACCAATTTAGGATACAACCTGATAATCATACACGTCTGTCTGAAATCATGACACTCAGAATCCTCGCCACGCCAGTAAGCATAGATGCGATAGACGATAGGTTTCGTAACTAAGGTATGCACTCTATAATCATGTCGTCTAGAATCTTCGCCACGCCAACCGGTATGGCTGCGAAAGACTCTAAGCTTCATAACTATAGTATGTACATCCAAGTCAGGTCCCTACGTTCTCGTCACCACAGCTAATATGGCTGCGATAAATTCTAGGTTCCATAACCAAAGTAGACGTTTTACCTTCCTCACTGTCCTCATTAATATATGTCATCAGATAATACCATAAATCCTAGTCCGTAAAAATTCATCTCAATTTAAAATCAACTCAACAACGATACCAGGAATTAAAGTTAACAACTGGTCAACAAGAATCAAACTCAACAATGATACCGAGATTTTAAATTTTAAAACTGCTCAACAAGAATCAAGTTCAGTAACAACAAGCGAGAGCGGACGGAAACAAGGAAAGATTTAAATTGAAAATAAGATTCTCATGGGGTCATCCCAGGAAATCTTTCAAGAATTTGTGATTGAGTATCCTCTCTCATCCTAGTATCCTATGTCCTATATTCTATAGCAGGTACGCAGTAGTACAACAATGATGTCGCACTACCACGACATCGCACAACTAGCGAAGTCTGACCTGCATGCGCCACCACTAAAAACGTTTCACGACCCGCACCCGGTATAAGGGCACGAGAGCGTGGATACGTCCAGCCTACGCTGCAGCATCGGCGGTAGAACGCTGTCTAGGTCAAGTACTATCTAGATAATCTCACACTAGTATCCAACTCCATAAGGAGACACGGATAACACTAAAATAAATCTAGAAATACTCAATCACAACTACAGCACGATAGGAAATGAAGAAATAAAAGAATACAGCACCAGTCTAATGATAACATAACATACCTGCAATCCTTAACTTCCAATCCCCAAGTGTCAGAAACCAGTCTACTAATGTCACAGTCTGGAAAAATATTTTCCAGTCAGGAAGGAGCAAAGTACATCTCTAAATAGCAGTTCTATATAAATGACATAAACTATGTAGCAGTTCTAGATGAAAACATACCAGATGCATGTATAAGTACGAGAAATGTACAATGAGAGAAGTACTGGAAATGCTGTAAGTAAATGCAGGAAAAGAAACAATATGTCCATGAGCAAGAATTCTATGACTAAGTGTGTGAGTACTAGCTTTAACATGTGATCGGCTTGGGAACTTGATCAGGCTGGTTACATGTGATTAGCTATGATTCATGGAAGGTCAGGCTAACCGTTGGTTAGCTATGATGCAGGGAGAGGTCAGGCTAATCACACGTAACAGCTATGAGGCATGGAGATGGTCAGGCCGCACCCGACGTGAGATGTGGGGTGAGCTATGATGCATGGATAGTTGGGTATGATCACATATCTACACTAAAATACTCCCCAAACCCCCGACTGGTATAGTAGATCCAATCATGGTACGCTATGGCACGGGATTCCCTAGGAAGGTAGCAAATCTCCCCGGGAATCAGTGTCTGTACATGCACAAGATAACAAGGAAAACAAGTCTCGTACAAGCTACACCATGAATAAGGAATAACATCTCATGACGAGATCCGTGTATACCAATCCGTGTAACCAATGTGTCGGGAACATGGATATTTACACTAGATACAGTGAACATAGAAGATATCATAAATTAGAAACTAATCAGAGAATGTACTTGCCTTGGGTCCTTAGCTGGTAAACCAATGTCCTGTTCCAGAGTATCCCCTGGGTAAACCAACAGTCCTATAAACATAACACAAGCAAACCACATTCGCATCAGATGCTACACTAACACAGTCAAAAATACTGGTCTCAGGGCCATGTCAGGCAGGGCACTAGTCAACTAGGGTCATCTAGTAGGGACACGTATATAATATACATTACACTTATTACACTTACAATATTTATACATGCACCAATTTAAATGTATTTACAATATATGTATATATATATATCCTTTAAATACATATTTGATTTATACTAGTTGAACATTATATATGTATACTCATACATATGCTAAAATACCTTTTTAAAATATATATATATAAATACTAAATTGATTACATATACTAGAAATACGTATTTACGTATATAAATCGTTTCGAACTTATTTTGAACAATAATTTCAAATAAAAGTTTATTTATAAAAAACTAGAATTTATGTAAAAGCCAATATTTTTCATTTATGGTAAAATCGGTCACCGATCCAAATAAACTAATTTTGAACTAATTTAGATTATTGAAACTATATTTTTAATTTAATAATGTAACCAAAAATTATTATTATTTTTACATATCAAAACCCTTTTAATTTGTTACATAAAATAAGCTAATTACATAAACTAGCTAATATAACCAGATTATATAAAATAACCAAATTATATGTACTAATTACATTAATTAAATTAATTATATAAAATAACTAATTATATATACTAAACTGATTATATAATTTAATTAACAAAAATAATAATTAACCAATATAAATAAACTACTAATTGTATTAATTAATTAACTACTAATTACATTAATTAATTAACTTAAACTAACATATTAACTATCGATTAACTTTACTGATTAACTAACTTTACTGATTAATTTATAATTAATTAAACTAAACTATATCAAATTAACTAATTTAAATTAACTAAACTAACTATATAATTTAACTAATGATTAATTAACTAATCTAACTAATTTATTAATTAACTAATTACATAAATTAATTACTAACTTAAACACAGACGCACAGACTGAAGAAAGAAAGGAAAAGGAAGAGGGAAGTCTCACGATGGGGGATTTACTCCGGCGAGGTCGGCGGTAGTCCTGAAGCGACGGCGGTGTTCGTCTCGGGCGGCGGCGTTCTGGATCCGCTGTGGCGATCGACGGATCTGGCCGCGGCGGCTGCTCCTCGACTCAGCGGCGGCGGGAAGTCGACTCGGCGGAGGCGGCTTCGAGGAGACGGCGGCGTCTGGTTGAGGAGCGGCGCTCGGCGCTCGAGGAGGCGGGCTCGGCGCTCGAGGGGCGGGCTCGGCGCTCGAGGGCGGCGGCTCGGCGCTCGAGGACGGCGTTCGACGAATCTGGCGGTCACCGGCGGCGGCTTCGACCCAGGGCAGCGACAGCTCGAGAGTAGCGGCTTCGACGAGGGCTCGACGCGGCTGCGACAGGGCGGCGACGGCGGCTCCGTTCCAGCGACGGCCACCGGCTTCAGCGGCGCTCGGCTAGGTTTAGGGTTAGGTTTAGGGTCTGATCTGAGCGTCGGGGTCGTGTCCGGGGCTGGACACGACAGGGTGCTGTGTACAGTGGAGGATGTGGATGTGTCCGGGTGTGTCGGACACGGAAAAATCGGTTGTAAACTGTAAATCTGGACACAGGAAAAGAAATGGATATGGTGGGACACCCGGGGTCGGACCCGAGGCCATCACGGCTGACACGGATGCTGGACACACGGACACGAGCACACAAAATGGTGGTGGCTGTTGGCTGGTGGGAAAAAATGTGGGGGCTAGCTAATAAATGAAAATTAGGGTTTCTAGGGAGGTGATGATGAGAACTTAAATAGGGAGAAAGGGTGTGGGATAAAGGGTTGCGGGTTGGCCCAATGATGAATGGTCCAGAATTAATTAAACGGGTTTTACACGTGGGAAAAATGAGGGTGTGGGCTAGTCAATGGGAAATGGCAACTTGTAAAAATAAAGATTATAATTTAAAAATGTTTTTAGGAAAGCTAGCTAATTTCCAAATTAGCTACTAATTAATATATTTTGTAAAATCTTAGAAAGTATAACATTTATTTATTTACTATCCCAATAAATAAAAATCTATTTTATTTTATCAACTAGTCTTTTAAATAACTATTTAGTTAAAACAATAATTTTATGACTCAAGCCAATAAATATTTGAAACTAGAAATATATATTATTATTTATTTATTTATTTTATAATACATCGTCATTTAGGAAAAATAGTTTTTATAAAGATTTTTAAATTACCTTCTAAAATCAGACATCGTTCAAATTCAAATAAAATTTTCAAGGAGAAATATTTTATAAAACTTGATATTTTAAAATAAATTAAATTTAATTATTTTGGAAATTGGAAATCGGAGGTTACACGGGAGGACAGTACCAGTATAGTCCTGGCGATACGCTAGCTGATGACTAGCGGGCGAGAACGGGACATCCAGCATGGCTTGCTACCGACCTGGATGGGCGCCGACTCGCTAGACAGTTGGGAGGCCCAGCAAGGGCTAGCAACCGAGCTGGGAAGACAACCGTCCATCGCAGATTATGTCCAATATGGCTAACAGAGCTAGTGACCTTCATATAGATAAGTCTTATTTGCATAGCGGCTATCCGCATTGAGAAAAGGAGAAATGGGAAGGTGTGCATTTGTTCGACATTTTGCATAATTAGAATGGATGCATGGTATCACACATAGTTCTATTAAAATGGGTCTTGTGAGGCAGAGGCATGGCATAACACTTGGGTTTTATAGTTGCTCCTTGTTATTTCGTAGATCATTGTTTATATTGCTGCATATGACAGGAAAGGCCGAATGGTAAGAAATGGTAAGGTGAACTCAATTATTCATTATTATGACACTCTTGAGCTGACACGGAGATTACTTTCTTTATATTGCCATATAACTGATCTTAAGGCAAAAGTATAGAAAGACAACGAAACCAGTCGATGCACATAACTAATGAACGTGCTTGTTTTGTGGCATGGGTGAGAGGCCTCCCCACCAGTGCATTCAATGTACTGATACCCAACCAGTCTGCATGCAGGATGCAGGAGAAACTCGTACGGATTTGGAGATCGCTTAATGCAATGAGGCACCGGATCGCACTTGACATCTTGGAGCGTGGCGCACGAACCTGGAGCTTGCATATATGAGACATAATGTATGCGAACATCATCATCCAGATCGTTTGTATCGGTTCTAACCCTAAGGGCATATTCATTGTAAGAAAGAGAGAGCATGAGCGATTTGTAATCTCGGCCTAGCGCCGCTTGTAATCTTTACTTCATATCAATAAAGAGCTTGTTTTGGATTCAATACTTGTGTTCATTTTATGTCCCGCTATGACGACTCTGTGAACTAGTTATCAACGACCGTTTTGGTATTTGCCTCGCGCGGGCGCAACCCTAGGCTCGCACGGCATCGTGTCCCGATGGAAACGTACATCTCGCGGGAGCGCTGGCGTGGTGATTCGCGCTTAGCGGGGACAGCTGATTCCGGCGGGAGATCGGGGCGTGACACAACAACGGACGAGTCTTAGCTTCTTGGTGAACTTGAATTATTTTATACCTTCCTTCATCATAATCCCATGTGCTTATATTTTGGACTATCTTAACTTATGCTACTATTACAGCCTAGTTTTACAAGCTTTTTTCTTATCGAGCTTGTTCATGACATATATATTATTGGGGCCCCACACTAATACATTATCTAAATCAGAATTAATGTATTTTGGTCTGATCAACTTTAGTACAATTGGCTCACATTTTATATGACTATTTTACGTGGATTGAGATATAGTTGACTACTAAACAAAAATATGTGCCCTCTAGACATGTCCGAGCATATCGTATTAGTTACGTAACTATACTGATCCGAGCATGTGAATAGGAACTTATCAAAAAAAATGAAGATTTTAATCCACAACTACCTTGACAACTCTCTTTTGAATTATTTAATCGTCTTGAACCCTGTACTTGTATTCTATCACCTCCTTCTTGAACTATTTATTATTGTTTTTCATATTTTCCTCTTTCGGAAAGACGAACTCTCGTACTTGATATAAGTTTGATACACAGATAGTACTAGATATACCCCATAGGCCAATCACATTACTTTGTGATAATCTTTTGTAATTAAGGGCATATCACATGTAATAGATTTGTATTAAGATTTTAAGGATTAGTAAGCACTATTGAATGATTGGCAATTTTTTTATAGCCTTGTGATTATAAAAGATGGGTATATTGTAAGTTTGGTAGAAGTTGCATTGTCAACTTGAGCCAAACTTTACATGAAGGTGGAAATCTTAGATCGTGATCAAATAAGATAAGATTGAGAGATTTAAGTCAATTAGTTTCGAGGAATTTTTTTTGGATAATTATAATGATGAGGATTTAACTTTAAAGATAAGAATGCCTTATAGAATAAATTTTGAAATATTCATATTGCATAGGATTCAAATTTTAACTATGGAAGATTGAATCATCGATTTAAATTTTGAGGATTAATATAGAATTCTAAATGTGATCATTGATGGATAAAATTTAATATTTTATGATTTGATAATTATAATTAAAAGTTAAATTTTGATTTTTGGATCACCTATTAAAAATGTTGATGATAAAAAATTAATTTAAAATTTGATGAGTACGAAATTTTTAAGTTGAAAATATGAATAAGATTTTATTAGAGTTGTTTATATTTAAAAATTTAGAGAAGATTATGATAGTTGGAATCATGATTTAAAATTTGATGTGGGTTATTTAAATCTTGAAGATGTCATATAGATCTTAAATTTGGATGTTGATTATTTGAAAATCGAGAAAAGATTATGATAGGTTAAATTTTGATTTAAATAGTAGTTATTCTAATTTTGAAGAGATTGCGATGAATTTGAATATATTTTATCATTTAAATTTTTGAGAAGATTGCAGTTGACTTGGCTTAGATACGAATTTGGAGAATTTAACAAATCGTACTTTATTTTTAATTTTGAGGACAAAATTCTTATAAGTTGGGTAGATTGTAAAACCCCTCACCCAAAATAGATATTTTATGTGTATTTTATATTTATTGTATTTATTTTAGGTTATTTTTAAATCACTTAAAACTTAATTATTTTATTAGGATACTTTATCGTAGTTTGGACATTAATGATATAGGACGCCCCTAAAATCTACATCATCCTTCGTAGAAAGTAGCCTACACGAGAGACATAATTTGTAGGATCTTTTCGTGACTCAGAATTTAACCATTCAACATTAGTATGGCACTAGTGTAACAACCATAGTTTATTGTATTTAATATTTAGATATTTTTATATAAATAATTTATTTATGGTAATTTTCCATACAAACCTTCTTTATTAAGCAACCTATAATTTCTCCATGCCAAATTAGGCCACTTTCCTTTTTTGTAGGATTTATTTATTTATTTATTATGATTTTAATCCCATGGAATCAAATCAAATCCTTGTCATAAATTAATTATTTGGTTAGTTGTTGACTTTTAAATAACTAATAACCTAATTACGAAATATCCTAACAATCTAACTACTCATCCCAATTCTAATCCCCCTCCCTTGGTCGAATCTCTCCCCCTCTCTTCTCTCCAAATATATATATACACACACACACACATATATATATATATATATATATATATATATATATATATATATATATATATATATATATATATATATATATATATATATATATATATAACGCTTCAATCTTCTAAAAACCCTAACTTAAATTCTCCTCTACGAAATTCTAATTTTTTTCTTAACCTCCTTCCTTCAATTTATGATTGAAGAACTCATGCAATCCATGAACCCTAATTTTGAGGTTCAATCGAAAACTTTTTTGCATGCATGAAACCTCCTTTGAAACCCTCTTTAATTCTTGTTAATATATTCATATAGATGTTAATAATATAAAATATATTCAATTTTTATAAATAATTCCAAATTTATTAAATTGTATTAAATTAGAGTTTTGAGCATATTTTATGGGTAGTTTTGACCTAGTTTTTATGTATGCATGTTGGAGACCCTTGGACCTTGTTAGGACTTGATCATAGATAGAAAACCCTAAAATTTTCTTGATGAAGTATTATTTTTTCCAAAATTATATATTCTAAAATTATATCAAAATTATATTATTTGATGATTATATTGTCATAACACCCATGTATCACCCCTTGGCATGCATACTAGCAAGTTTGGTTGCCAACCCTAATAGGATCAACTTGTAGATGGTAAAAATTCTAATTATTTTTGTATGGATAAAAGAATTAGTATTTATTGTATTTATTACTAATTTTATTATATTTATTCATATTTTGTTTCTATTTATAAAAATTAGAATTTTAGGTGTTCTATATAGAAAGTTGGCCTAGTTTTACAAAATATGACCCCTACAGTTTTAGACTTAAACACACACCAAAAAACTATATTTTTAGCATTTAAAATTATATTATTATGTTTTAATTTTGATTTATGATTATTTATTCCATATTTAATTATTTGTCAAAAATTGATTTTTATTGACTAGTAGGTAACCCGTTATGACCTGGTTTTAGTTTCTACTAAGTTTTGGACTCATAAAATTTATAGAAGATAACCCTATCACTAAATACCCTATTTTCTAATAAAATTCTAGAATTAATAGTTTTTATTAATTAATGATTTAAAAATAGTTTTTGGTAATATATAATGGTTAGTAATATTTTGGCGTGTAGTTACTTGCATGTGTAACCAACGTAGGATTAATAACTAGATAATAACTTAATTTGACTGGAGGAATAAGTGTCTAATTAGTGTAATAATTAATTGGTAGGTGTTCGAGACGTTTTTGTGGATAGCTCCGGACCAGATTTGTTGTGCTTGCAGCTTAGCTTGGAAGGCAAGTGCACCTTCTTGATTGTATTTTTTAGTTTACATTATGCCAAGTTTTTATTTTCCTAGATGTGTGCACGCGTCTTAGAAGTAGTTGACTTACCTGATATATTGTAAAGATATGTGGTATCTTCTGATCTGATACTGTTTCAAACACGATCACTATCTGAGTGGGTGAGTGCATAGACTAGCTTGTCGACTGATCATCGGTACGAGAGTTCGAGTCTTCTGTTAGTAGTTGGTATTGGTTTAGTTTTCTAGATTTTTTTGACGTCTTGCATTATGTCTGCATCGCATATACGGTTCGGATAGTACATTGGGAGGGAAGAGTCAACTAGTAAGTATATGTGATTTCTGTTTCTAATGGTGTAAATGGTGTATATCGTGCACCCCCGAGTTATGCGGAATACCTGGTGGGACGAATATTCTTCTATTTCCCCCCTCATGCGCCATTAGATATGTCTCGAGTGCATATCACATAGGTGGTTTAGTTAGCCAATTTATTTTTTACTTCTTTACTTTTATGCATGTCGATTTCTTGTGTACTTGTTATGTCTCTCTGAAGACCTGGCACCCTTTCCAGGTATAGAAGATCATTATTATTTATAGGAGCACAGATCAGGACTGGCTACTTCTTTCTCTTTCAAGTAGGTCTTCCATTCGAGCTTCTTAATCACTAGAAGATGTACTTATTTTGTTGTCCTTCTTATATCCTAGTTAGTAGTAGATTTGTCTCCACCTGACTACTAGTTCTTCTCGACTATTGTCCTACTTGGTACATTACCATATTGGGTTATATATTTTTACTTTATTTTATGGATGAGATTATTATTTCCTATGACTTATGAAGTTATATACCACTTGTGAATTATTATTATTCATAAACAGCATACGTATGTGTTTGGTTTCCATATATTAGAGTTTCCATATACATACAACTAGCGAAGCCCCCAAAAGGTATTCAGATTTCCAGATCTATTTATTTTTGGACAACTTTCGTCAAGGAGAAAGGCATCTTCAAGTCAGCGGATGTTTCAAAAGATTGGCATTATGAGAGTTCTCTTGGTTTTCATTTTGTTCTATATTTTTTGTTTTAATTTTTTAGGACAAAATATTTGGGTCATATTGGCACTAGGAGATCAAACCATTATTAAACCATAACCTAGTCTATTCAAATTAAGCCTAAATAAGACCAGGAATATTCTGGCATCGGGACAAAAAAACTCGGACTGAGTTTTGATCGAAATAGCCCCAAACTCGATCACCCGAACAAGAATCCCTAATTATATGACTAATCCTATTCTTATGGTTCCAACGGTCAAAGTTATGAACGTTGGGGGAAATAAACTTAGCCCGAACTTGGTCCCCAGTAACCCTATAAATAGAGCTCCACTTTTTCATTCTCAAATCAATCCATTCACTTTCATATTCTTTATCTAACTGAGCTATAAACTTCCAATACCCAAGCATCAACTCAATAGCCTTCTAGTGCCAACACGGTTCCAATTTAGAAGTCGGATCGATTTATAAAAGCTTGGTACTTCCAAGTTTTAAGTGTTTGAAGTCTGCATGCTCTTCGCATCAAATGCACGTGTCAGAAGTCGCGAGTTCTTCGGATCAAAGCTCATGTTTTAAGAAGTTTGTAAGCCTTTGGATCAAATCTTGTGTTGTACACTATTTCACAAATAGTAGATTAACACCGAGCAAGAGTTCTCAGGACTGGATTAGTCCTCCACGAGCGAAACCAGTATAAATCGTGGTGTTTGTGCTTGTGATTCTAAAATATACTTCCATATAATTTGTTATATTGCTGCATCATTACACAAGTTGGTAACTTTCTTTACTTAGTCTAATTTTAAATTGGGGTATATTTTTCGCTAAACTCTATCCACCCCCTCTAGAGTTTCCTAATGGTCATTCAAATCCAATAGCCTTCTAGTGCCAAGTGCATCATCGATTATAAAGTTGTTCGAGTTGTAAAAGCTTAAAATTTAGTTATAAATTCTCAAGTTAGAAGTCATCGTGCTCTTCGCATCAAAGCACGTGATCCTGAAGTTGGAGAGTACTTTGGATCAAAAGCTCGTGGTATTTTTAAGAAGACTCCAAGCCTTCGAATCAAAGCTTGTATTGTACGCTATTTCATAAATAGTGGATTTATCTTCGAGCAAGAGGTCTCGGGATTGGACTCTGTCACTACCACATTCTGAAATAGGGGTAATTTTGTCTTTTTATTTATTTATAAATATTGTGTATATTTTTATTTTTAAATAATTGCATGACATGTGTATATATATATTATATATAGTGTGTCACTACCACATTTTTTAGGAAAGGGTATTTTGGTAATTTCCTATTTAAATAAATATTGTGCATGGTAAATAATTTTTGTTGTATTATTTAATTATTGTTGGATGTTATTTAATTATTTTGGACTTATTTTAGTGGACCCAACTAGTTTAGTTTGGACCCATGGACCAACATGAATTAATTAGTTAGACTTGGCCCATTTAGAAAGCCCATAGTTAAGGAGATGGATTAAATTAATTAAATGATTAGACTAGAAGCTTCCTTCCTTAATTATTTCTTCATGAGAGGCCCCAAGGGGTACATTGGACATTTTACAATTGCTTGGGGGAGGGGCTATGGCCGGCCTATTAAAGAAGGGGGGAAATTTCTCTCTCCTCTCATCTCATTCCAAATCTAGATCTAGAATTCTTCCACTACCAAATTTCCTCCATTCCCAATCCAATTCCCTACCAAATTCATTCCAAATTCTTCCCAATTCACCATTAGAGAAGGAGGAAGCAAGGATCTAGAAGAAGGAAGCAAGGATCTACAAAGAGGAGCAAGGATCTACAATTTGGAAGCAAGTTCATCTCAATTGGAGGTTTCATTGGGAATCCATCTCCCAATAGGTATAATTCAGATTTTCCCATTTAAATAGCTTCTAAATCTGAGATTTAATCATGTAAAATCAACCTATATGTATGTAGTACCCATAGGACTTTGTTTTGTGTTCATAGGAGACCCATGGAGAAAGTTATGGTGCTTTTTGTGTCAATTTTGTTGGAATTCCGAATTTATATTTTGTTGTGTGTGTCAATTGATCCTATAGATCAATTGAACATGAGATTTGTGTTTGAGGCTAGTGTCGTGTCCATATTGGGATACTTGTAGTTCGTATCCCAACTATTTGGTGATACGTGTCATTTGGGGGTTTTCCTCCGACACGGGGCTTTGAACATGTCGTATTTTGACACGGACACATAGATCTACTTTTGACGCTTTGATTTGTTCATAAATATTATTTGTGATTTGTTTGTGTCCTTCGGGGTGCATTTGGTTGTGTGTTGGACTCGTGTCGCATGCGTATCCTAGATCTAGTGGGATACGGTGAGATACTCTCCAATTGTGTGTATTTTTGCATAGATCTAATTAACGGTGGTTCAATTCTTCATTTATAATTAGTATATATATATGGATATTAAATATTTATTTTGTGTATTTATTATAGTAATTATTGTAGCATAGATCTATATTTTGGGTGTGCTAATATAATGTACAATATAATATGTAGCTTTCTTGCATGCAAATATATATGTTACTACTTGTTAAATAATATAATTTATACATAAAATATTTTATAAAATATATTTGTATGTTTAATTGTGTAATTATATTATTTATAATTATTATGTAATTATTTGGATATTAATGTAAATATTTTAGGTGTGCTTTTAGCCATGTAAATTATATGTTCTTTGTTAAATATTTGAAGGTATAAGTTTATGTGTATATTAATATATATATGTACATTTTTGTATTAATGGTTTATATATATATATATATATACTATTTTATATATTCTGTTTATATATATATATATATATATTGTTTATATATTCTGTTTTTATATATATAATTATATAATATACAACTTATTTTAGTGACAGTGAATTAATGACAGTAAAAACTGTCATTAATTAGCCGACTAATAGCAGCCGCTGTAGCCTTCGGGCAATTAATGACAAACCTGTCATTAATTGCAGCAGCGGGAAACAGCAGCTTTTCTGCGACGCTTTTCCGCGACAGTTTAACTGTCAGCGAAAACCAAAGCAGTGGCAGTTTATTATTTGGGTTTCGGTGACAGTCCTTCGGTGACAGTCCCGACTGTCACTATTTAAACTGTTTTGATTTAATCCTATTTTATTCACTGTTTTTCTATGACGCTTTGACAGATTTAATGTATATATTATATATTATAATTGTATATATATATATGTATATATATATGTGTTTTGTGAGGAATAATAATTGTAATAATATATTATGTTATTTATATAAATGTTGGGTTGTATATATATTATTTTAGGGTATATATTAATTATATTATTAGTATACTTTGTGTGAGTTCTTTTTGAATCTAATTTGATTCCTAAATTATTGTAGTTTATCTCTATATTATTTTATAGATGTCTTGTGAGGTTGACTTTGGGTTTGACCATGTTTGACTTTAGTGGACTTTAGAGTTGACCATAGTTGACTTTTGACTTAGAATTGATTTATTGACCTAGGAGTTGACTAGTTTGACTTGTTCTCTTTCCGGGACCTTGTTTTAATGTGGTATTCCATATCTAGGTCTTCGAGGCATCGAGTCAGACATCTGTGAGACTGTTCTTTGGACTTCAGGCGAGTACATTCTCTGATAGTTTCTCATTTATGATATCCTCTATGTTCGTTGTATCTAGTGTAGATTTACATGTTTCTCTCGACACTATGGTTACACGGATTGGTATATCCGGATCTCGTCATGAGATGTTATTCCTTGGTATATGGTGTATATGGTGTAAGTATTGTTTCATTAGTTATCTTGTACATGTACAGACACCGATTCCCGGGGAGACTAGCTATCTTCTTGGGGAATCTCGTGCCATAACGTACCGTGGTTGGATCTATTATACCAGTCGGGGGTGGGGAGTATTTTAGTGTAGATATGTGATCATACCCTCCTTGTGCATGTCTTATTTCTTGTGAGTGTTGATCATACACCGCACGTATGATTAACCAGGACATTATACTCTTGTGCAAGTTCCCAAGCCGATCACATGTTAAAGCTAGTACTCACACACTTAGTCATTAGTATTCTTGTTCCATCAGCATATTGTTCATTATTGTATTTCTTTCCAGTATTTCCTTATTGTCTCTACATTCTTGTCTCTATTTATGCATCTTGATTATCCACAGCTATTTACTGTTACATAGTTTTTATCATTATTTGAGAACTGCTGTTAGGGTTGTACTCTGCTCCTTTCCTGACTGGATATATTTTTCCAGATGACACTGAGGAGTACCCTACCTATTATGGACCCCAGGATGTTGTGGGTTTAGATTCTGAGACCCTGGCTCAAGAGGGACTTATCCCAATTGAGACAGTTGACCCTGGAGTTGTAGCTTTATAGTTTTGTAGTATTCTTTTGTACTGGATTTGTCTCCAGCATATTTCTGTATTTTTCTTCAGACTCATTGAGGTATTATTTTAGACTCATGAGTTGTATTGTGACTATTCTATTCTTATCTGATTCGTGTTCATTCTATCTTAGTTCTGTGATTGAGTACACTATCTTTTGGTGGTTCATTATATTAGATAGACTTTCTAGACAGCGTTCTACCGCCGATTCTGCGGCGTAGGCTGGGCGTTGTTTCCGACTAGTACCCTTACCCCGGGTGCGGGTCGTGACATAGTGTTCTTTAATGCATGAGTTAGTAGACTAGACCTAGAAGACCACTAGATGAACCCCTAACCGAAATATAGGATTATGGATTTTAATTTGTATTATTCGGGATTAAACATTGAGGATTATAATTAATTACCGTGATTTTATTTAATTCTTGTGCCTTATCGTTGCTTTGATAATTGGAGCGCTACACTAGCTTTTGTCTTCCAACTATTTTCACACCTTTGTCCTAGACATGCTCGTCTTCTATTCTGAACCTTGTGTAACTCATAAATATGCCCTCTTGTGCTTCATTTTAGTCGCACAACATTCGTCGCGGACGTTATTTTCAAATTCCAAATAAATCCAACTTTGTATTTTTGTGCGTTCCAATCGAAATTGGAGACATAATCTTGATCCGTTTTGTGCAACCCAAATTATGATAATATTCTACTCTAAGTCTTCTACGTCCATGACACTTGTGTCCCATATAATTTTAGTCCCATGTACTTTCAATTAATTTTAGAACATCATTTACATTACCTAACACCAAACCAAACCCCCATTCACACCCTCAAGACTCATACTAAATACCACACACCCTTTTTAGCCACTACATCACACCAAATATGGTATTTTTCCTCATCCAATCTCAAAACCACTTTCTGTGCAATTTTCCAATTATTGGGGACTTTATTATAAAGGTGCAATAATGTGTCACCATTCTATTCGTCAAGACCAATGAAGAAGACCTCACCTCCTCCCTCATTGACCTGTCCTCTCTCTCTCTCTCTCTTCCTTTTTGTTGTGCATTTTCTCCATATTTAATCATGGCCCTTCATTTAAATGGAGCAATATCCTAACCACCCACACTTCCTATATATATCACACATCATAGCCCTTTTCCCAAAGCAACCCCATCCCAAGATGTACTTGGGCGGCCCAAATCCCTCAGGCTACATCAACCTATTTTCTATACATATATATATATATATATATTTTATTTTTACATATTATTTCATCACCTCCACCTACAAAAATAACCTAACCCTAGCCGACTTCAACCTTCACTACCCCAGTCGCCTGACCACCCGCCGGAACAGCTCCCAACCGGCGAGTTGTCGCCTGAACTTTACCCTACTGACTTCCTCGTCAACACAGCAGCAGCGCCCTGACTCCTCTACTGCTGTCAGCCATCCGTCGGATCTCCACGACACAACCCCGACTTCCCTCCCGACTTTACCATCCCGTCGTTCTCCCCTCGATCATCTTCCCCGGTGATCCCTTCGACCTCTGCAACCGCCGAGTCCTCCATCGACTATAGTGTCCTCCGTCAGATCCTTGCCTCCGTAACCCCGTCTCGACATCATTCCCGTTCTCCATCGACGACAGCTGTCTCTTCCCCGTCCTTCTCGTCCTCGACTACTCTTCAACCTTCCCATCACCACCTCCACTCCACAGCATCCCTACCATGCCACTATGCCTCCCCGTAGCCCCCGCCTCTGAACCATCACCGCCACCCTGCTGCCATCATCCCCGACCGCCTGAGACTCCTTTCCCCGACTTCCTTCTCCTCTCCGGCCATCCCCGGAGCATCCTCGACTGACCTTCATCATCACCATCATCATCACCTTCATCATCATCATCATCATCATCATCATCATCATCATCATAATCATCACCATCACCATCACCATCATCATCACCATCATCATCACCTTTATCATCATTATCATCATCATCACCATCACCATCATCATTATCGTCGTCGTCATCGTTGTCATCGTCGACCCCGTGCGTGTATGCCAAGGTTCGACTGCCCTCCTTCATGATTCTATGTGTGTGCATGTGTGAATAGTGTAGGGTTAACATATTGCTTCATGACAGGTTTAATTGGTTGATTTCAGACCCGTGTCGGTGAACCCAATGACTAGTGTGCTCGTACGTTTGTGTGTGTATGCATATAATATTAGTTGATATATATAAAGATATGGATATATATTTAAGTAATTAAATGCTAATACTAGTTATGACTATATATGTAATTATGGTATGTGGCCATAAATATTAGTAGTAGGTATCTCGTATTTATATTTGACTGTAATATATGCTGTATGACCCTAGGTTTTAACTGTGTATATTCCGTAGTTGCATGAGACTATGAGTGTTAATTATGGATATCCCGTAATTACATTGACCATGTGACCCTGAATATTAGTGAACTGCCTGCCTTGTGTACACTGAAGTACTGGCTAGACGTGTTAGTGAGTGATTGTCTAATTATGCACAGTAATCAAGGACATAACACCCGCATATTTAGACGTATGTTTGACCCTGCTAGATGACCCGTATCACCCCTAACTTAGCTTCTAAGTTCAGGGAAATTGTGTTTGTGTTTGTGCTAGTGTAATGGCTGATGCTATATTGTATTATATTAAATGTATATAGGACCATTGGATTGCCCTACGAGACTTCAGGAGCAAGACATTAGTACTGCCCGCTCAGGACCCCAAGCGAGTACATTCTTTGATAGTTTTTTGTTTATGATATTCTCTATGTTCATTATGTTTAGTGTAGATATCCATATTTCTTGACATGATGGTTACACTGATTGGTATATTTGGATCTCGTCATGAGATGTTATTCCTTGTATATGGTGTATCTTATGCAAGTCATGTTTTATTAATTATCTTGTACATGTACAGATACTGATTCTCGGGAAGACTAGCTATCTTCTTAGGGAATTTTGTGCCATAGCGTACCACAGTTGGATCTACTATACCAGTCGGGGTGGGGAGTATTTTAGTGTAGATATGTGATCATACCCTTCATGTACAAGTCTTATTTTTATGTTAGTGTTGGTCATACACCGAATATATAACTAACCATGCCATTATTCATGTACAAGTTCCCAAGCCGATCACATGTTAAAGCTAGTACTCACACACTTAGTCATTAATATTCTTGTTCATTGTCATATTGTTCATTCTTGTATTTATTTCCAGTATTTTCTTTATTGTGTATCTCTTGTACATGTATATGCATCTTGTATATTTATATCTATTTACTGCTACATAGTTTATATCATTGATTTAGAACTACTATTAGAGATGTACTTCGTTCCATCCAGACTGGAAATATTTTTCCAGACTGCGACTTAGAGGAGTAGTGTCGGACATTTTATGGACCACAGGGAGAGTAGTTGCAGCCTTGGATCTTGTAGTTCAGTTATGATTCCGGGAGGTCTAGCTGGGATCACTAGTTATTCAGTTAGTTCTTTTAGTAGTTTATGGTACCGGATTTGTTTTCGGCATATTGGAGACTTGGATGTTATTGTTGAGTTTGAATATTTTATTAGACTTGTGTTGCATTTTGATTAATTATTTACTTCGATGTCTCATCGTGCTTTAGTTCTGTGATTGAGTATTTTTATATTATATTGTGATATCTGTGTCTCCTTATAGAGTTGTATATTCATGAGAGATTGATTATATAGTATTATGACCTAGACAGCGTTCTACCGTCGATGCTGCAACGTAGGCTTGACGTACCCACGCACTTGTGCCCCTATATCGGGTGCGGGTCATGACAGACTCGTCCTCCACGAGGAAAACCAGTATAAAATCTTGGGATTTGAATTTATTTCTAAACTCTGTCTACTTTAATTTACTTATACTCTTCTACTACTCTGATCTTAGTCTTACTCATTGTAGCAATTTTATAAGTTGGTAATTGTTCTATTTTTATTGGATTAGTATCACACACTCTATTCATCCCCCTCTAGAGTGACTATAGTTGCCCCTTTAATTGGTATTAGAGCAAGGACTATTAATCAGGATTAACATCCTTGAGTAGATCAATGGCAACCACTTGATCCATTTACACCAACAATGGTGGAGGTCAGTCTACAAATAGGCTACCCCTATTTGATAGTACCAACTATATGTACTGAAAAATACGCATGAGTTTCTATTTAAAGTCTCTTGATTTTGACTTATGTACTATTGTTATAGATGGATACAAGAAGCTTTCTAGGATGGTTATTGATGATAACTTGGGTGAAAAGTCCAATAATAAATATACTAATTTGGGAAAAAATAAGCCAGTCTTGACACTAGAGTTATTAATGCTTTATTTTATGCTGTAGACATGACTGAATTAAACAAAGTATCCACTTGTACCACGTAACATAAGATTTGAAAGCTTCTTGAGGTGATTCATGAAGGAATCACTCAAGTGAAGGAATTCAAAATCAGCAGACTAACACAAGAATAAGAGGCGTTCAAGATGAAGCCAAATGAGACTATCACTCAAATGTTTACAAGATTTCTTGAAATTGTCAATCCTCTATCTTCTCTTGGCAAGGAGTACAACAATCATGAAAAAGATCCACAAGGTACTTCGGGGACTAACCAAGGATTGAAACCCTAAAGTAACAATGATCATTGAAGGAAACAATCTTACCACAATGTCAATTGAGACACTCATGGGTAAGCTGATGACACATGAGTTGGATCTCAAAGAATTTGAGAAGACATCTCCAAAAGAGAAGATAATTTCCTTCAAATCTCATCACAAAAGTCCAAGAAGATGATACTAAAAATGAAGAATCAAACGACGATGATATAGCCCTCATATCCAAGAACTTTAGAAATTCTTGAAGTTTGAGAAATTACACCGAAAGAAGGAGTACGATGAAGAAGAACTTATTTGCTACAGCTGCAAGAAAGCCGGTCACATAAAAAATGACTGCCCTACAAGCAATAAGGAAAGTCGTTATGAACATTCAAGCAAGAGAAGGACTTCATCAAGAAATTATATAAATACAAGCATATGGTACGAGAGCGAAGTAAGTAATTCTGAAGAATAAGTGAACCATCACAATACTAGAAATGTTTGTCTAATGGCATTAGAAGATAAGGTAACTACGAACTCTCCCAGCGAAGATTTTACTTTTGATGAATTTGATGCATTTACTATTTTCTAGAAGACTATAGAAAGATAAAGAATAAGTATAAGAAAATTAGGAAAGATCTATAAGACCTATAAACTGAGTATATAAAATAGTTCCAATTTTTAGATGAGGTTAAATCCATTGTTGGTGACACAAATGAGATATCTTCTTTAATGTTAAGATTGCATAATGCTCTTGAAAGTATTGAAAAGAGTACATAAGAGAATACAAAACTTAATAAGTTGTGTGAGTCAGAAAAGAAGAATATAACTTAGCTGCGTAGAGAATAGATACACTCACTACTAAGTATACACTATCAGAATAACACAAATTAGCAACGTCCAAAAATGTCGCTAATATGTAAACTAACATCGCTAAAATAATTTGGCGACGTAATTAGCGATATTTTTACGTTGTCGCATATTACATGGTCACTAACAACAAAAATGTTGCTAGTCGTCTCTGTAGCGACGTATATTTACGACGAGAAGACATCGCAGAATATACGACGAATAGCAACATGTCGTCGTTAAATTGGTGACATAATCTTTCATCTCAACAGTCGCTATATTAGCGACATTATGAGTGATATTTTGCTATAACAATGCTAAAATGACAAGTTTTGTCATGTCAGTATGTTAGTGACGTGTAGCGACGTACTAGCGACATCAATGGTACCAGGTAGCGACGTTCCGATACTTGTTAGCGACGTAACTGTACGTCGTTGAACGTCACAAAACGTGGCTAAATTGGAATTTTTTTATAAAAAACAGAATGAAGTTTGTAAAATATTTTCCAATAAAACTCTACCTGCAGTTATAAAATCACAGTTTATATAAATAGACCCGGAGCAACCCTCCGTTGAATTCTCTGTGTTTGTCGTCCCCTTCGATGGAACACTCAATACTGTTAATTCATATACAGTTAATATGAATAATATACGGAGTCTTCATGCACATCCAAGGTGGTAGATTGTATGGAGTGATGATCACAGGCCAATACAAATATTAGGAGCCCGAAAGTCCGAATGGAGTAAAACCATCGGAGGAGAGTCCCAATCTGACATTATGTGGATCTGAAGCAGAATCTGGATACTCTCGATTAAAGTGCTTCCATGCTTCTCCATCAGATGGATGATTCAATACTCCTATAATCTATTTTTGCCTGTGCCAACTCATATTTTTAGTAGTCTCCTTCACCATAAATAAACTCTGCAACTGTGACATCATAGGCAAGAAGTGCATCAAATCGGTAGGCTTCCTTGCACCGACAGACTTTCCTTTACCAGTGCCCTTGTAGCGATCGGTACCACAGAATCTGCATGCATCTTCATCATTGTCGTCTTTGTAGTACAACATGCACCATTGCGACATGCATCAATTTTCTTATTTCCTATCCCGAGTGATCTCACCATCCTCTTAGATCGGTAAAAGTCTTTAGGCAACTTAGTTCCCTCCGGTAAGATCTCTATAATCAACTCCATTAGTCGATTGTAGCATTCTTGCGATATGTTAAAATCGGACTTGATGCTCAATAATCTTGTAACCATCTCCAACGGTGAATGATCCTCACAACCAGAATATAATGGAGGTATTGTATTCTCCAGTAACTCCATGAAATTTGTAACATCGACATTCGGTGCCTTCTCAGCAGTATCATGATTATCCGGATTAAAACTAGGTCTGGCAGCATCAAAAACCATGTTTACGCACTCGTCGTCATAATCAGCGTAGTCGTGGACATCCATATACGGCTCCACATAAGGCTCTGGCTCTGATACTAAAGACACAAGTTCTCCGTGTGAGGTCCACTGATAGTAATTTGGCATAAAATTCCTCGATTACAAATGATATGTCACATCCACTTCTGAGTGATATTTTAAGTTGTGACATCTCACATACGGACACTTAATTTTGGTGCCATCCATGTACTGAGGGAACGTCTTGGCGAACTGCAGGAACTGTTCTACCCCATGTATGAATTTATCCCGCATATCGCATATGTCATCAGGATGACAATTATACATCCACGAACGATGATGCAGATAGTAATTCAGATCCATTTCTAGATAATTTTGCAAAGATGAATAGATATCATTCAAGTATATTGTCCAAATAGATGCAAAGATGGATACACATGTTCATCAAAGTAACAACTCTGATTAATGCGTGAGTATTCGAGTTTTGATACGTGAGTATCCATATCATGATTCATGAGTAGACATCAAAGTAACAACTTTGTTTATCAAATAAATATATCATTTATACCTACTTCTATAACTGTATATTTTTATACTATGGTACACAATATCACATTGATACTCTCTTGTATCTTGACACTAGGATACAGTTCAAATACCCATGACACTAACTATACTTGACACTTGGTGTCTTGGTACCAACATACACTATAGACCACTCACTCTTGATACTCTATATATTTATACCTACTTCTATAACTATATATTTCTATACCCTTATATGTGTATTTATCTATATAGATTATTAATCCTCACTAGCTCACTCATCCCTCACTAAAACATATACACATACACACCTCTCACTTGGACACTCTCATACACTTGACACACACACATACACACACGCACACACGCACACAAACAAGGAACACGTGGACTCTCATACACTTGACACAAACATACAAGGTATTACCCATACCCAAACATAATATCTTGACTAAAACACATACCCAAATTTATATCAATATAAGTTGTTCTGTGTTGGAGTATTAAAGTTGTGTATTAAGCATAATTATAAACTATAAAAAGAACACTTGACACTTGACACTTGACACACACACAAGGTACTACACATACCCAAACATAATAAGTACAAGTAAGAGTTTCCAACTCAAAAATCCATGTGAGAGATTTTTTAACAAACATGTTATGCATATATATATAAAATTAAGTCTTACCTTGGGCACACACACACACACACATACACATATATATATTAAAGAATGTGTCTGTCGTATCAGTGTGTCTGTATCGTGTCGATAAGAGGGGGTTAGGGTTACCAGACCGAGGGGAGTCGGGGTCAGGGTCTGGATCGGATGGGTCACGGGGGAAGCACGGTCGGAACCCTAACCCTTAGACGGTCGACGCCGGAGGGGGGTCATGAGGGTCACGAAGAGAGAGAGAGAGAGAGAGAGAGAGAGAGAGAGAGGGGTTAGGGTTTACCATCGGAGCCGGAGGGGGTAGCGGGAGGCAGAACCGGAGGGGGGTCGAGGGAGGTAAAAAGTCGGCGCCAGAGGGGTCATATGGAAAAAGAGGGGGGAAATCGAGTTTAGAAATTTTTGGAATAGGGGAGATAAAATCGGTCTGTAAACCTATATAAAAATATTTTAGTAACGTTTGGAATATGACATCGCTAAATGTCATCGATTTAGTTATATTTAGCAACATATGGAAGATAACATTGCTAAATATCGCTATAATAAAAACAACAGCGATGTTTTAGGACATCTGGCGACATCTGCTTCCGTAATATTTTTTTTATTCGCTAAGGGTCGTAGACAGTCGATAACTGCGATGTTCTGTGATATTAATTTTTAGGGTCATTAAATTCATAAATGATAGCAACGTATCGCTATAAATGTCGCTATTTCTTTATATTTTGGTAGTGATAATGAAGTCTATGACACCTCTAAAATATTAGATATTAAATTGGGAAAACAGGTAGTACAACTACAACCCAGTTTAACACGAAAAATATGACAAAACATAAGGTCACTCATTATCAGACACAAGCAACAAAGCTAAAGCTTCTAGTAACCATGCATTTTATTACAAGTATCCACAAAAATCACATCACACCACTACACACATTCATAAAGTCAAACCTAGTCCTAATGTTCATACTATTTGTCATTACCATGGTGCTCATGGACATATTTTATCACATTGTAGAACTAAAAAACTAGTTCATATGAATGTTTATATGTGGGTTCTGAAAACTAGCACAACATGACCCTCAAAGAAGTGGGTAACAAGGGTCACATTATCAACTTTTGTTGTAGCTGGACTAACTTATACATGATAGAAGCAAATGAATTCTAGATAATGGGTTCTCACGACGTGACAAGTGACACTAATCTTTTCGCTATGCAATCGATGAAGAACAAAGGATACGTATCTTTCTAAAATAATCTTAAATGCCATATTATCGGTAATGGTGATATCGATAAATATTATTTTCCTGTTATAAAGAATGTATGTCTTATAACCAAATTGAAACATAACCATATGAGTATTAGCCATTTAATTGACAATGGTTATGAAGTCAATTTTGTTAAAGACAAATATCTTATTAATGATTTATCCAGTAGCAAAACTATATATGAAGGAGTTAGGGAAGATGATAAATATTTTTATTATTTGTCAGAAAGTACTAACCATGTAGGAAGATGTCTTCTTGCTAAAAAGGATAAGAGCTGGTTATGGCATATGTGGAAGAATAGAACTCTTGGTGGTATGGCTAGAGTCTTGTTAAATCAATTCAACCATCCAAAATATTTTTGGGTAGAAGTTGTAAATACAACATATCATATTTTGAATAGGGTTTTGATTCGACCTATATCAAAAAAAATCCCTATGAACTTTGGTTTAGTAGAACTCCTACTATTTCTTACTTTAAAGTATTTGGGTGTCATTATTTTATCTTAAATACCAAGGACAACTTAGGTTAGTTTGATGCTAAAGCCGACGAAGATATATTTCTTGGTTATGCTGCTAAGAGTAAAGGTTATTGAGTTTTCAAGCGAGGGATTGCCAGTGGGCCATTATGGACTGGGCCACACATGTGCTATTTCTTACTTTAAAGTATTTGGGTGTCGTTATTGATGCTAAAGGAAGGTGGGTATGATGTCAAGTCCGCAGGGCCCTTATGGACTGGGCCACACATGTGCTACAATGGCAATAACAATGGGAAGCAAGGCTGTAAGTCAGAGCGAATCCGAAAAGATTGCCTCAGTGCAGATTTTTCTCTGAAACTCGGGAACATGAAGTTAGAATCGCTAGTAATCTCGGATCAGCATGCCGCGGTGAATATGTACCCAGGCCCTGTACATACCGCTCGTCACACCCTGGAAATGGGTTTCGCTTGAAGCTATTTGGCTCGCGCGCACCCGATATGTTATAAAAGAATTTAGCCAATTGCTGGACTGGTTATTCAGAGCCAGCAATTGGCTGCTTTGTCCCGTCTGTAGTGCTTCACAATAAACATTCATTAACTATTGAAAAATTTATAAACGTTATTTTTGATGAGTTTAACAGTCATGAATTTAACAGTCATGAACCAAGTGATAGTGATGATAAAGATATCAGAACTACATTCAACAAAGAACCAACCCCTAATGATACAACTGGTACAAGCTATCTGGAAAGTTTATCGAAGAATATGATATTCATGTCCGATCATCTAGAAGACTTGATAATAGGTGATGTATCAAAGGAAGTAATTACTCATTCTGCAAGAAGAAATATTGTTGCCAATATAGCTTTTATTTCTCAAATAGAGCCTAAGAACGTTATTGAAGCATTTAATGATGAATTTTGGATTAATGTTATGTAAGAGGAATTAAACCAATTTGAGATAAATCAAGTTTGGAAACTTATTCCTAGACCTAATAATTTTTTTGTGATTGGCACCAAATGAGTATTCCAAAATAAACTTAGTGAGGATTAACAAGTCACACGTAACAAAGTATGTCTCGTAGATCAAGATTATAGCCAAGAAGAAGATATTGACTATGACGACACTTATGCTCCTGTTGCTAGAATAGAATCCATTCATAAGCTTTATGCTTTTTCAAATTTTTATATTTTAAATTATTTCAAATGGATGTCAAAAGTGCTTTCTAAACAGTTTTATAAGAGAAGTTTTTGTTGAACAACCCCCTGATTTTAAAGATTTTTAATTTTCTAATCATGTTTTTAAGTTAAAGAAAATATTGTATGGAATCAAACAAGCTCCTCGTGCTTGGTATGAGCACCTCAGTTAGTTTTTTCAAAAGAAAAAGTTGACACAACTTGTCACTATCATATTTTCTAGGAAGGTTATTTTGGTTATTTTTATAATTTAATAATTTATTGTGCATGTTAATATTTAATTATTCTATTATTTATTTATTGTTAGTAGGCTACATGATAATTTCGACTTGTGTTAGTGGACCTTACAAGTTTAGATTGGACTCAGGGACCAATATTATTTCTAGTTAGACTTGAGCCCAATAAACAAGCCCAATTCATTAAGTTGGTGATTAATTAGTCAAACCATTAGAAGAAGAACCTTCCTTCCTTAATTATTTTCTTCATGAAAAGCTCATAGGGGTATTTTATACTTTTCCCACTTGCTTAAGGGGCAAGAAAAGGGGCCGACCATAAGAGGGTGGGGAGAGCCTCTCTCTTTATTCTTTCCATTCCAATTATAGATCTAAAAATTTTCTCTTCCAAATTCCTTCATCCCTACACCAATCCCTACCAAAATTATCTTCTAATTCTATCTCTACTCACCATTGGAGACTATAGGAATAAGGAGGAGGCAAGGGTCTACAAGGAGGTGAAGAGTGCACAAGTTGAAGGCTTTTTGCATCCATTTGGAGACTTGCATTGAGAATCCATCTCTAATAGATATATTTTAGTTTTTACCTTCTAATTAGACTATATTTATGTAATTAAATTATTAAGAACCCTCTCATGTACTAGGGCTACACAGAGGAAGAAAAATTAGGTTCATAGGAGGCCCATGGAGAAAGTTATAATATATTTTGTGCCAATTTTAGGGAAATTCTAAGATTGGCACATCATGTATTTGTCAATAGGTCAATTAGACCAAATTAACATGTTTTTGGTTGTGTGAGACTAGTATCGTGTCCCCAATTGGATACGTGTAGGCTGTCATGACAATTTGATGACATGGGTTGAATTGGAAGTTTTTTTTTATACGGGGGTGTACACATGTCATATTTTGATATGAGCACGTAGTTGAGTAGCTATCACTTTATATTGCTTAGAATGATGTTTTTATACTTGCTCGTATCCTTTATGATACGTTGGATCAAGTATCGATGGCGTATCGCAAGTGTATTATAGATTTAGTGTGATAAGGTACGATGCACGCTAAGTGTTTGTATATTTACTTGGTTAGCTTCTTAGCATTGTTCTTATCCAAATTGTATTGTTTAAAGTAGTGTTGATATATATATATATATATATATATATATATATATATATATATATATATATATATATATATACATATGTGTGTGTGTGTGTGTGTGTGTGTGTGTGTGTGTGTGTGTTGTACTTAGTATTGTGATATACATAGATGTGTAGAGGGTGTGCTATGCACTATCATAACAATCGAGCTATAGGGGGCTTTGGTTATTGCAGTGGCTATGGGCAGTAGTGAATAGGAGGGAAGCAAAGGGGGTGCATACCTATGTGCCATGCACAACAAGGTCTAGGACTGTCCACTGCACAGTCGAGTGTAGTGTTGTCGAGGGGTTTGTGAGCAGCCATTCATGGCATTGGCAACAGTTGGGGGCCTACTCTTAGATGTTATGTTGTGCTCTAATCAATTGGATAGAAGTTGTTGGCTTAGGTTGATGGTTGGTTAGTATGGTATGTTATGAATGTTAGTAAGTGATATATGTAAGTTGGGATTAACTGTTAGTATGTTAGATTAGATTAACTAGTCAGTTGTATTAGATGTTATGAGTTAGATAGTTAATTCGATTAGTAAGTTAGTTATGTAAGTTAGTTAGTGTGGTAGTTTAGAAATAATAGGGATTACCTGACTGCAGCAGTAACACTTTGCTTCTCAGGGAGGTGCAATCGATTTGGGGGTTGATCGCTGTTAGCATTAAATGTGGGCTCGAATATTTGAGGATGTTGTGTTCAGTGGTTGGCAGATATAGGTTGTTACTGATACACTAAGTATCAAAGGTGATTGATACTTAAGGGTCAGCAATAGGTGTTCAGTAATTAGGTAAAGATAAGCTAGTGTGAGTTCTCAGTTATTGAGGGGGAAGCTAATGTCTGAACACACAGAAGTGTGTATCAGTATGAAACACTGATGAGGAGAGTATCAATCGATACTCTATTATAGTGGAGTATGTCAGTTGTTTAGCTAAGGGGTTTTAGTTTTGTGTGTTAGTGTGAATTATAGAGATGTTAGTAGTAGTATTAGAGCATCAGTTAGATATTAGTTAGTTAAGTGTATAACAAATATAAGTTTGGAAATATGAACATCCGTGATTCATTTTAACTGTTCTTCCTTGATATTTGATAATTAAGATTTAACTGTTCTATTTCATATATGATGTTCATATCAACTATCCTGAGAGATCTGCGACTTTTCGAGGGCATACTCTAATATCCTACTATTTCATATCTCAATTATCAATTATCAAATAGAACCCGGCGATTACATACTCTATTATCAATTATTAAATAGAACCAGGTGAGTACAAACTAGAGTAAATACTTATAGTAGGATATTAGAGTAAATACTATTGTTCATTTTAACCGTTCTTCCTTGATATTTAATAATTGAGATTTAACTTTCCTCCTTTGAGAATATTATATCGTGCGCCATATTATTTCTTTCTTCCGCTTTACCTCAGGATGTCGCCTAAGACCCGATCACAGCAGAGAGGAGCGGTTTCTGAGAGATCTACGACTTTTTGAGGGCCTGCACCAGTCACTTCTCCGGTGATTAGCATATCAGCTGTATTTGGGAGTCCACCTCAAGCACAAAGGACTATTCCAGCTGTGTCTGAGAGACTTCCACCTCCACCTTCCGTGTCGAAAAATGAGACTCAGGTATTTGCATTATTTTGTGAGATGATGGAGGCTCAATGTCACGACCCGCACCTGGAATAAGGGCACAAGTGGTGAACAATGCCAAGCCTATGCCTCAGCATCGGTGGTAGAACGTTGTCTGGGTCAACATAACTATCTACACATCTCACACAATATATACATAAGGTATCTGTTATGCTAACTCAACTCCAAATGGAGGACAAAATGATAATATGATAATGGTAAACAATACTCAATCACAATAAGAAACTAGAGGGAGAATGGCACGATATGGATTAGAAGAAGAAATACAAGAGTCTTAATACAAGTCCAATGTCAACATAATTCTTAAAATAATAATACATGTTATGAAGTCTACTAAAATCCAATACAACTCATACTAAAAAGTCTAAGTCTCTCCAGCTGGTGGTACTATCTCAAGTGGTTCTACGGGTGCTGGCTCAACTGCCTCGCCATCCCGCAACCCATAATATGTAGGACACCAGTCCTCTAATGAATCATCTAAAAAATATATCCAGTCAGGATTGGAGTAAAGTACAACCCAATAGCAGTTCCAATAATTGACAAAAACTATGAAACAACAATAGCAATAAAAATAAATGATGAAAATAACTGAACTAGCATATATCACGAGAAAGAGCATCATGGTAAATAATGGCAAGAGATGAGAACAATATGGTGAGGAACACTGATATAATAAACTGGAATAAAAGAAATAATATAATAAATATGCCTAAAATATTAACAAAATATGTGATCGGCTTGGGCCTAACACGGGCTATATATAAAGGGTGAGCTAGTATGACCATACATAAGTTGCATGATCTGCTAGCTATCAAGGGATACACTATATCACGAGCTATAAGGTATGATCACATATTTACTAATACTTCTCCATCCGCCGACTAGTACACGAATCTAAATTACGATATATTATAACACGTATATCATGATGCACGGTCTATAATATCATGCATTATGATCACGGTCTATATAATCATAAAGATCTCATGGTAATCACTGAGTAATCATAAAGTACGACACGGTGATCACTGAGTCATCACAAAAATAACATCTCATAACAAAGATCCACATATACCAATCTGTGTGACCATCATGTCAGGAATCAAATATCTCAATACTAAATACATGAAACATAGAGACTGTTAAATAAGAAAACTATCAAAGAATGTACTCACCTCTGTCCAGAGCAAATAATATCATTCAGTGTCCAAGCTGGTGTCACACACACCTAGATATGAATGGCATATTAAAATAGTTTTAATGAGTAATAATGAGCTGTAATGCATTAAACATGCTCTACTAGGCCATTACTAGGTCCAACTAAGGTTGTTAGTCTATATTAGTCACTTAACTAGTTAATACTAAGTTGTACTAACTATACCCAGTCATTAACTAGATTTCTAGGTCTAAGTTAAGGTTATAAGTCTAAATTGGTCATTAACTAGCTATCACTAGGTTATATTAGGTATACAAGATTATTTCCCACACTTTTAGGCCACCACTAGCTAATACCTTGGCTAAAATAGTAACTGCTATATATATTTTTTATACAAAACTAACCAAGCTAACTGATATACTAACTAACCATATATCATACTAACTATTAATTAACACTAAGCCACTACCACTAACACCCCTTGCTACATTACCTATCTGATACATAGCATTGACCTCAAGATACTGCTAACTATCCTTATACTAACTGATAACACACTAACTATTAACTAATACTAACTTTCTTACTAAAATATTTGCTAATCCTAACAGTCATTCAATAAGATTAACACTTCCCATGTATCAGTTGGTGCTGATACATCAAAGTTTCCCCAACATTGACACTCTAATATTCTCCAGGTATACATAACTGACTTATACTACATACAAGTATCATATATACAAGTATCATCTATTAGTATTCCAACTTACCTTGTTACCCTACTTGTTAACTACTGATATCCAGATCCACCACTGCAAACTCATACATCCTTACCTCATCCTGGAGACTGCAGTATATCCTGCTACTACACCTAAATTCCTCCTTCTACAGCAGTGCTAATCATTGCAACTGAATTCCCAGTTTCCTAAGAGCTGCTCGAGCTTCAACATTCTTCACTCAACTGCTCCACTCCCCTTTTACTCCTCAACTGGAAACTGCCACAGGTAGTACCCTACACTTCTGAGCTCCAGGTCTGTACAGACCCGACCCTAATTGTTGCTGTTGTTGTGATCTGTGCACTACATATGATGTACACTGCTGCTGTAGTGCAAGCACGCTCTACAGTCGCTGTGTAGTCCAGCACACTGGTTCTACCTCCTTTACAGCACATACACAAATACCTCCATACCTCAATATGCATGATACACACACTCCATTGCCACCCTGCTCTTTCTCATCACTGAAACACTCTTATTAAATACTATAATACACACCCAGGTTTGGTGCATTGGTACATCTATCTATTCCTCCTCCCCCCCAAATACTATCACTGCTAGTGGAATCAATGTAGTACTCAAATCTAGCTACTGGGAACTACCCCTCATAATTACCCACATACCAACTCTTTACACAAGACTCACACTCTTATCTAATCCCACAAGCACATATACAGGTACATCACTGATACACTTGAACACTTCTCAAATCTTGTCACTACCACATTTTCTAGGAAGGATATTTTGTTTATTTTATAATTTATGTACTTTTTGAATATTTATTTATTGTTAGATGTTAGATTTGATTTTTGGACTTGTGTTAGTGGACCTAACTAGATTAGACTAGACTCATGGACCAACATTAATCCTAGTTAGATTTGAGCCCAATAACAAGCCCATTCATTAGGAGAATGACTTAATTAGTTAATTCAATTTGATTAGAACCTTTCTTCCTTAATTAATTCCTTCATGATAAGCCCCAAGGGGCATTGTGGACTTTTTATAGTAACTTGGAGTAGGGGCAAGGCCGGCCATAGTAGGGGGAGGTGAGAGACTCTCCCTCTTCATCCATTTATTTCAATTCTAGATCTAGAATTTTTCTCTTCCAAATTCATTCATCCCTACACTAATCCCTACCCAAATTCCTTTCCAATTCCTTCTCTACTCACCATTGGAGGCTATTAGAATAAGGAGGAGACAAGGATCTACAAGGAGGAGGAAGGAGCACAAGTTAGAGGCTCTTGACACTCATTTAGAGAATAGTATTAGGAATCCATCTTCGAATAGGTATAATTCAGTTTTATCTCTCTAATTAGACTCTAAATCTATAGTTTAATTATTATAAACCCTCCCATGTACTAAGGCTATCCATAGAAAGTGGAATTAGGTTCATAGGAAGCCTATGGAGAAAGTTATATGGTATTTTGTGTTAATTTTGGGAGAATTCCGAAATTGGCACATCATGTATTGTCAATAGATCAATTAGACTAAATTAATATGTGTTTGATTGTATGAGACTAGTGTTATGTCCATAATTGGATACGTGTAGGCCGTATCATGGTAATTTGGCGATACAGGTTGATTTAGAGATTTTCTTTCGACACGGGAGTTTGAGCATGTCATATTTTAATACGGACACGTATTTGAGTAACTAACACTTTGTATTTTTCATAATTATAATTTTAGACTTGCTCGTATCCTTCGAGATACATTTGGTGGTGTGTTAGAGCCGTATCGTAAGCATATCATTGATTGGTGTGATATGGTGCAATGCACGCCAAGTGTTTGTATAATGGCTATGTTAGCTTCATGTACTTTAATTAGTTGTTCATAACTAATTTGTATTATTTAGTGTATTTTGGATGTATACGTAGACATATCTATGATAGTTATCCTAAGGTGAGTGATATATATATGGTATCTCTATTTATAAAGAGAGAGGTATACTAGAGGGTTCACTGTCATAGTTAGTAGTGTGTTTGCACACACACTTGCACATAGTCGGGTAGGAGTCCCATGACTGTAGTGTATAGACTGATAAATGGGGAAGAGTGGTGGACTGATGTACAAATGCACAGAGCAGCAACAGGGAAGAGTGGTGGTCCCGCCCGGGCCGCCGCTCCGCCCTGCCCCGCCCAGTGCGACCGGGATTTAACGAACCGGGCACGAATCACCGTGCCTCGGCACGCCGGACGCGAATCACCGTGTCCGTCCTACGGGCGCGAGGGAGGAAGGGGAACTAATCGAATGGCCCGAGTCGAGCTTTTGGGGGACGTGATGCCGCACGGGCCTGGGGTTGCGCCCGTGCAAGGCCAATCGTTTAAGTTGATAGTTGGCTATCATCGCATCAATCGAGTAAGCAGCGGAAAGGGACTTGTTGCAATTTAATGCATTTAGCCAACTGAGCGTTCGGGACAATCGAGGCAACTTGGGTTTCCTTTAGCAAAGGTACACGTTCGTTCCATACATTATGCCCCCTTATACGATAGCATTCTCGGGGCAACAATCAAAACCAGGATTCCGGGTCTTCGGGACTGTGGCACGCCTATCGCTCTCTCGGACGATCCAGTACCTGCGAGCAAGTAAACTGTTGGTGGGTCAGCACTTTATACAAGTACTGGTGAGATAAAATAACTGAACAGAAATAAGCATTCACTCAAACAGGCACTAAGTAATCATGTTATAAAACATTACATTACTAGTGATCTTTCTAGTTTTACATAGGTTTGTTTCATGCAGTTCTAGCAGAGTCATATTACATTGCTTTGGAAACATGTTTGGAAACAGAGTTTCATATTGAATATGCAAGCAAGCAAACCGTTCATGTTCAGGGTGTGCGCAGCGTGTCTCGTGCGACTCCAGGGTCAGATGCAAAGCTAGACACAATGCACATTCTTAGGGGCAGTCACTATCCAAGCCAACATAATGACTTAGCTATATGCAGGACGGTCCCCGAGTATCTCAGGATCGGCAGCTGGTGGAACAGCATATCAATGACTCATTTCTCTGAAGCTAATGGCAGCTGTGACCCATGGTGGCATGGACGCATGCAGTTCAGCTCTCCACCAAAAGCCATTGTTCGACCGTGTGCGAATGCGTGGAACACTATCAAATAAACTCTAGTATGCAGACGAGACGAACCATCAGAACAGTTATCATTGTTGCGGGGCAATCCGACTTATCACTTGAATACGTTCAGGCACAGTATGGTTCTCTCGAAGCATAGACGATAGCGAACATGTTCATGCACTCTAAGCAAGCGATTCAGGATTCACGTTAAGCAGACTTTGTTTCAAAGATAAGCTAGGTGAGTTCGTTCATTAACATGCAAGGCAGGTTCTATCATTCTCTTAAGAAAACATTGCAAGCAAAAACACAGGTTATTATTAAGGCGTGCAAGAATCAGAGAACGAAGTTCTGCCCACTCACCTTGATATATAATGCCGGCGCGGAGCAGGGCGTTACATACTTACCAACCAACAAAAAGTTTCGTCCTCGAAACTTCAAGGATAAACTTTTCGATATTCCGAGTAGCGATAGTGCCGTCCCTCGCCGTACTCAATCGAAACATTCAAGCAATTCAAGTTCAGGAAATATTTTGCACTTTGAGAATATCTATGGACTTATTGTATGGAACGCTCATTGCAATACCATATCGATAATATCTCAGAGTCATAGCAACGGTTTGGGCCAGAAGATCGATTCCGCTCTGATACCATTCTGTCACGCCCCGGTCCCGCCCGGGCTGCCGCTCCGCCCTGCCCCGCCCCGTGCGGCCGAGATTTAACGAACCGGGCACGAATTACCGTGCCTCGGTGCGCCGGACGCGAATCACCGCGTCCGTCCCGCGGGCGCGAGGGAGGAAGGGGAACTAATCGAATGGCCCGAGTCGAGCTTTCGGGGGACGTGATGCCGCACGGGCCTGGGGTTGCGCCCGTGCAAGGCCAATCGTTTAAGTTGATAGTTGGCTATCATCGCATCAATCGAGTAAGCAGCGAAAAGGGACTTGTTGCAATGCAATGCATTTAGCCAACTGAGCGTTCAGGACAATCGAGGCAACTTGGGTTTCCTTTAGCAAAGGCACACGTTCGTTCCATACATTATGCCCCCTTATACGATAGCATTCTCGGGGCAACAATCGAAACCAGGATTCCGGGTCTTCGGGACTGTGGCACGCCTATCGCTCCCTCGGACGATCCAGTACCTGCGAGCAAGTAAACTGTTGGTGGGTCAGCACTTTATACAAGTACTGGTGAGATAAAACAACTGAACAGAAACAAGCATTCACTCAAACAGGCACTAAGTAATCATGTTATAAAACATTACATTACTAGTGATCTTTCTAGTTTTACCTAGGTTCGTTTCATGCAGTTCTAGCAGAGTCATATTACATTTCTTTGGAAACATGTTTGGAAACAGAGTTTCATATTGAATATGCAAGCAAGCAAACCGTTCATGTTCAGGGTGTGCGCAGCGTGTCTCGTGCGACTCCAGGGTCAGATGCAAAGCTAGACACACAATGCACATTCTTAGGGGCAGTCACTATCCAAGCCAACACAATGACTTAGCTATATGCAGGACGGTCCCCGAGTATCTCAGGATCAGCAGCTGGTGGAACAGCATACCAATGACTCATTTCTCTAAAGCTAATGGCAGTTGTGACCCATGGTGGCATGGATGCATGCAGTTCAGCTCTCCACCAAAAGCCATTATCCGACCGCGTGCGAATGCATAGAACACTATCAAATAAACTCTAGTATGCAGACGAGACGAACCATCAGAACAGTTATCATTGTTGCGGGGCAATCCGACTTATCACTTGAACACGTTCAGGCACAGTATAGTTCTCTCGAAGCATAGACGATAGCGAACATGTTCATGCACTCTAAGTAAGCGATTCAGGATTCACGTTAAGCAGACTTTGTTTCAAAGACAAGCTAGGTGAGTTCGTTCATTAACATGCAAGGCAGGTTCTATCATTCTCTTAAGAAAACATTGCAAGCAAAAATACAGGTTATTATTAAGGCATACAAGAATCAGAGAATGAAGTTCTGCCCACTCACCTTGATATATAACGCCGGCGCGGAGCGGGGCGTTACAGCTAGTAAATCCTAGAGATGGACTCATACAACCTATATATAGCTAGTTTGACCCAGTTTGATTAGTTTGACCTAGAGTTGACCTAGTTTGACTATTTTGAACTAGAAATGGTATTATGACCTAGAATTTGACTAGTTAAACTTATTTTCAATCCAAGACCTTGTATTGATGTAATATTCCATATTTAGGTCTTCGAGGCACCGTTTCGGACATCTTTGATACTATTTACCAGATTTTAGGCAAGTACATTCTCGGATAGTTTCTCATTTATGATATCCCCTATGTTTTTTATATTTAGTGTAGATATTCTTGATTTTTTGACACAATGGTTACACGGATTGGTATATCTGAATCTTGTCATAAGATATTATTCCTTGGTATTTATGGTATATCTTGTGCAAGCCTTGTTCCATGTTCTTCTTGTACATATACAAATATTGATTCTTGGGGAGACTAGCTACCTACCAAGTGAATCCCGTGTCATAACGTACCATGGTTGGATCCACTATACCAGTCAGAGAGGAGAGTGTTAGTGTAGATATGTGATCATACCCTCCTTGTGCATGTCATTGTGAGTGTTAATCTTACACTGCACGTATAATTAACCAGGTCCTAATCCTTGTGCAAGTTCCCAAGCCGATGAAATATTGAAGATAGTACTCACTCACATAGTAGTAGTATTTCTTGCTCATATTCATGATGCTCATTCTTGTATTTAATTTCAATATTCCTATTTTGCATCTCTCTTGTACCTGTATATTGCATCTTGTATATTCGCTCTATTTACTGTTACATAGTTTATATCATTCATTGGAACTGTTGTTAGAGGTGTACTTTGCTCCTTTCCTGACTGGATATATTTTTCCTATATGACACTGAGTAGTTGGCTTAGAGTCAGAGACTTTGGCTCGGGAGGGTCTCATCCCGATTGAGACAGACGACCCAGTACATGTAGCTCATTAGATAGATTTATTTGTACTGGATTTGTCTCTAATATTTTGGCATTAGTATTTTTATTATTAGATGACTCATTGGATATTATTTTTTGTTGTGAGTTATATTTGACTCTTCCGCTCTTTATATCATATTCGTGCGATTGTTCCATCTTATAGATCTGTGATTATGTATTCATATTTTATTGGTAGCATTATTATATCTTGATTGTTAGATAGATAGTTTGCCCAAATAATATTCTACCATCGATGCTGAGGCGTAGGCTGAACGTTGTTCACTACTCGTGCCCTTACACCGGGTATGGGTCATGACATATTTTTAGTGGTGGTCAATGAAGGTCTTCGATTAGTGTGATTCGTAGTGGTGCTCTGATTTGAGTGCTATTACGAGCATGTTTCAGGATATAGGATATAGGCTATTGGCTGAGAATACTCAATCACATCTAGAAAAAACTCTATTGATTTATTTTACCTATTCTTCCTTGATATTAATATTTGATCTTTAACTTTCCTTCTTTGAATATATTATATCATGTGCCATATTGATTCTTTCCTTTTTCTTTGTCTCAGGATGCCGCCTAAGACTCGATCACAGCAAAGAAGAGCAGTTGCTGAGAGATCTGTGACTTTTTGAGGGCCTGCACCAGTCACTTCTCCGGTGATTGGCGTATTAGCTGCATTCGGGGGTCCACCTACAGCTCAGAGAACTATTCCAGCTGTGTCTGAGGGGCTTCCACCTCTACCTTCTGTACCGACAGATGCGACTCAGGTGTTCATATTATTTTGCAAGATGCTGGAGGCTCAGAAGGCCCAATCAGAGGCTCACCAGAGGCAGACCGACGTATTACGGTAGGGTATTAAGAGTGCTCATCAGTTTGACCTTGCTGTAGTAGAGAGAGGAGCTACGGTCCAGTAGTAGTTTGCCCAACTTTGGTCGGGTAATATCTAGGACTTCAAAAAGCTGGAACCTTGGTTCTTCAAGGGGAACGAGGGCTTCATCTACGCTGATGATTGGATCGAGGATATTGAGCATCTCATGAGGGTGTCCCGTCTTGTTGAGGATCTGAAGGGTATCCCGTCTTGTTAAGAATCTGAAGGTTGAGGCAGTAGGACTTCAACTATTCGACATATCTTGCACTTGGTTCAGGAATGCGCCACTTCTTGCTGATGTGAGAAAGTCTTGGGAGGTATTCAAGGACCTCTTCAAGAGAAAGTTTTTTGCATGGGAGGACAGATTAGACTTAGGGAGGCAATTTGAGGGCCTTACTCAGGGAAGCATGTCCGTGGAGGAGTACATCCAGAGTTTGGTAGGTTCAGGCTATCTGCTTCTGCAAGGGTCTGAACTGGAAAGTGAAGATCCTTATTTCGTCTTTCTATGAGACATATTCATAAATACTTGCGGAGGCACGCAAGGTTGAGCGAGAGTTGGGCTTGAAATCCAAGAGAGACTACTATTCTTTTCAGGGGGCTAGTACCAGCGCAATGACTGCTAAGCGTCCTCATTTTTAGTCTAGGCATTTTCGGCAGCCACAACAGCACCAGACTCCAGCTAGGGCACCGTTTTACAAGCACCACGGCAACAGAAGAGACAGTCACAGCAAGCTTCCTGCCACTACTGTAAGAAGCCCGATCACATCTGGGAAGTTTGAAGGAAGAGGATGGGAGTTTGTCTGTATTGTGGTACCGAGGGGCATCAGCTGAGGGATTATCCTTCCAACCCTTGTCGTTCAGTTCAGGAAGCAACACCAGCTCTGAGAATAAAGGCGAGGCCACTTGTAGTACAGCCGAGGGGACCGTCGCTTCCGACCCAGCAGCAGCGTTATACCCAGAACCAACATCAGAAAGGTGCACATCAGGGACAAATATTCGCTTTGATGGTCGAGAAGACCGAGCCCACCAGAGATGTCATCGCAGGTTCTATTTTTCTTAATTCTATTCCAGCTTTTGTATTGTTTGATAGTGGTGCTTCCCATAGTTTTGTATCTATTTCTTTTGCTCTAAAACATTATTTGGTAGCTGAGTCTTTACTTAGGACTTAAAAGATTATGACCGCTGGAGGTATTATCCTGGTTAGTGATATTTGCAAGGATCGAAGAGTTACTCTGGGAGACCGAAAGCTGAGTGCATGTCTACTTGTAATGCCACTTCCGAGCTACGAAGTTATACTCGGGATGGAGTAGTTTAGTAGGCACCATGCTAGTATAGATTGCAGAGGAGGTAGAGTTTTATTTATCCCGTCGGAAGAGCCAAAGTTTGAGTTTGCTAGAGGAGCTGCAGAGCAGAGAGAAGGCATTATCTGTGGAGCTATAGTGGAAGACAAAGAGTTATCGCACCCTTTGATAGCAGATTTCTTGGATGTGTTTCCTGTGGAATTGCCAAGATTGCTGCCAGATCGAGATATTGAGTTCTTTATAGACTTGGTGCCAGTGCAGAACCAATTTCACAATATGTCTATGGAGTAAACAAAAATGAGCTGGTCAAGCTGAAGAAGCAAGTGAATGAATTATAGTATAAAGGGACTTATCAGATCCATTTCTTTACTGTGGGGAGCCCAGGTATTATTTGTACCGAAGAAGGATGGATCGGTGAGCATATAGATCGATTACAGGGCATTGAATAATCTCACTATCAAGAATAAATACTCGTTGCCACAGATTGATAAACTATACAATCAGTTGAGTGGCGCCAAGGTATTTTTCAAGATAGACTTGAGATCAGGCTACCACCAGGTGAAAGTAAAGCTGGAGGATATTTCGAAGACTGCTTTTAGGACTCGGTATGGCCAGTATGAGTTCATGGTAATGTCGTTTGGGTTGACTAATACTCTGGCGATATTTATAAATTGGATGAAGAAGGTGTTCCACCAGTACCTTAACAAGTTCGTGGTGGTGTTCATCGATGACATACTCATATACTCGAAGACACTAGAGGAGCACGAGGAGCATTTGCGGATTATGTCGGATGTGCTGAGGAAGGAGAAGCTGTATGGGAAGTTGTCCAAGTGTAAGTTGTTCCTGGACAAGGTGGAGTTCTTAGGACATGTTGTGAGTGGTGATAGAATTTTTGTAGATTCGAAGAAGATCGCGGTAGTAGAGTCTTGGAAGACCTCGAGTTCAGTGGCAGAGATCAGAAATTTCTTGGGTCTGGCAGGATACTACAGGAAGTTTATGCAAGATTTTTTAAGGATTGTTGAGCCGATGACTAGACTGACCAGGAAGGATACAGAGTTTGTTTGGATAGAGGAGTGCCAGGCTACTTTTGAGGAATTGAAGACGAGGTTGACGTTTGCTTCTATTTTGACATTGCCATCAGGGTCTGAAGGTTTCACTATTTATAGTGATGCATCGGAGAAAGGGCTGGGTTGTATTCTTCAGCAGAATGAAAAAGTGATTGCCTATGTATCTAGGCAATTGCGTCCTTATGGAAAAAAACTATCCTACCCACGATTTGGAGTTGGCAGCAGTCATCTTTGCCTTTATGTTATGGAAACACTATTTGTTTGGAGAGCATATAAAGATCTTCACAGACCACTAGAGCTTAAAGTATGTTTTCACTAAGAAGGAGTTGAACATGAGGCAGTGTCGGTGGCTGGAACTGATGAAGAATTTTGGCATATCTTTATAGTATCATCCGAGAAAAGCCAATATAGTTGCTGATTCCTTGAGCAGGTATCCGGTAGTTATATTTTTGATGCAGGACCAGTATTTGTTGGAGGATCTGGAAAGCTTGGGCATTGAGGTGATAGTCCTTGGATTTGCTATACAAATATGAGGGTTGCAAATACACTCAGAGTTGATGGATTGGATCAAGGCAGCCCAATATGAGGATGTATCTTTGAGGAGCATTAGAGCTCAGATAAGAGCACGATTGGAGAATTATTTCACCATTGCTGAGGATGGTTCTTTGCGGCATGGTGCTAGATTATGTGTGCCTAGTGGGGAGCTGTGTTAGAAGGTATTGTAGGAAGCGCATCGCTCTCAGTATTCCATACATCCAGGTGCCAATAAGATGTATCTGGATATACGAGAGAGTGTGTAGTGGTATGGTATGGAGAGTTAGGTGGCACAGTTTGTATCCAAATGCTTAGTGTGCCAGCAGGTGAAAGCCGAGAGGTAGAGGCCAGGTGGTTTACTTCAGCCATTACCCATTCCAGAGTAGAAGTGAGAGCATATTACTATGGATTTTGTGTCCGGACTTCCATGATCTCCAGAAGAGAAAGACGTAATTTGGATCATCGTTGACAGGTTGACCAAGTCGGCCCACTTTTTGCCTTTCAAGGTAGATTTGTCTAAAGAGAAGCTGGCAGAGTTGTATGTGAGGCAGATCGTCAGGATATATGGGGTTCCTGTCAGTATAGTCTTGGATTAGGATTGTCATTTTATTTCTCATTTCTGGAGGAGTTTGCAGGCGAGTTTGGGCACCCAGCTCAAGTTTAGTACTGCATATCCCCCTCAAACGGATGGGCAGTCAGAGAGGACCATTCAGACTCTTGAGGATATGATGTACACTTGTGTACTAGATTTTGGAGGATCTTGGGAGGACCATCTCTATTTAGTAGAGTTTGCTTACAACAATAACTACCAGGCTAGTATAGAGATGTCACCATTTGAGGCTCTGTACGGTCGGAGATATCGTACTCCCTTGTCATGGGACGATATTGGAGAGAGAGCTTTGCTAGGGCCAGAGATGGTTATGGATGCGGCAGAGAAGGTTAAGTTGATCAGAGACAAACTTCGAGTGGTGCAGGACAGACAGCGGCATTGGACCAATAACCACCGGAGACCTTTGGAGTTTGAGGTATAGTTTTAAATTTTTGTTTTGTGCTTGATTTTGGTCATTTGTTATAGATTAAGTTCTTGAGGTTATATTTTGGTCTAGGTTGGTGGTCTGGTGTTTCTTAGAATTTCTCCAATACGAGGCATAATTTATTTCGGTGGAGGCGGAAAGCTTAGTCCGTGATTCATCGAATCTTTCAGTATTCTTGAGAGGGTCGGTGCAGTTACTTATAAACTAGACTTGCCATCTACATTGGAGTGAGTGCACAACGTATTTCACATATCGTAGTTGAGACGGTATATGGCAGATCCTAGTCACGTGTTAGATTACTCGAAGATAGAAGTGGGCCCTACTCTTAGCCATCTAGAGCAGCTAGTTGAGATTCTGGATCAGAGAGAGAAGATACTGAGGAACCAGACCATTTCCTTGGTATACATTGCATGAAGGCATCACTCTCCGGGTGAGTCTACTTAGAAGAAGAAGGATGAAATGCGAGAGCATTACCCATATCTGTTTGTACCTTGAAGTATGTTTTTTCTTGATTCTATTTTATTTTCTGGGGGTAGTTTTATTTTTGAATTTCGAGGACGAAATTATTTTTAAGGGGGGAGACTTGTTACTACCACAATTTTTAGAAAGGGTATTTTGATCATTTCATAATTTATGTGCTTGTTGAATATTTACTTATTGTATTATTTAATTATTGTTAGATGTTAGATTTGATTTAGACTTATGCTAGTGGATCTAACTAGATTAGATTAGACTCATGGACCAACATTAATCCTATTTAGATTTGAGCCCAATAGTTAGCACATTCATTAGGAGAATGACTTAATTAGTTAAACCAATTGGATTAGAACCTTCCTCCCTTAATTAATTCCTTCATGACAAGGCCCCAAGGGATATTGTGGTATTTTTATAGTAACTTGGAGTAGGGGGCAGGGCCGACCATAGTAGGGGAGGAGAGAGACTCTCTCTCTTCATCCATTCATTTTAATTCTAGATCTAAAATTTCTCTCTTCAAATTTCTTCATCCCTACACCAATCTCTACCCAAATTCCTTCCTAATTTCTTTTTACTCACCATTGGAGGCTATTGGAACAAGGAGGAGACAAGGATCTATATGGAGGAGGAAGGAGCACAAGTTGGAGGCTATTGACACTCAATTGGAGAATAGTATTGGGAATCCATCTCCAAATAGGTATAATTCAGTTTTCCCTCTCTAATTAGACTCTAAATCTATAATTTAATCATTAAAAAATCCTTTCATATACTAAGGCTACCCATAGGAAGTAGAATTAGGTTCATAGGAGGCCTATGGAGAAAATTATATGGTATTTTGTGTCAATTTTGGGGAAGTTTCGGGATAGGCACATAATGTGTTGTCAATATGTCAATTAGACCAAATTAACATATGTTTGATTGTATGACACTAGTGTCGTGTCCATAATTGGATATGTATAGACCGTATCATGCTAATTTGGCGATACAGATTGATTTGAGAGTTTTCTTTCGACGTGGGGGTTTGAGCATGTCATATTTTGTCACGGACGCGTATTTGAGTAGCTAGCACTTCATATTATTCATAATTATGATTCTAGACTTGCTCGTGTTCTTCGAAATATATTTGGTGGTGTGTTGGAGCCGTATCACAAGTGTTTTATAGATTGGTGTGATACGGTGCAATGCACGCCAAGTGTTTGTATAATTGCTATGTTGGCTTTATGTACTTTAATTAGTTGTTCATAACTAATTTGTATTATTTAGAGTGTTTTAGATATATACATAGATATATCTATAATAGTTATCCTAAGGTAAGTGATATATATATGGTATCTCTATTTATATAGAGAGATGTATACTAGAGGGTTTACTATCATAGTTAGTAGTGTGTTTGCATACACGCCCTTGCACATAGTCGGGTAGGAGTCCCTTGACTGTAGTGTGTAGACAAATAGATGGGGAAGAGTGGTGGACTGATATGCAAATGCACAGAGCAGCAACAGACAACTAGAGATTGGGTTGCGCACTTGAAGTACACAGCAGCAGCAGCAGCAGCAGCAGTTTTGAAGTGCACAGCAGCAGAAGCAGTTTTGAAGTGCACAACAGCGGCAGCAGTTTTGAGATGCTACATTGGAGCAGCAGCAATAAGAGAGAACAGTAGCATCATATAGTAGCAGCAGTGTACAAAGGGACAGTTGGATGCTCGGGTTGCAGCAGAAGCATTGCTGGGTAGGTATTGTTAGTCTATAAATATAAGGTGGAAGGGGGATCAGGCTATATGATATTGTAGAAACAGAAATATTGCTGCTGTAAGGATGTTTGATTATGGTGTTTTGGATAGGAGTTGAATCATATTGAGTGTAGCACACCAGTGCATTAGAGATTAGGATGCAGTAGCAGTTAAGGTATTGTGGTATGTGTGAGTTGAGAAGATGGATTGATATCTGTTAGTTGGTTAACAGTTAGCTATATGTATGTATCAGTTAAAGTTAAGTTAGTTAATATTGTTAGTTATATATATATATATATATATATATATATATATATATATATATATATATATATATATATATATATATATATGAGTTAGTATGTATATGAGGGTATATATATACACTAGTTAGCATAAGTATTAGTATTGGTTAATATTATTTCTAGTTTACCTTGAGTTATGCCAAGGTAATAATAGTTGTGGTATCCTGAGGTATGGGTATTGAATACCAGATGGGTATCTAGGTGTGATACCGAGTTAGCTTAAAGCCAAGGTATCCACTTAGTATTAGTTTAGCTAGGGATACTAGTATGTAGTATAATTGTATAACTTATAGAATATTTTTATAGATATATATTACGTATTTTACGATACGGTATAGTGTTGGTTCTCTAGTATCATAATATAGCTAGCATAGCCTAGTTACATAGTGTATGTAACCTCTGTATCCTGAAATTATAGCTTAAATGTTGTTTTAGGTTAATTTAGGGCTAGTGGAATTTTTTCCATAATTTTTGGTTAATTAAAAACTAGTAACACTAATTTCCTAGGACTTATAAGAATTTATTTTAGGGTTAAACATAATTAAAAATATCCCAAACTATTATTTTAGGTTTTAAATAATCAAATATATTTTTTAGAATTTTCTGAGAATTTTTTGATTATTTTTAGCATTTGTTTTGAGTTAATTAGGGAAAACTGAATTAAAAACTATTTTTTGAAAATAAAAACCCATAATAGTAATTATTCTGCCCAATCAGCCGACAGGGGCCCACCCGTCAGCCTCCCTCAGCCAACTGGGCGGAGCCCGCCTGTGAGTGGCAGCGAGGTGGGTACGGGTGCAGCCGAGCAGACCCAGAGCAGAGCCGAGTCCGAGTTCGACTCGGACTCAGCTGAGCCAAGCCGGGTGAAACCCGGACCGTTCGATCTGTATGGGGCTACATGGATGCATGCCATGTGGCAGACACCTGAGCCGCGGCTGCCCTCCCTCTCTTTATATATTATATTTTAGGTTATAATTTTAGGGTTTTCTTTGAGCCAAATTTTGGAGAATTGCCATCTAGGGTTCCTTCATCTTCCAAAAGCCATTGCGCATAGCTCCAGACTCCAAAAAAGGCCAGTTTCTTGTGTTAGAATGATATTGAGGTTAGATTTCTGAATTTATAAATTGTTTTATGAAATTATGAGTATTAAATTTTGGAAAAGTCGTAGAGCACAGTATTACCGAAAATAGACGCATCTTGATATTTTTGCGATTTCGGGAGAACCAGGAATCAGAATTATGAACCGTTTGAAGTCTCGGAAAGATAATATCGATATCATTGATATAAATTGTTCTTAGAATTTAATAAGAAATATTTATATATTGTTAATTCTGTAGAACTTCTAGGTTAGAATTTAACCATCGGAGCACAATACAAAATTTGTATGTGCCATAATTCCCAAACGAATTTGAATTCGGATGAGCCATAAATTCTAGCATATTTTTTACACTAAAATCTACAGGAAATCATGCATAAAAGTCAAGTTTATGTCGGTTGACTTTTTGGTCAACAGATCGCCTCGATTTGCGTGCTATGAGTCTTGGGTCGATAAAATTTAGGGTCTTTTGGACAAAATTAGGAATTGACCTAAAAATTAGAATAATAAGATTAAAATAGGATTTTAGAGTAATTATTCCATAATTAAATAAATTAAAATAAATTATCTGTTGATATGATAAATTTGTAATACATAGGCTATTTGGACTGTAACTGGGATTCTGATTCATACCAGCTAAGGACCACAGGCAAGTACATTTTTGTGATTACTTTTAGTGCTTGATAGTCTCTATGTGACATGCTTAGTATCAATTATTTGATTCTTGGCACTTGTTACACGGATTAGTATGATGGATTCTTATTATGAGATAAGTGATTGTTATGGATTATGGTTATTTCTTCGTGACTGGTTTGGAATCCATGTGTACTTGTGGGGAGGGGAAATACTTAGTGGACGTGTGAACTACCCTTTCTATCCCATGGTATTTTCTGGAATAATAGCAGCTATGCACGATACGTGTGGATTACCGGATATTACCCCCTAGTCATTCATATGTCAACAAGGTATTTCAAATCACATAGAGTAGTTGTTCCTATCTGTTCTTCCATCCATTGTAGTTATTTCTTTTGTTGCTTAGAGATATTATACTATATGTTGCCATGACAGGACCTCAGCATTTGGTTATTCTAGTTGCTTTATTGTGAGTTCAGTTTGTTGCTACCATATATTTCTTGCTATTTATTGTCTTATAGCTTCTACCATGTATTAGAATTGTTTTTATTGTGATGTACTCATTCCTTTCCTGACTGGATAAATATTTTAGGTGACTACATTGAGGATGAAATCCCTACACTTTATGGACCGTATGCTAGCGACATAATAGAGCCTGATCTTGCCCTTCCGGACGATCACGGAGAGTTAGCAGCTCAGATACCGTCTGCGATGGAGTAGCTTATTTGTAGTTGATTTGTTAGTTATTTGGATCAGATTATTCTCCGATAGTTTTCTAAAGTATTTTGAACATTGTATTTTGGATATTTAGTTTTTGGGAAAATTCCTTGAACCCGCATCAAGACTATTATTTTATTATCTTGGTGTATTCTTTTAAACCAGTGCCTGTAATTGAGTATAATGTGGAGATACATATATGTGGTGAATTATAGATTACTGGTGGCTTATTATACAACATTCTACAGCCGATACTGCGTTATAGGCTGGGCGTACTCATGACTTATGCCCAAATCCAGGGTGCGGGTCGTGACACATTTGTAGTGGTGGCCCATGCAGGTCCGATTTCGCACAAGGTTGCGAACTCGTGGTGGTACTCAGTTTAGATGTACGACTACGAGCATGCCATAGGATATACATACTAGGAATAGAAAAATACTCAATCATAACTAGGGATCCCATATACTCAACTTGCTAACCCTTATTAATTCCTTTCGAGCAATCGAACCTCTTTCATAGTTGGTTGTCCTTCTTGAATACTTCATTATCTTATGCCATATCAACTTTATCCTTATTATTTTTAACCTTTCAGAATGCCACCCAAGACCAGAGTGCGTGGTTCCAGAGCAAATGGTGCTTTTCCCACACCACCCGTATCGCATAGCTTCATATATGTACCATTTATGCTTAAGCATACTTTAGTAACATAACCCTTGAGTAGGAGTTGCAAGATCACGACTGGTGGAGGCACTATCCTAGTCAGTGATGCTTATAAGGGGCGTTGTGTTACCTTGGAAGGCCATAATTTAGATGCTAGTTTTCTCGTAATGCCACTTTCGATCTTTGACATTGTGCTTGGAATAGATTGGTTGAGTATGCACCATGCTAGCATAGACTGTCATGGGGGACGTGTACTATTTTGCCCTCCAGGAAAGCCTAAATTTGAGTTTGTTAGGGGAGGAGTTGAGCAGAGTAATGAAATTATTTATGGAGCCATGGTAGCAGAGAAGGACTTGCCACACCCGATTATTGCAGAATTTTTAGACGTATTTCCTGAGGAGCTACCAGGATTGCCACTGGACAGAGACCTTGAATTTACTATAGACTTAGTGCCTGGGGCAGAACCGGTGTCGCAGCGAGTCTACAGGATCAATAACAGCGAGCTGATAGAACTGAAAAAACAGGTGGATGATTTGCTAGACAAGGGTTTTATTAGATCGAGTTCTCGCCTTGGGGAGCCCCGGTCTTATTTGTCCCAAAGAAAGATGGGTCGGTGCGAATGTGCATTGATTACAGGGCTCTGAACAACCTCACCATCAAAAACAAATACCCGCTACTAAGAATAGACGATCTTTTCAATGAATTGAGCAGTACGAGAGTATTTTAGAAGATCGATTTGAGGTCTGGCTATTATCAGTTGAAGGTGAAGAAGGAAGATATTCCAAAAACTGTATTTCGGACAAGATACGGCCAATATGAGTTTATGGTAATGCCATTTGGGTTGACTAATGCCCCGACAGTATTCGTGAACTTGATGAACAAGGTGTTTCACCAATACCTAGACAAGTTTGTAGTAGTATTCATAGATGATATTCTTGTCTATTCGAAGACACCGTAAGAATACGAGAAGCATCTAAGGATTGTGCTAGAGACCCTTCGGAAGGAGAAGCTCTATGGAAAACTCTCGAAATGTGAGTTCTTTCTAGATAAGGTAGAGTTTCTTGGACATGTGGTAACTGGATCCGGGATATCGGTGGATCCAAAAAAGATTGCTGCTGTAGAGTCTTGGACCACTCTAAGTTCTGTTGCAGAGATCAGAAGCTTCTTAGGATTGGCCAGATATTACCAGAAATTTATAAAGGATTTTTTATGGATCGCGGATCCGTTGACTAGACTCACTAGGAAGTATGTGTAGTTCAAGTGGACCGAAGAATGTCAGGCTGCATTTAATGAGCTAAAGAAGAGATTGACTACAGTACCTGTTTTAACGGTGCCATCTGGGATAAAAGGATTTGTCATTTATAGCGATGCTTCAGGAAAAGGCTTGGGATGTGTTCTAGAGTAGAACAAGAAGGTAGTGGCATATGCCTCTAGACAGTTACGGCCACATGAGAGAAACTATCCTACTCATGACTTAGAACTAGCAGTGGTGATCTTCGCTCTAAAGCTGTGGAGACATTATCTGTACGGAGAGCATATAGAAATATACACTAACCACAAGAGTTTGAAGTACGTCTTTACGTAGAAAGAGCTGAATATGAGGCAACACAGGTGGCTAGAACTGATAAAGGATTTTGATATTTTACTGCAGTATCATCCAGGGAAGGCTAACGTAGTTGCCGATGCATTGAGCAGATATCCAGTAGCGATGTACTTGACAATGGATCGTCACTTATTAACAGAATTGGATAGCATGGGCATCGAGGTTATTATTCTTGAAGTTGAAATGCAGATGATGGGTATGCAGATTCAATCAAGATTAATGGAGAAGATTCGAGAGACGCAGTACCATGATGAGGGTTTGCGAAGCCTCAGAGCTCAGGTACAGGCAGGATTGATGGATGACTTCTCTATTACAGAGGATGGTTCTCTAAGGCACGGGACTAGGTTATGTGTGCCTAGTGGGGACCTGCGTGAAGAGATCATGCAGGAGGCTCATCGTTCTCAGTATTCTATATACCCGGGAGCTAACAAGATGTATAAGGACCTGAGGGAACACGTGTGGTGGTATGGAATAAAGCGAGAGGTAGTATGTTCTATCGCCAGATGTTTAGTGTGCCAGCAGGTCAAAGCAGAGAGGCAGAGACCAGAAAGATTGTTACAGCCACTACCAATTCGTGAGTGGAAATGGGAGCATATCACGATGGATTTTATTTTCGGACTTCTACGCACTCCAGGAGGAAAGGACGTAATTTGGGTCATTGTGGACAGGCTGACCAAATCAGTCCACTTTTTGCCTTTTAAAGTAGGATTATCCATGGAGAAGCTCGCTGATTTATATGTAAGACAGATAGTCAGGCTGCATGGAGTTCCAGTAAGCATCATGTCCGATCGGGATAGTAGATTTACATCCTACTTTTAGAGGAGTTTGCATGCTAGCTTGGATACCCAACTCAAATTTAGTACGTCTTACCACCCTCAGACGGATGGACAGTCAGAGAGGACTATTCAGACGCTCGATGATATGCTTCGTACATGTATCCTAGATTTTGGTGGCTCGTGGGAGGATCATCTTCACCTGGTAGAGTTTGCATACAACAATAGCTATCAGGCTAGTATCGAGATATCTTATTTCGAGGTTTTGTACGGTAGGAGATGCCGAACTCCATTATCTTGGGACGACGTAGGGGAGAGAGTACTTTTGGGACTAGAGATGGCGGTTGATGCTGCAGAGAAGGTAAAGCAGGTTAGAGAGAGACTTCGGGTGGCTCATGATAGATAGAAGCAGTGGGCCGATAGCCACAGGAGACCGCTAGAGTTTGAGGTATCGATTCGTTTATTTAAATAGTTATTACATTCTTAGATCATGCGTTAAGTTCCTATTTTGGCATAGGTTGACGACTTAGTGTTCTTGAGGATCTCTCTGACACGTGGAATAATTCGTTTCGGTGGAGGTAGAAAGCTTAGTCCAAGATTTATCGGACATTTTAATATTCTGGAGAAGGTCGGAGTAATAGCTTATCGACTAGCCTTACCGCCTATATTTGAAGGAGTACACAACGTGTTCCGTGTATCCCAGCTGAGACGATACGTGGCAGATCCTAGCCATGTATTAGATCATTCGGAGCTTGAGGTTGGACCAAGCCTCCGTTATCCGGAGCAGCCAGTGGAGATCCTTGACCGTAAAGATAAGGTGCTTTGTAACCAAGTAATTCCTTTGGTTCGTGTTGTTTGGAGGCACCATTCTCCCGGTGAATCCACTTGGGAGCGGAAAGAGGAGATGCGAGAGCGTTATCCCTATCTTTTTGCACCATGAGGTAATTTTTTTCTTATTTGTTCTGCCTTAACTTTCGAGGAAAAAATTCTTTTTAGGAGGGTAGACTTGTAACCTCTATATCCTGAAATTCTAGCTTAAATGTTATTTTAGGTTAATTTGGGGCTAGTGGGATTTTTCTATAATTTTTGGTTAATTAAAAACTAGTAACACTAATTTTCTAGGACTTGTAAGAATTTATTTTAGGGTTAAACATAATTAAAATTATCCTAAACTTTTATTTTAGGTTCTAAATAATCAAATATATTTTCTAAAATTTTATGGAAATTTTCTTATTATTTTTAGCATTTATTTTGAGTTAATTAGGGAAAACTGAATTAAAAACTATTTTCTGAAAATAAAAACCCATAATAGTAATTATTCTGCCCAGTCAGCCGACAGGGTGCCCACCCGTCAGCCTCCCGCAGCCAACTGGGCGGGGCCGGCCTGTCAGTGACAGCGAGGTGGGTGCGGGTGTAGCCGAGCCAACCCAGAGCCGAGCCGAGTCCGAGTTCGACTCGGACACAGCTGAGCCAAGCTGGGTCAAACCCGGACCGTCCGATCTGGGTGGGGCTACGTGGATGCATGCCATGTGGCAGACACCTGAGCCGCGGCTTCCCTCCCTCTCTATATATAATAATAATTTAGGTTATAATTTTAGTGTTTTCTTTGAGCCAAATTTTAGAGAATTGCCATCTAGGGTTCCTTCATCTTCCAGAAACCATTGCGTATAGCTCCGGACTCCAAACGAGACCCAGTTTCTTGCGTTAGAATGATATTGAGGTTATCTTTTTGAATATATAAATTGTTTTACGAAATTATGAGTATTATATTCTGGAAAAGTCGAAGAGTACAGCATGCCCAAAAATAGATGCGTCTCGATGTTTTTGCGATTTCGGGAGAACCAGGAATCAAAATCATGAACCGTTTAAAGTTTCGGAAAGATAATATTGAGATCATTGACATATTTTTTTACTAGAATTTAATTCGAAATATTTTTATACTATTAATTATGTAGAACTTTTAGGTTAGAATTTAACCATCGGAGCACAATACAAAATTTGTATGTGCCATAATTTTCAAACAAATTTGAATCGGATGAGCCATAAATTCTAACATATTTTGACGCTGAAATCTACAAGAAATCATGCATGAAAGTCGAGTTTGTGTCGGTTGACTTTTTGGTCAACAGATTTCCTCGATTTGCGTGCCATGGGTCTCGAGTCGATAAAATTTAGGGTCTTTTGGACAAAATTAGGAATTGACCTAAAAATCAGAATAATAAGATTAAAATAGGATTTTAGAGTAATTATTCCAGAATTAAATAAATTAAAATAAATTATCTGTTGACATGATAAATTTGTAATACATAGGCTATTTGGACTATGACTGGGATTCTGATTCATACCAGCAAAGGACCACAGGCAAGTACATTTCCGTAATTACTTTCAGTGCTTGATAGTCTCTATAATGCATGCTTAGTAAATTATTTGATTCTTGACACTTGTTACACGGATTAGTATGATGGATTCTTATTATAAGATAAGTGATTGTTCTGGATTATGGTTATTTCTTCGTGGCTGGTTTGGAATCCATGTATACTTGTGGGGAGGGAAAATACTTAGTGGACGTGTGAACTACCCTTTCTATCCCATGGTCTTTTCTGGAATAATAGCAGCCATGCACGACACGTTTGGTTTGCCGGATATTACCTCCTAGCCGTTCACATGTCAACAAGGTATTTCAAATCACATAGAGTAGTTGTTCCTATCTGTTCTTCCATCTATTGTAGTTATTTTTTTTGTTGCTTGGAGATATTATACTATATGTTGCCATGACAGGACCTCAGCATTTGGTTATTCTAGTTGCTTTATTGTGAGTTCAGTTTGTTGCTATCATATATTTTTTGCTATTTATTGTCTTATAGCTTAAACAATGTGTTAGAACAGTTTTCATTGTGATGTACTCGTTCTTTTCCTGACTGGATAAATATTTTAGGTGACTACATTGAGGATAAAATCCCTACACATTATGGACCATATGCTAGCAACATAATAGAGCCTGATCTTGCCCTTCCGAACGATCAGGGAGAGTTACCAGCTCAGATACCGTCTACGATGGAGTAGTTTATTAGTAGTTGATTTATTAGTTATTTGGATCGGATTGTTCTCCGACAGTTTTCTAAAGTATTTTGAACATTGTATTTTGGATATTTAGTTTTTGGGGAAATTTCTTGAACCCGCATCAAGACTATTCTTTTATTATCTTGGTGTATTCTTTTAAACTAGTGCCTGTGATTGAGTATAATGTGGAGATGCATATATGTAGTGAGTTATAGATTACTGGTGGCTTATTGTACAGTGTTCTACAGCCGATACTGCGGCGTAGGCTGGGCGTACTCATGACTCATGCCCAAATCCAGGGTGCGGGTCGTGACTGTGTATGGACCCAATATCCTAGAGATGGACTCATACAACCTAGATATAGCTAGTTTGACCAAGTTTGACTAGTTTGACCAAGAGTTGACCTAGTTTGACTGTTTTAACCTAGAAATGGCTTTATGACCTAGAATTTGACTAGTTAAACTTATTTTCAATCCAAAACCTTGTATTGATGTAATATTCCATATTTAGGTCTCCAAGGCACTATTTTGGACATCTTTGATACTGTTTACCGGATTTCAGGCAAGTACATTCTCTGATAGTTTCTTATTTATGATATCCCTTATGTTTCTTGTATTTAGTGTAGATATTATTGATTTTTTGACACGATAGTTACAAAGATTGGTATATCTAGATCTCGTCATGCGATATTATTCCTTGATATTTATGGTGTATCTTGTGCAAGCCTTGTTCCTCATTCTTCTTGTACATGTACAGATATTGATTCTTGGGGAGACTAACTACCTACCCAGTAAATCCTGTGTCATAACGTACCATGGTTGGATCCACTATAATAGTCGGGGCGGAGAGTGTTAGTGTAGATATGTGAACATACCCACCTTGTGCATGTTATTATGAGTGTTGATCATACACCATACGTATGATTAACCAGTCCCTAATCCTTGTGCAATTCCCAAGCCGATCATATGTTGAAGCTGGTACTCACTCACATTGTAGTAGTATTTCTTGCTCATATTCATGATGCTCATTCTTGTATTTAATTTTAGTATTCTTATTTTGCATATCTCTTGAACCTGTATATTACATCTTGTATATTCGCTCTATTTACTATTACATAGTTTATATCATTCATTAAAACTGTTGATAGAGGTGTACTTTGCTCCTTTCCTGACTGGATATATTTTTTCCAGATGACACTGAGTAGTGGTATCCCCCTCACTACGGGCCTCAAGACATAGTTGTCACACCCCAGTCCCAAAATACGTAGGACCAGGAATACGTGACACGCCAGCTACGCATTCGACCAGACTCTGGTCTGACTCGAATACGTATAAGCTATAATATAAAGGGCACTATCTAGATATTCCATAAATGTAAACCTCTATGTCTCAATCCATAATGTACAACAGTAAACAAGAAAGAGCTATATGTGCTAAGGTCGGCCGTCCAATAACACACTAACTCGAATAGACTCGAGAAGAAGTATGAGTCTACAAAACTAGGCTACAACAGCAGAGGAATAATCAATGTAAAATAACCATAATACCGGTAGATATAATATGAGTACCTGGTACCATGCTCGCAAGATATGCCACTCCATCAGAATCTCCAAGTGCTCCAAAATCGTCTATGCTGCAAAACTGGCAGGGAACCAGGTCCTCAGAGGGACGTAACAAGGTACAGAAATATAGCATGCCAAGTAAACAGAAAGTACAAGTGCACGATACTCTATCATAACCAACTAGTGTGACACAGTTTAAAGACAATGTTCGACGCGTGGGCTGTCCAAAATAAAACCACAGCTCCGAACACAGAGACACACGGGTCGTACCGTAGCTCCGAGCACAGAGACACACGGGTGTTACCACTACACTATGAAACAGGATCACTACACTATGAAACAGGATCACTACATATACATATATAAGCGCGTGCAGAGTAGCCCAAACGTCTAGTAACTATCTTCCCCTTCCCAAGCGGTCAACGATTGTGCGTTGAACCTGAACCTCTAACTACAGTCTCAACATAAGGAAAATAACTCAACAGACGCGACCCTAAGGACATCCCAGTCTCTGATCATGATGTCAGTATCAGGATACAGGAATCTGGCACGATCACAGTAACCCTAAGGTCGTCCCAGTCTCTGGTCATGATGTCAGTATCAGGATACAAGAATCTGGCACGATCACAGTGTATGAGTGTCCTGGGGGTATCGATAAACTCAGGTATGCATATCGAGAAACTACGAAACATCCAACAATCTTCCTAGGATGCTACGACGTATGTCTTCACCCAGTTGTGAACCGGACGCGAAGTACCGAACGTCGACATAACTATGTGCACAATGTACATAAAGAACAACAAGTATCTGTAAACTGAAATACAGGGTGGCAAGATACACTTGCCTGCGTGCGGCTGCTGATGACGGAGATCTGGTACCGCGTCCAAGTCCTCAGGTCCCGCAGTACCTAGAGATGAATTACAAACCAGAATCAATAATCTATTTCATGACAGACATGTGTGCTACACACATCTACACCTAAACTCAGTCTCAGCTATGACTCACAGGGACAAGTCACTAGGGGGTTGACCACAGTTGACTATCGGTACGATACGTCAAATCACCTAGTCATTCATAACACATCATCAACCCATCCTCAAAACACAGTTTATGAATTTAAGTTCCTCGTTTAATGTCATTGTTACCAATCACCATATGAACTACTCTTCAATTAACTCTTTGTTATAAGTCATCTCTCCTCTAATAATCATTGTCTATCAACTCTCGTGAACATTACTCAAGTATTCCATTTCGTTAATCATTCATATCATTCGTACATAGACATTAGAATCACATTAAACCTCAATAAACACAACCTCAAGCCAAGTTCACATACATAACCCAAACCCTAACTAGCACTTCCTATATATATAAACATTAACACAACAATTAATATCGTCAATACTAAACCTTATCACATATTAAGTACTCCCCACACTATCCATTTATATCACACTAAATAAATACCACCCTAGCTAGCATTTCACACATCCTCATATATTTATATCCTATTTACCAATGATGATAATTTCTGGAATTCTTCATAAGAAAGAGGGGGTAAGAATTTACCTCAATGCGGCGAGGTCTAGGGCTGGACGGAGCATGGCCGGAGATGGTAGTGAAGAGGTGGTGGTGTAGGTTGGATAGGTGGTGAGGGTGGTGGAGTGGTGGTAGTGGTGGTGATGATGGGGGAGATGGACGGAAAAGTTCCGACGGAGAGGAGGTGAAGGAAATGGCCGGACGGGGACGCACAGGCGCGGGTGGCAGCAGGTCGGTGGGGAGATCAGTGTCGATGGGGGAGCAGTAGGCGTGTGCAGGTCCGCGGTGGGGTCGACGGGCTCGGCAGTCAGTGGCCGGAGTGCACCGTCGGGTCGAAGCTGGATATCAGGCCAGAGTGCATGCACTGTCGGGTCGAAGCTGGATATCAGGCCGGAGGAGCACTGTGTACTGTGCACAGCGGCTGGAGGGGGATTGATGTACCGTGGGTCGGCGGAGAAGTAGCTGGAGCCGCCGCGGGGTCAGTGAAGTCGGCCGGAGGAGGTGGCTGCTTGGAGGGGCCCCGGCGGCCGACTGAAAATGGAGAAGAGAAGAAGCCATGAAGAAGAAGAAGAAGAAGAAAGGAAGAAGAAGAAATAGCAATGAAGAAGAATAAAGGAAGAAGAAGTTAGGCTGGTAGTATTAGGAAGAGGGAGGAGAGAGAGGGGGGTTTCCCAAGCTCCTAGGGATTAGGGCCGGCCTAGGGAAGAGGGTGGGGTGTAGGAGTCACTTTATAGGGGAGAGTGTGGAGTTGATGGGTGGTTGAGATCATTCCATTTCAAATGGATGGATGAGATTCAACATGAAGAGGGGAGGGGTTTCTTCATGTGAGGAATAGGTGGGTGAGAATGGGACCCTATATTGGGACCCTCTCACTAGTTCATGACCAATAGGATGTTGCCACACAATTTAATAAATGCGACTAAGCCCCCGTAAATTCGGGAATTTGTATGGACACATGAAATAACGCAAAAATTGTGGAGAAAAATATATTTAAAAATTGTCATGGTGAGGGGGTGTTGCGCGTCGGGCGCGAGTCTAATTTGAAGGGCATTGGGATTAATTTAGTATTAAAACAGAATTTACAAAGTTGATAAATCCCGATTTAATTAAAGATAACGCGTCCCGCAAATTTAATTTAATTGGGGCCCACAGGATCAAAATCCGAAAATGGCACAAAGGCCAAAAATGGTGGGGGCTTGGAGTCAGTCTTGGACCCTTTAGTTGGTCCGGCTCAACGGGTTAAGTTGGTACCCCAAAATCGAGGGTAACGACACAGGTGTCCGACACGGAATTAAATATGAATTTCGGATTCGAAAAATTGTGCAATTAATTTAGAGCACAACGGGATCTGACTTTTTGAGACGGAAAAGTCCAGTGCCTAATTTGGCGAGTTGAGTCGAGTGTACAATATTTGTACGGAATTTATGGGCTAAAAATGGGCTCCGAATAAATAGACAACGATAGCGCGCGTCAAAGGTTTTAATTTAATTAGATTAAAATTCCAGGTAAATATACTCTATTCTAAACCTTAATATTTTCTATAAAAATTTTTCTGGTCCACTCTAACCATCCACAGAATAAAATGAGGGGGGTTTATATTCTTCCCAACTTAGAAAAATTTCATCCCCGAAATTAAAAGTAAAGCACGATAATAACTAACAGAATTCTAAAATAGTCTAGTAATTAAATGCCGTACGTAAATTCATACCTTGCTCCTCAAATAAGTACGGGAATCGCTGCCGAATAGAATCCTCGCGCTCCCAAGTAGACTCGCCTGGTGAATGGTGCTTCCATGCCACTCTGACCAGTCGAATCGTCTGTCCTCTCAAAGTCTTCTCGCTGCGATCGAGAATCTCAACTGGCTGCTCTACGTAAGACAGACTAGGCCCGACTGTAATCTCCGAATGATCAAGCATGTGGCTAGGGTCTGCGACATATCTCCTCAGCTGCGATACGTGAAATACGTCATGCACTCCCTCTAATGATGGAGGTAATGCAAGACGGTATGCCACTTTGCCAACTCGTTCCAGAATGTCAAAAGGTCCGATGTACCTCGGACTCAGCTTGCCTCTGCCTCCGAATCTGATGGTACCACGAGTGGGCGATATCCTCAAAAATACGTGGTCACCCTCCTTGAACTCCAATGGTCTGCGGTGTGCATCTGCCCAGTGTTCCTGTCTGTCCTGTGCTGCGCGCAGGTGGCTCTGAATCTGCTTAAATTTCTCTACTATCTGTGTCACCAATTCTGGACCAAGTATCTGACGCTCTTCCATGTCACTCCAACAAACTGGCGACCTACATTTCCTACCGTAAAGTGCCTCATAGGGTACCATCTGTATGCTGGCCTGGTAACTGTTATTGTAGGAGAATTCCACCAAGTGTAGATGGTCCTCCCAAGATCCTCCAAGATTAATCATGCACGCTCGCAACATATCCTCTAATATCTGTATCGTGCGCTTTGACTGTCCGTCAGTCTGTGGATGATACGCAGTGCTGAACTTGAGGCGAGTTCCTAGGCTCTCCTTCGTACTCCGCCAAAAATGTGACGTGAATCTGGAATCACGATCCGATACGATGCTGACAGGAACTCCATATAATTGTACTATCTGCCTCATATACATGTCAGCTAGTATCTATGTGGCTTGCCCAACTCAAAAGGGCAAAAAATATGCAGACTTGGTGAGTCTGTCTACGACAACCCAAACTGCATCCTTCCCGCAAGGGCTCCGCGGGAATCCTGTAACTAAGTCCATGGTAATGTGTTCCCACTTTCACTCGAGAATGGGGAGTGGCTGCAATAATCCTGCAGTCCTCTGATATTCAGCCTTGACTTGCTGACAAACTAAACACTTTGCCACAAATCTTGCAATTTTCCTCTTCATCCCATGCCACCAGAAATGCTGTCTTAAGTCTCGGTACATCTTCGTACCCCCGGGATGAATGGAATAAATTGAGCTATGAGCCTCGGTCATCAACTCTTGGCGTAGCTCGCCACTCGGAACATATAGGCGATCTCCGCACCTCAACGTTCCGTCTTCATGAATCCTGAGTCCCGTCTGCATGCCAGCTTCTGTTCTCTCTCGCAGACGTCGAAATCTCGCATATGTAGGCAAAGCTGCCTTGATCCTCTCAATCAAAGTAGACTGAACCTCAAGACTGGCCATCTGTCCATCCATGCCTGGCAATACGATCTCTATCCCAAGCTCCTGGAGATCCTCTAGCAACTGTCGCTGCGTCGTCAAAAAGTATGCCATGGGCTTCCTGCTTAAGGCATCTGCTACGACGTTCGCCTTGCCAGGGTGGTACTGTAGCTCAATGTCATAATCTGTCATCAACTCTAGCCAACGTCTCTGCCTCATATTAAGCTCCTTCTGCGTGTAGACGTACTTCAGGCTTTTATGATCTGTATAAATCTCAACATGCTCACCATAAAGGTAATGTCTTCATAGCTTTAGTACAAATATCACCGCAGCTAGCTCCAAGTCGTGCGTCAGATAGTTTTTCTCATGAACTCTCAACTGTCTCAATGCGTAGGCTATCACCTTGCCGTGTTGCATCAGTACACATCCCAATTCGCTCCCTGACGCATCACTGTACACTACAAATCCTCCTGATCCGGAAGGTAGTATCAAAATCGGTGCTGATGTCAGACGCTTCTTCAGCTCATCGAAAGCCGCCTGACACTCGTCGGTCCAGATAAACTCTTCGCTTTTACGCGTCAGTCGCGTCATAGGCACAGCTATCCTCGAAAAGTTTTTCATGAACCTCCGGTAATATCCGGCAAGTCCGAGGAAACTCCTAATCTCTGTAACTGATGTAGGGGTAGGCCAGGTCTCTACTGCCGCTATCTTCTCCGGATCCACTGATAGTCCATCTCCGATGATTATGTATCCCAGAAATGGTACTCTGTCCAAGCAAAACTCACATTTACTGAGTTTGGCCTACAGCCTCTCATGTCTCAGCGTCTCCAACACAATCCTGAGATGTCTCTCATGCTCCTCCTGGCTCTTGGAATATATCAGGATTATCATCTATAAATACCACCACGAACTTATCTAAGTACTGGTGGAAAAATATTGTTCATCAAACACATAAATACTGCTGGCGCGTTGGTTAAACCAAACGGCATGACCAAAAACTCATGGAGCACATACTTCGTCCGAAGCACCGCCTTCGGAATGTCTTCTCTCCGTACCTTGATGTGATGAAACTTGGATCTGAGATCGATCTTCAAAATACATATGCGCCACTTAGCTGATCAAATAAATCATCGATGCGCGGCATAGGGTACTTGTTCTTTACCGTTACTGCATTAAATCCTGTAATCGATACACAAATATACCGTCCCTGAAATCAATACGCAGACGTACCGTCTTATCCTTCTTCGGTACTATAAGATGGTTGCTTCTCATGGAAAAACACTAGCCCGACCGAAACCCTTGTCTAAGAGGTCCTCTATTATGGACTTCCAACTCAACCAAACTCTGTCGGTGCTAGTCTGAGGACAGAAAAATAATCGGTTCAGCACTTGGAGTCAACTCTGTAACAAACTCTTTCTGTCAGGTGGCAGGCCTAAAAGATTATCTAGAAAATATCCTCAACTCTGCTATAACTTGGTGGTACTGGTTCACCTCCTGTATTGTATGCCTCCAAGGTAGATGGGCACCATGCTTCCAGGCTCTATAATAACTCAAACTTAGGTTAATCCGGTGGTCTAAAGGTGACACAACCATAACGGCAATCAAGTGTTGCGTGGTATTGGCTCAACCAATCCATGTCTAGGATAAGGTCATAGTCTAAACTAAACCTCAAAATAATTTCTCCCGTTCTGTTTCCAACATCAATCCTCAAAAGAAAAAGAAAAAAAATTCCTTGCCTAATGTATAATTCTCCTCCTCAAAGTTTCCTTAAAATTTTATTCCTCAAATTCCTTCTTTTCGTTATTTATCTGTCCAAGTCACCTAGTGCAATTATAATAATGATGTCACCCAAGCACCTACTAAAATTTCTGGTATTAGATCATCATCATCCAAGTGAGAGCTTGCAATTTTATCTCCTCTTAGTCCATAATATCATTCCTAGTATTGCTATCATATCCAACCACTAGTTTCCATCATCAGGCTATGCATTCTCATAAATCATTCTAGATCATGATCAACAATCCTTCTAGCTCTCAGTGCTTCCAAGATTACTGTTACCTCAAGCACGGGTAGGGTACTACTGGGTCCAACTCTCTTGCCAACCTTCCATACTAGTTCTATAATCCAAAGAACCCATCAATCTATCCTGATAAAGTAACAATCTTCTCAGAGAAAGGTGTACGAATTCTGTCTTCTGCCGTCTGGTCTTCGATCTTCTTCTGGAGGGAAATTGTCAGTCACGAGCATTCGTCTCCCTGAACAATAGGGGACGAGAAACAAGGATAGCGATATTGACGAAGATTGAACGAATGCAAAGTGGAAGTCCAAGGGCGATAATCACATACAAGGAGTTTTAAAATCGATTATGGATTGAGAACCTATTCAACAATCATAACATCTATTCCTAATTTGCAGGCTCGCTTGGCACAGTCAGGTGACCAAGACGATTTAAATCGGACCTGCATGGGCCACCACAAAAATATGTCACGCCCCAGTCCCAAAATACGTAGGACTAGGAATACGTGACACGCCAGCTACGCATTCGACCAGACTCTGGTCTGACTCGAATACGTATAAGCTGTAATATAAAGGGCACTATCTAGATATTCCATAAATGTAAACCTCTATGTCTCAATCCATAATGTACAACAGTAAACAAGAAAGAGCTATATGTGCTAAGGTCGGCCGCCCAATAACACACTAACTCAATAGACTCGAGAAGAAGTATGAGTCTACAAAACTAGGCTACAACAGCAGAGGAATAATCAATGTAAAATAACCATAATACCGGTAGATATAATGTGAGTACCTGGTACCATGCTCGCAAGATATGCCACTCCATCAGTATCTCCAAGTGCTCCGAAATCGTCTATGCTGCAAAACTGGTAGGAAACCAGGTCCTCAGAGGGACGTAACAAGGTACAGAAATATAGCATGCCAAGTAAACATAAAGTACAAGTGCACAACAGGGTACTCTATCATAACCAACTAGTGTGACACAGTTTAAAGACAATGTTCGACGCGTGGGCTGTCCAAAATAAAATCGCAGCTCCGAACACAGAGACACACGGGTCGTACCGTAGCTCCGAGCACAGAGACACACGGGTGTTACCACTACACTATGAAACAGGATCACTACACTATAAAACAGGATCACTACATATACATATATAAGCGCGTGCAGAGTAGCCCAAACGTCTAGTAACTGTCTTCCCCTTCCCAAGCAGTCAACGATTGTGCGTTGAACCTGAACCTCTAACTACAGTCTCAACATAAGGAAAATAACTCAACAGACGCGACCCTAAGGACGTCCCAGTCTCTGGTCATGATGTCAGTATCAGGATACAGGAATCTGGCACGATCACAGTAACCCTAAGGTCGTCCCAGTCTCTGGTCATGATGTCAGTATCAGGATACAAGAATCTGGCATGATCACAGTGTATGAGTGTCCTGGGGGTATCGATAAACTCAGGTACGCATATCGAGAAACTACGAAACATCCAACAATCTTCCTAGGACGCTACGACGTATGTCTTCACCCGGTTGTGAATCGGACGCGAAGTACCGAACGTCGACATAACTATGTGCACAATGTAGATAAAGAACAACAAGTATCTGTAAACTGAAATACAGGGTGGCAAGATACACTTGCCTGCGTGCGGCTGCTGATGACGGGGATCTGGTACCGCGTCCAAGTCCTCAGGTCCCGCAGTACCTAGAGATGAATTACAAACCAGAATCAATAATCTATTTTATGACAGACATGTGTGCTACACACATCTACACCTAAACTCAGTCTCAGCTATGACTCACAGGGATAAGTCACTAGGGGGTTGACCACAGTTGACTATCGGTACGATACGTCAAATCACCTAGTCATTCATAACACATCATCAACCCATCCTCAAAACACAGTTTATGATTTTAAGTTCCTCGTTTAATGTCGTTGTTACCAATCACCATATGAACTACTCTTCAATTAACTCTTTGTTATAAGTCATCTCTCCTCTAATAATCATTGTCTATCAACCCTCGTGAACATTACTCAAGTATTCCATTTCGTTAATCATTTATATCATTCGTACATAGACATTAGAATCACATTAAACCTCAATAAACACAACCTCAAGCCAAGTTCACATACATAACCCAAACCCTAACTAGCACTTCCCATATATATAAACATCAACACAACAATTAATATCGTCAATACTAAACCTTATCACATATTAAGTACTCCCCACACTATCCATTTATATCACACTAAATAAATACCACCCTAGCTAGCATTTCACACATCCTCATATATTTATATCCTATTTACCAATGATGATAATTTCTGGAATTCTTTATAAGAAAGAGGGGGTAAGAATTTACCTCAACGTGGCGAGGTCTAGGGCTGGCCGGAGATGGTAGTGAAGAGGTGGTGGTGTAGGTTGGATAGGTGGTGAGGGTGGTGGAGTGGTGGTAGTGGTGGTGATGATGGGGGAGATGGACGGAAAAGTTTCGACGGGGAGGAGGTGAAGGAAATGGCCGGACGGGGACGCACAGGCGCGGGTGGCAGCAGGTCGGTGGGGAGATCAGTATCGATGGGGGAGCAGTAGGCGTGTGCAGGTCCGCGGTGGGGTCGACGGGCTCGGCAGTCAGTGGCCGGAGTGCACCGTCGGGTCGAAGCTGGATATCAGGCCGGAGTGCACGCACTGTCGGGTCGAAGCTGGATATCAGGCCGGAGGAGCACTGTGTACTGTGCACAGCGGCTGGAGGGGGATTGATGTACCGTGGGTCGGCGGGGAAGTAGCTGGAGCCGCCGCGGGGTCAGTGAAGTCGGCCGGAGGAGGTGGCTGCTTGGAGGGGCCCCGGCGGCCGACTGAAAATGGAGAAGAGAAGAAGCCATGAAGAAGAAGAAGAAGAAGAAAGGAAGAAGAAGAAATAGCAATGAAGAAGAATAAAGGAAGAAGAAGTTAGGCTGGTAGTATTAGGAAGAGGGAGGAGAGAGAGGGGGGTTTCCCAAGCTCCTAGGGATTAGGGCCGGCCTAGGGAAGAGGGTGGGGTGTAGGAGTCACTTTATAGGGGAGAGTGTGGAGTTGATGGGTGGTTGAGATCATTCCATTTCAAATGGATGGATGAGATTCAACATGAAGAGGGGAGGGGTTTCTTCATGTGAGGAATAGGTGGGTGAGAATGGGACCCTATATTGGGACCCTCTCACTAGTTCATGACCAATAGGATGTTGCCACACAATTTAATAATTGTGACTAAGCCCCCATAAATTTGGGAATTTGTATGGACACATGAAATGACGCAAAAATTGCGGAGAAAAATATATTTAAAAATTGTCATGGTGAGGGGGTGTTGCGCGTCAGGCGCGGGTCTAATTTGAAGGGCATTGGGATTAATTTAGTATTAAAACAGAATTTACAAAGTTGGTAAATCCCGATTTAATTAAAGATAACGCGTCCCGCGAATTTAATTTAATTGGGGCCCACGGGGTCAAAATCCGGAAACGGCGCAAAGGCCAAAAATGGTGGGGGCTTGGAGTTAGTCTTGGACCCTTTAGTTGGTCCGGCTCAACGGGTTAAGTTGGTACCCCAAAATCGAGGGTAACGACACAGGTGTCCGACACGGAATTAAATATGAATTTCGGATTCGAAAAATTGTGCAATTAATTTAGAGCACAACGGGATCTGACTTTTTAAGACGGAAAAGTCCAGTGCCTAATTTGGCGAGTTGAGTCGAGTGTACAATATTTGTACGGAATTTATGGGCTGAAAATGGGCTCCGAATAAATAGACAACGATAGCGCACGTCAAAGGTTTTAATTTAATTAGATTAAAATTTCAGGTAAATATACTCTATTCTAAACCTCAATATTTTCTATAAAAATTTTCCTGGTCCACTCTAACCATCCACAGAATAAAATGAGGGGGGTTTACAATAGTTGGCTTAGAGTCAGAGACTTTAGCTCAGGAGGGTCTTATCCCGATTGAGAGAGACAACCCAGTACACTATTATATACACTCTTATATACACACATATAGACACACACAAATACACTTAATCATATACACACTCATATACATATATATATTATATAAAATATTATATAGATATATATATACACATTTACATATAAAAATGTAGGCAAAATACCAAACACGTGGAGTGCACCGCACCCGTATCACACTAACTCTATGATACGCTTGCGATACGGCTCCACCACACAACCAAACAAATTTCGGAGGTCACAAACAAGTCTAATACACTAAATATGAATAATACGTATAGTAATTAGATCATCTACATGTCCGTGTCATAATGTGATATGCCCAAATCCCCGTATCGGAGGAAAACTCTCAAAATTAATCTGTTTGATCAAATTATAGAGATACGGCCTACACGTACCCAATTGTGGACATGACACTAGTCACAAACAAAAAATCATAGGTTAATTGGATCTATTAGACCAAATAACAAATACCACATGTGCCAATCTCAGAATTTTCTTAAAATTGACACCAAATTGCACATAACTTCCACCATAGATCTCCTATGAACCTAAAACCAATTCCTATGGGTAGCTTATGCAAAGGGGTTGGTTTCTCAAGGTTAAATCTAAGATTTATAGTCTACTAGAAGGGGAAAAAACTGAAATGTACCTATTGGGAGATGGATTCCTAATGAAAAGTCTCCAAATAGAATGTAGCTCCTCTCCTTGTAGATCTTGGTCTCCTCCTTATTCCTCCTTACTTCCTTCATATAGATCCTTGATGTAGAAGCCTCCAATGAAGAATAGAGAAGGAATTTGTGAAGAAATTGGTGGATAATTGATGAGAAAATAAAGGAAATTGGAAGAGGAAAAAAACAAGATCTAAATGGAATAGGAATTGAAATGAGAGAGGCAATCTCTCTCCTCCCTCTATGGCCGGCCCTAGCCCTCTCCCCAAGTAAGTATAAAATATCCTATTTACCCCTTGGGGCCTCTCATGAAAAAATTAATTAGGGAGGGAAGGTTCTAGTCTAATGGTTTCACTAATTAATCCAACCTCCTAATCCATGGACCTAATTTATGGGCTCAATCTACACTCATATGAAATATTGTATTCATGCATCTAATTAAATAGGTTAGGTCCACTACACAAGTCTAAAATAAATCTATAACTAACAATAAATAAATAATACATTAATTAAATAATACACATGTACAATATTTAAATACAATAAATCCTAAAATTTTAAATATCCGTGTCAATTACCAAACTACCCTTAAATAAAAATGTGAGGATGACAAACCTACCCACCTTAGAAAAATGTTGTCCTCGAAATTAAGGAAGAAACCAACTACCAAAAGCAAATAATACAATGCAAGAAAGAATTATACCTCACGGCTCGAACAAATATGAATATCGCTCGCGCATCTCGGCCTCTAGCTCCCAGGTACTCTCTTCTGGCGAGTGATGCCTCCACGCGACGCATACCAAAGGAATCGTCTGGTTCCTCAATACCTTCTCTCTCCGATCCAGAATCTCAACTGGCTGCTCTGGATAGCTAAGAGTAGGGCCCACCTCTATCTCCGAGTGATCCAACACATGACAGGGATCTGCCACGTACCGTCTCAGTTGCGACACATAAAATATGTTGTATACTCCCTCCAATACAGGTGGTAAGTCTAGTCTGTATGCAACTGTACCGATCCTCTCAAGAATACTAAAAGGTCTGATGAATCACGGACTAAGCTTTCTGCCTCTACCAAAATGAATCGTACCATGTGTTAAAGAAATTCTCAAGAAAACCAGACTACCAACCTAGCAGGAAATACAACCTTAGCACTCTAATAGAACAATAATCAATCACAAGCAATGCAAAATAAAAATCTACACCTTAAACTCCAAAGGTCTCAGGTAGCTATCGGCCGAATTTCGCTGTCTGTCCTGCGCCACTCGAAGTCTATCCCTGATAAGCTTCACCTTCTAGGGTGCATCCACTACCATCTCTGGTCCCAATAAAGCTCTCTCACCAATATCATCCCAGGATAACGGAGTACAGCATCTCCGTCCATACAACGCCTTGAATGGTGACATCTCAATGTTGGCTTGGTAGTTATTATTGTATGAAAACTCTACCAAGTGAAGGTAATCCTCCCAAGAACCTTCAAGATCTAAAATACAGGTGCGTAGTATGTCCTCGAGAGTCTGAATAGTCCTCTTCGACTGTCCGTCAGTCTGAGGGTGATATGCGGTATTGAACTTGAGCTGAGTGCTTAAGATAGCCTGCAAACTCCTCCAGAAGTGGGACGTGAAGCGACTATCCTGATCCGAGACTATGCTTACTGGAACACCGTATAATCTGACAATCTGGCGCATATATATTTTTGCGAGCTTCTTCGTAGATATACCCACTTTGAATGGCAGAAAGTGGGCTAATTTGGTCAACCTGTCCACGATGACCCAAATTGCATCTTTATCTCCTGGAGAATGCGGAAGTCCCGATACAAAATACATGGTCACATGCTCTCATTTCCACTCCAAAATAGGTAAAGGCTGAAGCAATCCACCTGGCCTCTGTCTTTTCACTTTTACCTGCTGGCAAACTAAGCATCAAGATATGAAGCTAGCTACCTCTCGCTTCATACCATACCACCATACATGCTCTCTCATGTCTCTATACATCTTGCTGGCACCTAGATACATAGAGTACTGAGAATGATGTGCCTTCTACAGAATCTTCTCGCGCATTGCTTCTCTCGGTACACACAATCTGGTACCGTATTGCAATGATCCATCATCTACGATGATGAAGTCTTCTGCCGCCCTATCTGAACATGTGCTCTAATGCTCCTCAAAGACTCATCCTCATACTGTCCGGCTCTGACCCGGTCCATCTGCTCTAACTGTACCTAAAGTTCCCATATCTGTGCTATGACTCCAGGAACTAGTACCTCAATGCCCAAACTGTCAAGCTCGGCCAATAAATGTCTGTCTCTAGTCAAGCACATAGCCACGGGAGACCTGTTTAAGGCATCCGTGACTATGTTGGCCTTCCTTGGATGGTACTGTAAGAAAATGTTGAAGTCTTTCATCAACTCCAACCATCGTCGTTGCCTCATATTGAGCTCTTTTTGGGTAAACACATACTTCAAGCTCTTATGGTCTGTGAAGATATTCACTCTCTCTCCATACAAGTAGTATTTCTATAATTTGAGAGAAAAGATAACTGCAGCCAACTCCAAGTCATGGGTAGAACAGTTTTTCTCATACGGGCATAATTGTCTGGAAGCATAGGCAATCACATTCCCGTGCTGCTGTAATACACAACCCAAACCCTTTCTCGATGCATCACTATAAATGGGAAATCCTCCTGCTCCTGATGGCAATGTCAATATTGGAGCTGTAGTCAACCTCTTCTTTAGCTCCTCAAATGCTGACTGACAATCCTCAGTCCAGACAAACTCTACTTCCTTTCTGGTTAGTTTAGTCATCGGCTCTGCAAGTCTAGAAAAGTCCTGAACAAACCTCTGATAGTAGCCCGCCAATCCAAGAAAACTCCTGATCTCTGCTACTGAACTCGGGGTATACCACGATTCAACTGCTTAAATCTTCTTCGGATCTATTGAGATTCCATCTCCTGTAATAACATGCCCAAGGAATTCAAACTTATCAAGGAAAAACTTACACTTTGATAGCTTGCCATACAACTTCTCCTTCCTGAGGGTCTCCAGAACTATCCCTAAGTGTTGCTCGTGCTCCTCTGGGGTCTTCGAATATATCAGAATATTATCTATGAATACTACAAAAAACTGATCTGCGTACTGTTGAAACACCTTATTCATCAGGTTTAGGAATACTATCGGGGCATTGGTCAACCCAAACGGCATCACCAAGAACTCGAACTGCCCATAACGAGTCCTGAAAGCTGTCTTTGGGATGTCTTTCCTCTTCACTTTTACCTGGTGGTACCCTGACCTCAAGTCTATCTTTGAGAATACCTTCGCTCCGCTTAACTGGTCAAATAAGTCGTCAATCCGCAGTAACGGGTATTTACTCTTGATTGTGAGGTTATTAAGTTTCCTGTAGTCGATACACATACGTACCGACCCATCCTTCTTTGGTACAAAAAGTATTGGAGCACCCCATGGTGATGAACTAGAACGGATAAAGCCCTTGTCTTGTAACTCATCCACCTTCTTCTTTAACTTTGCCAGTTCGCTGTTGTTGACTCTATAGACATGATGAGATATCGGCTCTGCGCCTGGTACTAAATCTATAGAGAATTCCATATCTCTGTCTGGTGGCAACTCCGGCAACTCCTCTGGAAAGACATCTATGAACTCTGCAATCAATGGATATGGCATCTCCTTCTCTTCTACCAAAGCTGCACAGAAATTGCCTTCGCTCTGCTCTGCTCCTCGGACGAACTCAAATTTTGGCTCTCCTGGCATCTAAAATAAAACTCTGCCTCCACGATAATCGATACTAGTGTGATGCCTACTCAACCAAGCCATCCCGAGTACTACATCGTAACTCAGAAGTGGCATTACGAGTAAACATATGCTTAACTCTCGGCCTCCTAAATAAACTATCTGGTTCTTGCAAACATTACTGACCAGGATAATGCCACCCCCGGTCGTGATCTTACAAGTCCTCGCCAACGGTTCAGACTCAAGACAATGCCTCAAAGCAAAAGATACAGATATAAAGCTATGAGAAGTACCAGAATCGAACAAAATATGAGCTGAAAAGGAATCGAGATAAACTAAACCTGAGATGACATCACCAATCGGCTCCTCCTCCTCGACAGTCAAGGCAAAAGCTCGCCATTTTTGCTGCACACCTCTCTTCTGCTGATGCTAGGCAAACTGTTGCTACTGCGGTGGTAGAGGTCCTCTCTGCGGCCCTGCTGGTGGTCTAGCGGGTGCCCTCTATGCCGGTCCTACGTCCTGAGCTGGATAAGTTGGGACTTTAGGACAAGCCCTCAACTGATGATCTCCCAATCTACATAATAAGCATTGGCCTAGCCTCATCCTATATGCGTCTCATCCGTGTCCATGCTTTTTACAAAAAATATAAGGAATATCTGCCCTCTGGATCTGATGCATCTGTTGTGCCAGCGCTCTAGCTGGCTCATAAAATTGCTGCCTTGGATGCTGATATTGCCTCTGGTACTGCTGCTGGAAATGAGGCATCTTTGCTGGACCCGTGTTGGTGCTGGATCCTCTTGTGTCCCTCGGTCTCTTAAATCTAAGCTCTAAGTCATCCTCCGCTCTCTGCGCATGTCTGAGAATCTTCTTGAAGGTGGCGGTAGGATCTCCGTTGGTGTGGGATTTGACCTCCCAGTTCAGGTCCTTCCTGAACTTTTTGGCTGTCTCTAGGGTTCTGTCCCTCCACGAAGCGACCTAGTCGGTAATACTCCGCCGCATACTCGTCCAATGACATAACTCCCTGGACGAGGTACTGGAACTGGCTCTCGAGAGATGTAAGAGCCACGTCTGAGAAGAACTTCTCCTTAAAAAGCTCTTTGAAAGCTTCCCAAGTGAGCCCTGGTACTACAATTCTGGTGTCTGTCCGAAACTATGTCAAAGTAATGTCGAACATCATACACCCCGCTGCCTCTATCTGTAGCATCTCTGGAATCTGCGCCAACCGCAGGTTCCGTTCGATGTCCTCGATCCAATCATCCACATAAAGGATCCCCTCTGTGCCTCTGAAGTCCTTCGGGCCCATCCTCTTGAAGTCTATGATGGTACCCGGCCTCGGCTGCTGAGGAATAAACTGACTGTAGTAGCTCTCTCAACTGCAGCAAGTACGATCTTGTGAGCATTCTCCATGTACTATCGCAAGACCTCCGTCTGACACTGCTGCACCTCCACCATCTGCTGGAAGAGCGCGAACATCTGCGTCTGATCAACTTCAGGTGTTGGGGGTAAAAGATCCTCAAAACTGTCTGCCCTGTCCTCTGTACCAAAGGTGGAGCACCTCCGAAAGCTGTTGCTGATACGCCCACCTGGACCGGTGAAGTTGACCTCCAGAAGCTAGGTACTGGAACATCGTCTGAGGGTGTTGCCCTCAAGGGTGATAAAGTGACCGATTGCGCAGTTGCAGCACCTGATCGCTGGGAACGTGTCTTCGGCGACATCCTGAAGATAGATTAAAATAAGGAATCAATATTGAATATGATACGATATCATCAAAGAAGGACATAATTTATTCAAAGTAAAGCAAATATTCAATAGATAAGGATTTGCAAAATAGATTTTGGAATTTTTTCTAGGTGTGATTGAGTAAACTCTCAGCCTAGATCCTATTTTCTAAAGCAGGCTCGTAGCAGTACTCTAGACGAGCACCACTATGATATCATACTAATTGTGAATCTAGACCTGCATGGGCCACCACTAAAAACCTGTCATAACCCGTACCCTGATATTCGGCCACGAGTACGTGGTTACGTCCAGCCTACGCCACAGAATCGGCGGTAGAACGTTGTCTGGGTCATTCTAACTATCTAACATCTCAACAATATAATATGGTATCTGTCAATCAACTTAACTCTAAATGGAGGAACAATATGGTATCTCATAAGTATAACTAATCTTAATCACAAAACAAACTAAGAAAGATAATACATGAATGGAATAGCGAAGGAAGGAATAAGATACAATCCATAATCTGAAATAATATACAAACGATGAATCTCCACAAATAATAGTCTAATACAATCCAATACAAATAAACGAGACCTCATCGGGCTCTGCAACTAAGTCCTCCTGGTCTATAGGAGTATCCTCTAAAGGTACGCCGTCCTGCGGCCCGTAGAATGTGGGATACTGCTCTATAAGCCAGTCATCTGGAAAAATATATCCAGTCAGGATTGGAGTAAAGTACATACCTCTGAAAGCAGTTTTAATAACATAATCGAGTATATAAAACATATAATAGAAATGAAATACAAGATCACTAACATATGAATGAATGAACAATAGATATAAGGTAATGTACGAGAATATAGAACAATAATATGAATATCAGCAATATGATGAAGTAACTACAATTTAACTAATGTGCCTCAGAATACAAGTTCATTATGTGATCGGTTTGGGTGAACATAATCAGGTAAGACGATTATATGTGAGGTATGTAACCAGAATGTACACGATGTAACAATGGAGCTTTGATCATATAATCAACTCCTACTCTCCCATCTCCAACTAATACCAATTGATCCAATCACAACACGCTACAAACACGAAATATAACCACTGAACACGAGCAGTGGGTGTACACTAATAAGCACATTGAACATAAGCAGTGTGTGAACACGAAATGTAAAGCAATATCCAATATATACGACGAAATATATGTACACGAGTACCCGCTGAACACGGTAGGAGATAACATCTCCTGACGGGATCCATGTAGTACAAGTCTGTAAAATTATTATATCGGAATCAAGTATATAATTCTAGAATATGCATATATACACTATTATGAATTAAAAACTATTAGAGAAATGTACTCGCCTGAAGTCCTGAGCAGGGTGTGCCTCTCGATGCCCAAGTTGGTATCACACAGACCTATATATGGTATATTATATCAATACTAGGTTCAAGAATAAAAATAAGTTAAGTTGATGCAACTCTAAGTCATAAAGTCATTTCTAGGTCAAACCGATTAAATCTAGGTTACAAGAGTCTAACACTACAACTCTAAGTCAATGCACTATAAAACTACGCTATACAAGCTAATCTAAGATACTAAAAGACACTCAAAAACCGTATCTTAAGATACGCAAGTTTCCATATATGAAAATAGTGTTTTAGATATATATAAGTCAATATACATAATACTATAAAAAAATAATACAATTATGATACCTTGGCCTTGCACCAATGCGTATCACACCTATCTCGATACCCATACTCAATACCTTGGATATCGATCCAATACCTTGGTATTACCTTGGTATCCCGAGGTAATCCAAAACCTCTACATATAGCTAATACATAAATATAAAACCCCAAACCAAAATACTATCTATAAGCTAACATATACTAACTACTATAATAGATATCAATATAATACATACCTACTAATTACCAACATGTATACCTACTAGCATACAAATCTAACTTAACATATAACTTATCAACAATACTTATTAATTACACATAGCTACACTAATATACATATCTATCTACTAACATAAATAACTAATCTACTTACACTATCTATTAACTATCTATTACTAACTAGTTAACATAGAAATCAACTAGACTAACCAAATCCCAAACCTAAGTACCCAATACCTTGCCCAAGTTGAACACTAATACTACATTCTAACTAATGTGCAGTGAACACTGATACTGAATCTATTTTACTGAACCTTACCTGAACCAAGAACCTGGAACTGAACTAACCCCCCCCCCCCGATACTGATACCAATACACTGAGGTACTGATACTACTCACCTACTGGGAACTCCCTACTGATGGTGTCTGCTCGACTGCACCCTGCAGAAACTGCTACTGCTACTGCTTAGTACAGTAGCTGTTGCTTCATCCTGTGCACTGAACCTCAGGGTCTGTACATCCTGAGTTGCACTGCTCTCTAGCCCGAGCTGCAGCTCTCCCTGCCTTGAGTTCCCTCACACTGCCTATAGAATATTGAGCCTCCCTGTTGCTGCACCCATGCTGTGCTAGTTGCTGCACTTGGGTTCACACATTGGCTGCTAAACATTAGTGAGCTCCCTGCTCCCTATTATACAGCAGGCTTGTTATAGCCTCTTTACTGTGCAGTTGGCTACACACTTGCCCGAGTTTCATACCTGAAAATAACTAGCTGTTGCAACCCCCCTAGCTGCTACAGCAGGACTGCCCTCTGCACTGCTCACTCGAGCAGTGCTGCACTGTGTTGCTGATACCCCCTTGCTGAAACTGACTGTTGTTCTCCCTCATCTACTGTGAATTATTGAGCCACCCTTCAACCACTGACACACACACATAGCTCACACAAACACACAACATCCCACTTACATAACACACTCTCACCCATAAACTCAAACACCTCTATGAATATTGCTATATATATATATATATATATATATATATATATATATATATATACACACATATAGACACACACAAATATACTTAATCATATACACACTCATATACATATATATATATTATATAAAATATTATGTAGATGTATATATACACATTTACATATAGAAATGTAGGCAAAACACCAAACACATGGAGTTCATCGCACCCGTATCACACTAACTCTATGATACACTAGCGATACGGCTCTACCACACAACCAAATGCATCCCAGAGGACACGAGCAAGTATAATATACTAAATATGAATAATGCATATAGTAATTAGATCATCTACTTATCCGTGTCACAATGTGATATGCACAAGTCCTCGTGTCGGAAAAAACTCCCAAAATCAATCTGTTTTGTCAAATTGATGAGATACGGCCTACATATACCCAATTATGGACAAGACACTTGTCACAAACAAACAATCATATATCAATTTGATCTAATAGACCAAATAACAAATACCACATGTGCCAATCTCGGAATTCTCCCAAATTTGATACCAAATTGTACATAACTTCCACCATAGGTCTCCTATGAACCTAAAACCAATTCATATGGGTAGTCTATGCATGTGGGTTAGTTTCTCATAGTCAATTCTCATATTTAGAGTCTACTATAAGGGGAAAAACTAAAATGTACCTATTGGGAGATAAATTCTTAATGAAAAGTCCCTAAATGGAATGTAGCTCCTCTCCTTGTAGATCTTGGCCTCCTCCTTATTGCTCCTTGCTTTCTTTTTGTAGATCCTTGATGTAAAAGCCTCCTATAAAGAATAGGAAAGGAATTTGTGAAGAAATTGGTGGAGAATTGATGAAAGAATAAAGAAATTAGAAGAGGAGAAAAACTAGATCTAAATGGAATAGAAATTGAAATAAGAGAGGCACTCTCTCTCCTCCCTCTATGGCCGGCACTAGCCCTCTCCCCAAGCAAGTATGAAATGTCCTATTTACCCTTTAGGGCCTCTCATGAATAAATTAATTACGGAGGGAAGGTTCTAGTCTAATGGTTTTACTAAATAATCCAACCTCCTAATCCATGGGCCTAATTCATTGGCTAAATCTAAACTCATATAAAATATTGGCTTCATACATCTAATTAAATAGGTTAGGTCCGCTACACAAGTCTAAAATAAATCTATAACTAACAATAAATAAATAATACAATAATTAAATAATACACATGTAAAATATTTAAATACAATCAATCCTAAAATTTAAAATATCCGTGTCAATTATCAAACTACCCTTAAATAAAAATATGAGGGTGACAAAGATAGTTAATTGGATTAGTAAGTTAGTTATGTAAGTGAGTTAGTGTGGTGGTTTAGAAATGATGGGGGTTACTTGACTGCAACAGCAGCACTTTGCTGCTCAGGGAGGTGCAGTCGATTTGGGGGTTGATCGTTGTTAGCATTAAATATGTGAGAGGATGCTATATTCAGTGGTTTGCAGATATATGTGTGAGTGACTTATAGCAAGCAGGTGAAGGGGGATCTTAGTTGTTACTGATACACTAAGTATCAAAGGTGACTGATACTTAAGGGTCAGCAATGGGTGTTCAGTAATTAGGTAAAGATAAGCTAGTGTGAGTTCTCAGTTATTGAGGGGGAAGCTCATGTCTGAACACACAGAAGTGTGTATCAGTATAAAATACTGATGAGTAGAGTAACAATTGATACTCTGTTGTGGTGGAGTATGTCAGTTGTTCAGCTAAGGGGTTTTGGTTTTGTGTGTTAGTGTGAATTATGGAGATATTAGTAGTAGTAGTAGTAGTAGTAGTAGTAGTAGTAGAGCATCAGTTAGATATTAGTTAGTTAACTGTATAATAGATATAAGTTAGTATCAGTTAGTGTGGTGATATTAGTTGATTAGCTAGTATTATGTATATAGATAGTGCTATGTACTGTACTTAATAGTTATGATACTCTAGTATCCTAATATAACTAGTATAGCCTAGATACATAGTATATGGACCCAATATCCTAGAGATTGACTCATACAACCTAGAAATAGATAGTTTGACCAATTTTAACTAATTTTGACTAAAGTTGACCCAGTTTGACCATTTTGGCCTAGTTTGATTTAAAGGTGACTTTAAGACCTAAAACTTGAGAAGTTTGACTTGTTATCATTCCAAAACCATGTATTAATGTAATATTCCATATTTAGGTCTCCGAGATACCGTTTTGGACATCTTTGATACTGTTCACTGGATTTCAAGCGAGTACATTTTCTGATAGTTTTTGGTTTATGATATCCTCTATGTTTCTTGTATTTAATGTAGATATTCTTGATTTTCTGACACTTGGTTACACGGATTGGCATCTTCTGGACCCCGTCATAAGATGCTATTATTTTTGTGATTTTTGTGTATGTCATGTGATTCCTGTGCAAGGATGAGACATTATTCCTTAGAAGGTTGGCCCCTTGCCCTGTGATTCATGTGTCGTAGCGTGTCATGGTTGGATCCACTATACCAATTGGGGGCAGAGAGTTTTAGTGTAGATATGTGATCATACCCTCCCTGTGAAGTTTATGTATTCCTGTGAGTGTTAATCATACACCTCATGTATGAATAACTAGGCCATATTCATGTGCAAGTTCCTAAGCCGATCGCTTGTTGTCACTGATACTTACTAACTTAGATAATCGTATCCATCTATTTCATATATGATGTTCATATCTCTTGTATATATTCCTGCATTTTCTTATTCATGTATATTACTGCCATACTCTATTCATCTTGTACATGCTCTCTATTTACTGATACATAATTTTTATTATTTATTGGAACTATTGTTAGATGTGTACTTTGCTCATTTATTGGAACTGTTGTTAGATGTGTCGTTTGCTACAATCATGACTGGATATAATTTTACCAAATGACATTGAGGAGTGGTATCCTACTCATTACGGGCCTCAGGACATAGTTGGCTTAGAGCTAGAGACTATGACTCAGGAGGAACTCATCCCAGTTGAGACATATGACACTTAATATATAGCTCAGTAGATAGGATTATATTGTACTGGATTTGTCTCCAGCTTTGACAGTTATTATTATTATATTTGGTGACTCATTGGATATTATTTCTGTCTTATGAGTTGTATCTTGACTTTTCAGTTCCTTATATTATTTCTGTCTTATGAGTTGTATCTTGACTTTTCAGTTCCTTATATCATATTCGTGTGATTATTCCATCTTATAGTTTCTGTGATTGAGTATTCATATTTTATTTGTGACATTATATGTCTTGATAGGATAGTTTACCCAAACAGCGTTCTACCGTCGATGCTGCGGTGTAGGCTGGACGTTGTTCACTACTTGTGCCCTTACATCGGGTATGGCTCGTAACACAACTCTTTTCATAATAGTACATGTTAACACTCTATTATTAGTGCATATTTATGTTGATGATATCATATTTGGTTCTACTTACAATACTCTTTGTGAAGAATTTGCCAAGTGTATGCAGAGTGAGTTTGAAATGAGTATGATGGAAGAACTCAAGTTATTTTTTGGACTTCAAATCAAGCAACACTCATAGGGAATATTCATCAATCAAGCTAAGTACACCATGGCTACATCTACTAAGCTTGATCTTAATGAAAATGATAAAACAGTCGGCACACGTAAGTATCGACGTATGATCAGTAGTTTAATTTACTTAACTGCTAATCGTCTCGATATAATGTACAATAATTTCCTATGTGCTAGATATCAGGCTAACCCTAAGTAATCACATTAAAGCACAGTTACGTATCTTTCGATACCTTAAAGAAAATTTAATGGCAGGCTTGTGGTATCCGAAAACTATTTCCCTTGACCTTATAGGTTACTCGGATGCTAGTTTTGTCGGATGTAAAGTCGATCGTAAAAGTACCAGCAACACATGTCATTTTCTAGGCAAGGCATTAGTCTCTTGGTTTAGTAAGAAGCAAAATTTATTGTATTATCAACTATTGAAGACGAATACATAATTGTAGGGTGTTGCTGTGCACAAATTTTATGGATGAAGCAGACCTTAGAAGACTATAATCTGTTTTATAAGAATATTCTCATATTCCGTGACAATAATAGCACTATTAATCTAACAAAGAACCCAATATGTCACTCACGCACTAAACACATTAAAATCAGACATTATTTTCTTAGAGACCATCAATCACATGGAGATATTTGTTTAGAATTTATTGCTATTGAACATCGATTAGATGATATTTTTACAAAACCCTTAGCTGATGATCGCTTCAACTTTATTCGTCGAGAATTAGGGATTTTGAATTTTGATATTGTATAGAGATATAAGGTGCTTATATTCTGTTTAAATCTATAATCTTTATAGTAATGATTACTTTTGAGAATACACCGAAAGGGCCCTTCTATCAAAAAGGCGTAAATAGCCTAAGTGATATGGTACTTGAGTATCTTTGGACCATCACTAGTTGGGATTCGGCCCCTACAACTAACCCAAGATGATCAATGCTTTATAGAATGTATGATTTGCAAAGTATATCTTGCACTTAGTTCTGTAATATAGACGCAAAATTCAAATTCTTTCTTCTGACTTAAAGTTTATGGAGTAATTTTGATGCTTGGCTTTTTTTAATGTTTATAGTACAGAATTTATGGCACCTTTTTATTTCATCTATGTTTTCTATATTTTATGTATTTCTCCATATTTTGTATGTATTTTTTCACTCTACCTTTTTTATATGTCAATAATTTCGGGGGAGTTTTCCATTTTGGTTGTCACATCCTATTCCTAAAATACATGGAACTAGACACGTGGCAATGGCCAGCTACGTATCAAGTAGACTCCAGCCCAACCCGAATATGTATAAGCTGTGTGATACGGTACTTGAGTGTCTTTGGACCATCACTAGTTGGGATTCGGCCCCTACAACTAACCCAAGATGATCAATGCTTTATAGAATGTATGATTTACAAAGTATATCTTGTACTTAGTTCTGTAATATAGCCGCAAAATTCAAATTCTTTCTTCTGACTTAAAGTTTGTGGAGTAATTTTGATGCTTGGATTTTTTTAATGTTTATAGTACATAATTTATGGTAACTTTTTATTTCATCTATGTTTTATATATTTTATGTATTTCTCCATATTTTGTATGTACTTTTTCACTCTACCTTTTTGATATGTCAATAATTTTGGGGGAGCTTTTCCATTTTGGTTGTAATGCCCCAGTCCTAAAATACATGGAACTAGACCACGTGGCAATGGCCAGCTACGTATCAAGTAGACTCCAGCCCAACCCGAATATGTATAAGCTGTACTATCTAAATATCACTACAAAATATAACTACATCTCAATCCACAAGGACACAAAATTACAAAAATAAACTAGATGTGCTAAAGTCGGCTGCCAGTAACACACAAGCTCGAATAGACTCGTGAAAGAAATAGAGTCTACAAAACTAGGCTATAGCAACAGAAGAGTAAACAATGAGAATAAGTAAATATAACTGTGGAAGAAATGAGATCAGTACCTAGTTCCAATACATGCATAACAAGTCGATACGCATCAGCGGCTCCATAAGGACTCCATGATAATCTATGCTGCAAAACTGGAAAGAGATCAGATTCTTAGAGGGATGTAACAAGGTACATAAAAATATACTAACAGTAAAATAGTATAATAGTACAAGGTGCTCAAGGTGTAAAACTGATGTAATCATCTAAGTAAAATGCACATGAGAACATCACTCATACTCCAGGCTGTAAAACTGAAGATCTCAATCGTAACTTCAACAAACTATGAAAACACTAAGGGCATCATGTCATTGAACCTAAAACAAACTATGAAAATACTAAAGGCCTCGTGTCATGGAACCTAAACCAAACTATGAAACACCAAAGCTCCGCTACAGAGACAGCGACAAACAATGATAAAAATAGTCCATCGTACAGTATATGCTCCTATCTCCCATGTAATCTCACGTCTTATGTTCATAACACGCAAGATAAAGCCTATGTCTACTACATTGAGTCATAATAGTATAGATATAACTGTATATCATGTCACGAGTCTTAATATCTAATACAGAATCTAGTCACCAAGAACATGTCAAGAACGGATTATGTCGCATGAAATGTTGTTTCGAATGTCCTAAGGTATGACATACAAAGTATAAGCACATCTGTGGTAACGTGTTGACAACTCTAATATCAATACTTGGCCTGATAAACGGATGTCGGCACCTGAATCTGACTCGGACACAAAGTATCTATTCATGGCCCTAAGGTAACAATACACGCAAGAAAGGTATATAATATAGTTGTATATATATCAAACCTGGACTGAAATACTTTATTGCAAGGTACACTTGCTTATTTTTGGTTGCTACAAAGAAATATGTCCAACATCCATGTCCAAAGATGTTACAGATCCCAAATGCCCTAAAGAAGAAATTTAAATTAAATACTACCCATACAACTCTAGTCTATTGGATATACTATAGTCATATCCATGTTTTTATGAATACTCGTAAAAGCCTATATCATATAGTTTGTCCTTTACTTGTAACCAATATTGCACCTATTAGAATTATTTAATGAATTATAAATTAAACTATGTCATAGGCCTTCATGTTATCTTTATGAAACTTCAAACGGAACATATTTTTGTGTCCAAAAACTCCTAGAATCGTAAAAATATCGAAATGTATTTGTTATTCAGACACCTGACACTCAAATAATTCTACAAAAAATTTCAAATATATTTTGGCCTATTAATTTATATATTTGGAAATATAACTTTGATATGGTTCTTTTAAAAAAAACTGGAGATCAAACGGAGTTTTGAGTTGGGAGCTATAGCCGTCCTAATTTGCTATGACTCCCGAAAAATGATGCTGAATTCTATAACAAATTTGGACTGTTTAACAAGCTTTCGTACATGGATTTGCACAAATTAGTTAGGTTCAAGATGACATGGGTATATATCTTCATGAAGCTAACATTGGTATATATATAAATCTTTATTACAAACGAAAGGGAAGAAGTTGAAGGGATATAAACACACCCAAGTATTTGAATTACGTAGGCGCTAACAACGCATTTCCAGCCTCTAGAAGATTCGGATGACGTCCAAACCACTTGAAACTCGAAGGGGGTGAGATTTCCTCTAAGGAGAGTGAATTACATCCTTGGGGAGTGCATGCATAGTGCTGCACAGAAGCAACAGTAGCAACAGTAGCAACAGCAACAACGGCTGTAGGGATTATCCTTAGTTGTCTTATGGTAGTTCGGGTGGTGTTGGCGGCTGTGAGGGAGGAAGGGGAAGGGAAGGAGGGGAAGGATAATAAGAAAGATATGTTAAAGAGGAAGAATATGGGAGGGGAGCTGGTGTTCGTTGGGAGAGGGAGAAGGAAGGGGCGACTATTAGGGTTGGAAAGGGGGAGATATGTTTAGATATGCATAGTTTGAGTAATAGTTTGGATGGTTATGATTAATGATGATCAAATCCTATGGTTGAGATTAAGAGTGGGTTAATTTGGAATACCTTGGCAGTCATATACATATATGGGCTGCTATTAAAATTCTATAGGATTTGATTAGATTACAAAGATGGAAAGTGTATATAATTGGTTTCCAAAAATAGGAGATATTGTATTTAAATTCAAATAATTTGCAATACGTAATTTTTGGTGTGTAAATATGTGTTTGGTCTGTTGAAGAGTAGGGGATGGGTGTGGGGGCATTGTGCATGAGCCATATAAGCTGGTTTAATGGTTCGGACTAGGTGTTTAGGCTCGGTTAAGGGCGATTACAAAATAGGTGTCACAAAAGGCAATAAATTTAGTCATTATGGTTTATAATATTTATGGAGCATGCGGGGGCTCAAATAAATAGGACACAAAGGTCATGTACATAGTAGGTTCAGTTAGGCTCTTTGTCAGAAGAATTGAATCAATTTTGCATATTAAAATAGTTTGGAACAAAAAAGGGTATGTGTCATTTTAATACGTAAAATACGTCGCAAAAGTTGTACGACTAAAACAAAGCATGGAAAGGTAAGTTGGTGAGTGACAAATATGTCATAAGCGTAATTTGGCTTGATTGGGTCAAGGATGCAATGCTTGTTGGAAGAAAAAAGCTAATGTAGCGCTCAAGATATTAAAGCCATGGTAAAAAGTTCAAAATAAAATATAAAAAATTATAAAAGATAATTAATAAAACTAATAAAAAATAAATCTGAAATTCCAAGAACAACCCTAACCTAAAACCAGAGGACTTACAATCCACCCACCTTAGAAAATTGTGTCCTCGAAATTAAAATTCAATTTTCCCAACAACGAACTCAACATATCTCTGCATATATTTATGCAACTTATTACTACGCCACTCTCGTACTTAAACTATGCAGTTCCATCGTCCAAATAGTTGGTCCTTAATTTGACACCAGGTATTATCTCATCATTGTTATCATGCTAATCATTATCTAGTAAAATTACCACCTTAGGCCTAAGTTACTCCAGGATGCCGGAACACAATCTCAGTTTGAAACTTTTAATACAGAAGAGTTTTTTGTTCCTTTATCCTATGCATCCAAAATGCTACAAGTACAAATCTTCTAGATCACCTGTACAGTATTTAAATCCCTCATTTTGCAACTAAGATGGTTATTAACTCAATATTCTATCCTAGGTACGATGTCATGAACCTATAATATCCCCAATAAAATCTTTCAATCCTAACTTATAATCATTCTTAGCAATTATAAGTCTAATCTAACTATTTAGTCATACCTAGACTAGGAACTCAACTCAATTCAATTCTTAGGAGGAATATATGTAATTACATAATGGTACACAACATAAGCCTCTACACAATCGAAGTCATAGTAATCATGTAATAAATAAATACTCAATAATTCTAAAAGACCTAGATTACAATATAACCCAATAATAAAAATATGATTTCCCAAAAAAAATCCATCAATCTAGGATGGATTGAAAATAGGTTCTCATATCATCACTCACTACTAAAGAATAGGTTCTTCAAGTTCATATTCCATATTTGTTCTATGATTTACCCTTGGTATCGTGTCACCAACCATCTTGTCTAAATTAATTCTCTTCATTCGCTTAACTTATGACATATATCAGGTCGTGTTGCATTTCTTAAATTCATATCCCTCGATTTGCATATTTCCACTATCATTGATCTGTGTCATCCTATCGTCTAGATTTATAATTTCATTCTCGAACACGTATAATCTTAATACTTAGTCATTAAGTTCTACCAGTACTTGACCCTTGAAATCTCTGAAGTAGTTGGAACTTGTCATCTCCAAAAATCATTATTTCTTGAGTCATTAATACATTCTCCTTGATACATTCACGTGTCATTATTCCTACAAACCTTCATACCTCAATAACGATATTGAATCTTAGATTTAACCATAGCTTCATGGTCTAGCATCTTTAGTCTCAAGTCTAGACCTTTCAAACAACCATTCATTATTACAAATTTTTAATCTTTCATAAATTATTTTCTTAATTTACTGAAGTCAATCTGATTTAGACACCTATAAAATTACTCAATCATTAATATATATCGTCACCCTTCCATACTATCTTAGCTATATTATAAATAGGCTAATCATCGAGCCCAACTACTTGTACTTACCCATGTCGTACTCATAATCAAATATATCTAGTCCAGACTCAAGAGCTACCTATTTAGTTACCAAAAAATTAAACCATTCAAACAACATTTTTTAGCAACTACCAAATCCATTTCAATCTAATCATTGGGTTATCTATACTTAAGGATGTAGTACTACCCACCTTAGGATTTCTACTATACTTACTACATCTCAAGGAAACTAAAAATTAAAATAGTAGGGCCTTACCAATCAAAGTTTCTTTTCTTGAGTCAAAATATTATCTACATCTCCTTTGCGTTGTAACCATTATTTGTCTTCGTCGCTTTACGAATTTTCAAGTTTGTGTAGTAAGTCAAATATCTAATTTGTTCACCAAGAGTCTCCATGACCATAGTCTAGTATTTTGGGCTTTACAAGGGTCTGTTATCCCTAATACTCAGTTACATTGATTACCAGGATAATGAATCAAATTCTTATCCTACTCAGGTAACCATCTACTTACAAATATTATATCAAGTATGCCTTCTTCGTCTTGATGAGAATTTTCTCCTTGGGAGATTATCGCATACGAGTATTCGTCTCTCTGAGATAGGAAAAGACAAGAATCAATGAATAAGAGTGCAAAGGAAGTATGAATGAATACAATTATGAGGTTCAAAGACGATAATAGAAATCAAAAGAAAGTTCCAATAGCAATTGTGGAGTGAGATATAATATACTTATCCCTACTACAGACTCGTTCGGTACAGTAACATAAATGAAATGATATGATCAGACATGTATGGACCACCATAAAACTATGTCACGTCCCATTCCTAAAATACATGGAACCAGGCCACGTGACAATGGCCAGCTACGTATCGATTAGACTCCAGTCCAACTTGAATACGTATAAGTTGTACTATCTAAATATCACTATAAAATATAACTACATCTCAATCCACAAGGACACAAAATAACAACAATGAACTAGATGTGCTAAAGTCGGCCGTCAGTAACACACAAGCTCGAATAGACTCGAAAAAGAAATAGAGTCTACAAAACTAGGCTATAGCAGCAGAAGAGTAAACAACGAGAATAAGTAAATATAATTGTGGAAGAAATAAGATCAGTACCTAGTCCCACTACCTGCATAACAAGTCGATACGCATCAGCAGCTCCATAAAGACTCTACGATAATCTATGCTGCAAAACTGGAAAGGGACCAGGTCCTCAGAGGGACATAACACGGTACATAGAAACATGCCAACAGTAAAACAGTATAATAGTACAAGAAGCTCAAGGGGTAAAACTACTATAACCGTCTAAATGAAATGCACTTGAGAACATCACTCATACTCCAGGCTATAATATTGAAGATCTCAATTGACACTTCAGTAAACTATAAAAACACTAAAGGACCCGTGTCATGGATCCTAAAGCAAACTATGAAACACCAAAGCTCTACTACAGAGACAGCGACAAACTATGATAAAAATAGCCTATCAAATGGTATATGCTCCCCCTCCTATGTAACCTAACGTCTCATGTCCATAGCACGCAAGATCACGACCTCTATCTAGTACATCAAGTCATAATAGTATAGATATAATTTTATATCATGTCACGAGTCCTAATACCCAATATATAATCCAGTCACCGAGAAATTGTCAAGAACAAATTCTGCCACATGAAATATCGTGTCGAGTGTCCTAAAAGGTCTAACATGCAAAGTATGAGCACGTATATGATAACGTGATGACAACTCTAATATTAATACTCGACCCCGTGAATGGATGTCGGCACCCGAATCTGACTCAGACGCAAAGTATCGATTCATGGCCCTAAGATCACAATACACGTAAGAAAGGTATATAATATAATTGTATATATATCAAACATGAACTTAAATACATTATGGCAAGTACACTTGCCTATTTATGGTCGCTGCGAAGAAAATTATCCAACGTCCACGTCTGAAGATGTTGCGGATCCCAAATGTTCTGAAGAAGAAATTTAAATTAAATTCTACTCAACACTATCTACCTTATATCTCTAGTCTATCGGTGATATACTATAGACATATCCATTTTTTATGAATACTAGTAAAAGGCTATGTCGTATAATACTCGTCAAAGCTATGTCGTATATTATGTCCTTTAATTGTAACCACTACTGTACCTATTAGACTTATTTAATAAATTATAGGGTTAAAGTATGTCGTAGGCCTTTGCGTCAGCTTTCCGAAATTTTAAACAGATTGTGTTTTCTTTTTTGAAACTCCCGAAATCGCAAAAACATCGAAATACATTCATTATTTGTATACCTGACACTCAAATAATTCTACAAAAAAATTTAGATCATTTTTTTGCATATTAATTTATATATTTGGAAATATAACTTTGATATGGTTCTTTTAAAAAAACTAGAGATTAAATAGATTTCTGAGTTGGGAGTTATGGCCTTCCTAAGTTGCTATGACTCCTAAAAAATGAGACTGAATTCTAGGTCAAATTTGGATTATTTAACACGCTTTGGTACACGGGTTTGCACAAAGGCGTTGTATATATATATATATATATATATATATATATATATATTACAAACGTGAGGAAAGAAGTTGAAGGTAAAGAAACATACCCAAGTATTTGGATTACAGTAGGCGCTTACGACACATTTTCGGCCTCTAGGAGATTCGGATAATGTTCAAACCACTTAGAACTCGAAGGAGGATGAGATGGCCTTGAGGGAGAGTAAATTTTAGCTTTAGGGAGCGTGATCACAGTGCTGCACAGAAGCAACAACAGCAGTGGCTGTAGGGATTGTCCTTGGTCGGCTTACGGTAGTTCGGGTGGTGTTGGCGGTTGTGGGGGAAGAAGGGGAAGGGAAGGAGGGGAAAGAGAATGAGAAGGAGATGTGGAAGGGTATGGGAGGGGATTTGGTGTTCGTTGGGAAATGGAGGAGGAAGGGGCGGTTATTAGGGTTGGGAGGGGGAGATATGTTTATATATGCATAGTTTAAGTAATAGTTTGGATGGTGATGATTAATGATGATCAAATCCTATGGTTGGAATTAAGAGTAGTTTAATATGGCATATCATGGTTGTCATATACATATATAGACTGCTATTAAAATTTTATGGTATTTGATTAGATTACAAAGATGGAAAGTGCATATAATTGGTTTCCAAAAATAGGACATGCTGAATTTAAATTCATATAATTTATAATATATAATTTTGGGTGTGCAAATATATGTTTGGTGTATTGAATAGTAGGGGATGGGTGTGGGGCATTGTGCATGAGCCATAGAAGCTGGTTTGAGGGTTTGGATCAGGTGTTAGGGCTCGTTTGAGGGCGATTACAATATAGGTGTCGTATAAGACAACGAATTTAGTTATGGTGGTTTATAATATTTATGGAGCATGCAGGGACTCAAATAAATATGACACAAATATCATATACATACTAGGCCTAGTTAGGCTCTTGAATATAAAATTTGTCAGAAGAATTGAATCAGTATTTCGTATTAAAATTGACTGGAACAGAAAAGGGTATAAGTGTTTTTTTTTTTAAATGCGTCATAAAAGTTGTGCGACTAAAACGAAACATGGGATGGTAAGTTGGTGAGTGACAGACATGTCATGAGCATAATTTGGTTTGATTAGGTCAAGAATGCAATGCTTGTTGAAGAAAAAAGCTAGTGTAGTGCTCAAAATATTAAATCCATGCTGAAGAGTTCAAAATAAAATAAAATAAAATTATAAGAGATAATTAATAAACGTAATAAAAAATAAATGTGAAATTCTAAGAATAACCATAACCTAAAACCAGAGGGATTACATCGATCAACTGACAAAGGAGGCAAAGATGAACGATACGAGTACAAAATACAAGTGAGGGAGGATACAAGTGAGAGAGATGATGAACAAGATACAAAAGGTATGGGAAGGAGAAGAACAACTGTTGTCAAAGTTGCAAGTTTAAGCTTAAAATTTGTGGGGGAGCATTGCATATCACATTATACCATATTTAAATTAGTGGATCGATCATAGTTTGTTAATTATCAAAATAGAAAAGATTGTTGGCACAAACATGTCACGATCAACTTGATTTTGAAAATCGACGAAACCCTGATTCGATATATGCATGTACAAACTAAAGACTACTACATACAATACTACGATACTACAATAATACAAGATTAATAGAGATTGCAACATCAGCGTTTATGTTTTTGGTTTAAGTAGGTTTCTATTTTATTGAGTCTAGGATTATGTACATCGATTCGCACTGGCATTAGGAAGCTTAAAACAATATCATTACATAGTCCACTCGATCTGACTCAAACCCAATCATTCAAGCCAGAAATACAAGTCCATAAATGACCCAAAAAACTAGTCAATCTGGACTAATCTGACATGACCAAAGTGAGGCAAGGTTCTGGCCGAACTCGGACCGAATTCGGTCACCCATGATTCATTCTTCCTGCAAAGTCTCGGTCATCCACAAGTTCAGGTGCAACGTTTAAAATTATAAAAGTTGGAACATCCGAACTTGGTCCGAACTCGGTTCAAAAAATGCAATAAATAGAGAAGATTTTAACCATTCCAAATCAATCATTCATTCATCCACCTCTTATCTCTTTCACACTCATTACCTGAGCCTAAATATTTTTATTCCTAAGAGCAACTCCAATAGCCTTCTTGTGCCAAGTGCGTCGTCGATTAGAAAGTTATTCGAGTTGCAAAAGATTAGAATTCGGCTACAAATTCTTAAGTTAGAAGTCATCGTTGTCTTTGCATCAAAGCACGTGAGTCTGAAGTTGGCGAGTACTTTGGATCAAAAGCTCGTGGTGTTTGTAAGAAGTCTGCAAGCTTTCGGATCAAAGCTTGTGTTATACGCTATTTCATAAATAGTAAATTTAACTCCGAGCAAGGGTTCTTGGGATTAGACTAGTCTTCCACGATGAAAACCAGTATAAAATCTTGTTGTTTGTGTTTGATTTCTAAACTCTGTATACTTTATTTATACGCTGCTGCTACTCTGATCTTAGTTTTACTCATTATAACAGTTTTATAGGTTGGTAATTGCCCTATATTTATTGGATTATTGTCACACACACTCTATTTATCCCCCTTTAGAGTGACTGTTGCCCCCTTTACTTCTCATCAATGAGAATATGGAGTAATTCATGGGAAGATGACCCAGGTACAGTATGTGCTGATTTTATTACCCCTGTCTTTGGGGCACTTCTCTTAAGGCTTCAACCTGCTTCTCTCTCAATACGCCTCCAAAAATAGCCATACTTGTGGTCACTTTTACAAGAAGTACGAAAAATTAGAGCCTAAAGATTTTATCCTTTGAAAAATTCGAGAATAATGTACCTGAGGAGAATGTCGGTACGTCCTACCTCTCGAACGCATCAAAATTTGTTGTAACAACAGCTATGTTCTCAAAAGAAATATCTAGGAATGGGGTCGCATGTGTCATCATACTTGGCGGCACATATTTTTCTATTACCGTAGTGGCAGGATCATTAACTTCTATGGCAGCCTCGTCTGGGTTATCCCAATCCTCAGACCCTTCTTCTCCTACCAGTGGTATGGGAGAAGGTTCACGTTCATGTTCTACATCCCCTTTTGGTTTCGGCATTGGCTCGAGTTTAGGGGATCAGACATATTTGTATATCTTCTTCGGCAGGGAAAGGCACATTGGGAGACATTTTCTTGGATCATCTTAACTTTGCCCTAGATTTCTGCTCATTTGAAGAAATATCATTCAGGAAAGTTTCAGAAAGAGAATTGGTTATTAAGGCACATAGCAATTTTACCAATATGGCCCTTGCTTCCAGAATAGGGTCTACCTCTGGAACGGTCAAAGCCAAAATCTCTTCCTCCTCTTCTTCTATTATCCTCCCCGTAGACTTTGTGGAGGGTTTCTTTTTGTGAGCAGGCCCCGTCTCCTTTGCCTTCTTTAGCTCTCGGATGACGATGGCTTTCATTCTCTTATGAGACCGTGGGTTCGTCTATGTTGACGCTTTGCATTTTAAATAAGTTTCAATAACAACTGCAGAGGAATCGGGCATAACTTATTTTTTTAGCGTCGTTACCGCCTCAATTGTTGATACAGTATCAATATTTTTTAGCGAAAGCTTTCAGACTTTAGTGTCACGCCACAATCCCAAAATACGTAGGACTAGGAATACGTAGCATGTTAGCCCTATGCATATGATAACTCCAATATGTTTGAAAATTATAACATATATGTACGCTGTAATATGAATATTAATTCATAAGTAGAACATATATTGTCAACACAAGTCACAGGCATCTATATCTCATCCACAAGCACAAGTAAAGGAATATCAAAATAAATAACTAAATATCTCAAGTACGAAGTATCAAAGAATAATAGTCGGGTGAAGACAAATCCATTAGCCATCAACTATATCAAAAACTAAAATGAAAGAGGAGATCAAACTCAAATATAAGATAAATCTCAAATAAAAGAAACTGCAACTAAGATATCCATCAGCAATGAAGTAATCACTGGTACTCATAAGGTAAAACCTGCTCAACAGAGAATGAAGCGCCAGATCCGGGCTCAAAATCCTGCGGATAATCCTGCTCGTCTGTATTTGGAAAGGGACCAGGTCCTCAGAGGGACATAACAAGATACATAAAAGCATGCCAATAAAGTACTAAAAATAAACATCTAAAGGGTCGCCTAATCGTCTATGTGAAATGCACTTTTGAGAACAACTTTCCAACTCAAGGGCTATTCGGCTAAAAATGGGATTGGCGTGACTCTCTTGGAGAATCAGTGGCCTATAAAGCGTAATATCTTTCGATCGTCAGAGGCTGCCTGTAAAAAATATAATATAATGGTCATCTGACCGTGTATCTCCGACGGAGCGTACGGATTACAAAAGAAAAGTATAAAGGAGCCCCATACGCTTACTCATTGTTCTATCCATCCAGTGATACTAACGTGTCATATCCGTAACACGCAACACCTCTAGTAACTACTAAGTCTGCTAAACATGATATTTTTATTAGCAGTTATTCATTATCCGTCGTACGACCTTTATGTATAGGTGGCCAGCCTAATACGCAAGTTCAAGTCCTATATGAGACTCAAAACTCGTATAACAAATGTGCCATGGCCAATGAAATATAAGAATGCCTCAACATCATGGGGTGGTCTCGTAAAGCTAGGTCAACATACATAATAATAATAAGAGAGAAACGATGACGCAACTGTCGTTGCACCCAAGTCTTTCTTGGTCGTACAATTTTATATAGAAAAATAAATAAAAATAAATAACAAAAAAATATACAGCAAATGAATGTAAATAAATAGTACTATGGCAAGGTATACTTGTCAGACAAGCAAGCTGTGAAATATAGGCGTCCAGACGTCAAGCACAAGGAATCAGAAAGTAGGGGCTCTGAAGGAAAGTCTCTGGATGCTTAAATAAATATCACCAATGCCTCTAGAATCATCGAGATATTCAGAAAACTCTACCATTTCGCTCAATTTGGACACAGGAGCAAAACTGTAATTTTGGGCCAAAGCGGGGTCCACATGTGGGCCGCTTTGCACCAAAATACGTATTAGGGGTAAATTTCCCTAAGTTGGACAAATTATAGGGACTAATCCTAACCAACGATATAAACTCAATGGTATATCCAGTTTTGGATTCCGGTAAAATGATCACAAATTTGCCCGTAAAGTCAAACCGTGGGACCCACGAATATGTGGCTCGATCAACTGTCTCAGAATTGCATAAAACTTGGGTCACAGGACCAGTATGATACCACAAATTAAATGGCACAAGTTTGTCGCATTCCGACGAGCGTGTACCAACCAATGGTAAATTTTGCAAAATATCGATACGGGAAATTTTTACGGATACGGGTTGATTTTGACGTGCCCACACGTCCAAATCAACTTCCGCAAAAATTTGCACGTCAAGAAATACCATACACGACTTTTGGTGCAACTGGTACGTGATGTGGTGGTCCAGTTTTCTAGGACGCACTCCGTATCGAAAGTTTTCTAAGTTTTTGAAACAAGTTTTTCTTGATTTTAAATCTATTTTTTGCACAGAAATAATGATCAAATATATGCAAATAATAGGTCGTTTCAATTCTAGTTATATTGACTTAGTGTCAGAAAAAGAAAATCTAATTTTGGTTGGGTCGATTGGGAGAAAATTACCTTCCAAAACAGTATATTGGTTTTGAAAACTGTCAATTTACATATATCTAAACCAGCGGTTTTTCGAAAAGTTTCAGATAAATTTACATCAGAAATAGGGTGGTTCGAATAAAACTACTTGAAGACATTTGAAGGTGTTCATGTTGTGATTCAATCTAGACAATTGGATCAAAAATCGATGAAGTAGGTGTGAAGAATTACGAGCGGGAATATGGGTACATGACTGATGTGGCTGACAAGAGAAGCACGGTACTGCAGTCCGGTGATCGTCAGGGTCACAGGTGGCCATGCGGCGTCGGGGTTGCTGAACTTTAAACAGGGATGGTTGAAGAAGGGTCGACGACGAGGAGGGGGAGAAAGAAAAAGGTTTAGGGTAAGGGTTTTGTTTTATTTTGTTTTGTTTCATATATATATATATATATATATATATATATATATATATATATATATATATATATATATATATAGTGCCCCGCTCCGCGTAAGCACTATGTACAAGTGATATCGCTTTGCTTGCTTTAGTGGAAGTCTTCTCGAAGAGTTCCCGATTGAACCACAAGACGATTGATCAATGTGAGTGGACAGAACTGCATTCTCTGATTCTTGCACGACTTAATAATGAATCTGAGTTTTTGAATGCTTGTTTGCTTAAGAAGATTGTTTCATAAGAACGTAGGAATCAAAGCGGGGACGAACGGCCCTGCGGGACCGGGGCATGATATATATATATATATATATATATATATATATATATATATATATATATATATATATATATAGGGTCGGTCACCACACAGGCCGCGCGGGTAAGCATAAGGGGTGGGGTCAGGTTCTCTATGGTGTGGCCCTATTGCTGTTGTTGTATGTATTGTTGTTGTTGGTTATTTTGATTAGGATCAGTTAGAGTTAGGATTGATTAAGGTTTAGGTTAAGGTTTGGGAATTAGGTTTTTAATTTTTTTTCTTTTTTTTCTTTTTTTTCTTATAAAAGCTATTATTTTAGGTGTTTTAAAATTTTAACGTCTAATATATTTATTTATCTACTATCAAACTACCCTCATGTGTTGGCAGTGTATATAACTAGTGTTAATATTTTAATTCTTAATTAGAAAATCTAGGGTGGTTACATTATATCCCACTTAAAAAAATTTCGTCATCGACATTAAAAATAAAGCACGATAGGGAAACGATAATACTATAAGGTAGAAAAGAATAAAGTAATTCATACATTGATCTTCGAACATATACGGAAACCGTTTGCGTATATCATCCTCGCACTCCCAAGTGGATTCTCCTAGCGAGTGATGTCTCCATGCCATGCGAACCAAGGGGATAGACTGATTCCTCAACACCTTCTCTCGATGGTAAAGAATCTCCACGGGTTGCTCCTGGTATGACAAGCTCGGCCTAATGGTAATCTCAGAGTGATCGAGAACATAAATGTTATCTGCCACATATCGCCTTAGTTGTGACATATGGAATATATCATGCACTCCCTCAAGCGAAGGTAGTAGTGCCAACCGATACGCAACTTCTCTAACTCGCTCTAACACGTCAAATGGTCCAATGTACCTTGGACTCAACTTGTTGCATCCCCTAAAGCGAATTGTGCCTCTAGTTGGTGATATCCTTAAGAAGACATGATCGCATTCCTTGAACTCCAAAGGACGGCGGTGAAGATCTACCCACTACTTCTGCATGTCTTATACTGCTCGCAAGTGCCCTTGTATCCTCTTTACCCTTTTTACAGTGCTGACAACCAACTCTGGCCCCAAGATCTGACGTTCTCCTACGTCGCTCCAACACACGGGGAACCTACAATTTCTTCCATACAAATCTTCAAACGGAGCCATTTGGATGCTCGCTTGATAGCTATTATTGTAGAAAAACTCCACAAGATGTAGGTGGTCCTCCCATGAACCTCCAAATTCCAGCATCCATGCCTGTAGCATGTCCTCCAACGTCTTAATAGTACGTTCTGACTGCTCGTCTATCTGCTCGTCTATCTGCGGATGATAAGACGTAATGAACTTCAGACGATTTCCAAGACTCTACTGCATGCTCCTCTAAAAATGAGATGTGAAATTTGAGTCTCTGTCTGACATAATGCTAACTGGAATGCTGTGTAATCTCACCATCTGCCTCATGTATAAGTCAGCCAAATCTTCTGTAGGCTGGCAAACTCGAAAAGGCAAGAAATGAGCGGACTTGGTAAGTCGATCCACAATCACCCAAACGATATCTTGCCCACTTGGACTCTTCGAAAAGCCCGTGACGAAGTCCATAGTGATGTGCTCCTACTTCCACTTAAGAATCAAAAGTGGTTGCAATAACCCTGCTGTCCTCTGGTGTTCAACCTTCACCTGCTAACACACTAGGCATTTGGGCACAAAGCGAGCAATCTTCCTCTTCATCCCATGCCACCAAAAATATTGTCGAAAGTTGCGGTACATCTTGATGCCTCCAGGATGAATAGAATATATCGAACTATGAGTCCTTGTCATCAGCTCATGTCGAAGCTCTCCATTGGGAAGATATAGACGATCACCACATCGTAATGTTCCGTCATCATGAATACACAGTCCCGTCTGCTCTCCAACCTCGATCCTCTCTCTCAACCTCCTGAATTTAGCATCCGTAGGCAAAGATGTCATGATCCTCTCTACTAGCGATGAATGTACTTGCAAGTTGGCTAGTGTGCCGTCTGATCTGGATAATACAACCTCTATGCTAAGCTCTTGTAAGTCCTCCAGTAACTTTCTCTTTGTTGTCAAGATTAGCGCTGTAGGCTTTCGGCTTAACGCATATTCTACCACGTTAGCCTTGCTTGGGTGATAATGCAGCTCTATCTGGAAGTCCTTCATCAACTCAAGCCACCGGCCTTGTCTCATATTCAGCTCTATCTGCGTGAATACATAATTGAGGCTCTTGTGGTCAGTATAGATCTCCACTCGTTTCCCATATAAGTAATGTCTCCATAGCTTCAAGGCAAAAATAACAGTTGCAAGCTCCAAGTCATGAGTTGGATAATTTTTTTCGTGTACTCTCAACTATCTAGATGCATACGCAATCACATTGCCATGATGCATTAATACGCATCCCAAGCATTTTCCTGACGCGTCGTTGTAGATCTTGTAGCCTCCTGATCCTGATAGAATGGTCCAACACTGGTGTTGTGGTCAGTCGCATCTTCAACTCCTCAAAAGCGGCTTGACACTCATCCGTACATATGAACTCTCGGTCCTTGCACGTTAACTGAGTCGTAGGCTCTACTATCCTCGAGAAATTTTCCACGAACTGACGGTAATATCCCGCAAGTCCAAGGAAACTCCTCACCTCCAATGTCGACTTACGAACGGGCCATGTCTCAACTGCCGATATTTTTTTGAATCTACTGAAATACCATCTCCAGTAACGACATGCCCAAGAAAAGAGACCTTATCCAAAAAGAACTCGCATTTGCTAAGCTTCGCGTACAACTGCTCTCTCCTCAATGTCTCTAAGACAATCTGCAGGTGCTTCTCATGATCCTCGTGGCTCTTCGAATAGACAAGGATGTCATCTATGAAGACAACCATGAACTAGTCCAAATACTGATGGAAGACTCGATTCATCAAGTCCATAAAGACAGCTAGAATATTGTCAATCCAAATGGTATGACCAAAAACTTGTAGTGTCCATATCTCGTCCTGAATGTGGTCTTCGGAACGTCCTGCTTCTGCACCTTCACCTGGTGATATCCTGATCTCAAGTCTATCTTCGAGAATACCTTGGATCCACTAAACTGATCAAATAAGTCATTAATGCATTGAAGAGGGTACTTATTCTTCACAGTCACAGCATTCAAGGCCCTGTAGTCAATGCACATGCACACCAACCAATCCTTCTTGGGTACAAATAACACTGGGGCTCCCTAGGGTAATGCACTCGCTTGGATGAAGCATTTCTCCTCTAACTCCTTCAATTGCGCCTTCAGCTCATCCATCTCCTTCTTTGCCAGTCTATAAACATGCCACGGTATGGGTGTTGTTTCTGGAGTCAACTCGATCGAGAACTACACATCTCTGTCCGAAGGTAGTCCTGGCAAGTCCTCTGGAAAGACATCCTTAAACTATGAAATAATAGGATTATAAATGACGTCGTCCAATACCATCTGAACACCATCAAGAACCTCTATGGATCCTCATGCAAACTCGAGCTCTAACTGGCCTGGTACCTTAAAGAGAATGCTTCCTCCGTAGCAGTCGAAGAAAGCGTGGTACTTGCTCAGCCAGTTCATCCCAAGGACAACATCAAAGTTCAGCATGGAAAAGACTAAGAGTCGAGCCTTCATCTCTCTGCCGTGAATCACTACAGGAAAAAATCTACAAATGAGACTAATAGGTACAACTCCTCCCCCGGTGAAAATTCTAACACAACTAGGCAAAGATGTAGTAGCAATATTGTGCTTGGCAACAAAATAATAAGATATGAACGAGTGTGGGGCTCCTATATCAAACAATGTTACAGCAGAAAAAGCAGAAACAAGGGCAATACCTGTTATAACATTAATCTTCTGCTCTACATCACCCATCTCCATAGCAAAAGACTGTCCAGTCCTTTGAGGTAGTCCCTGTGACCTGGCCCTCGCGAATTGGTCCTCCTGAGTAGGTAGAGGTGGTCCCCGCTGGAATCCTCCGCCTGCTGGAGGTCGAGGTGCTCCCGCTCCTGGTGCTCTTGGCCTTGTTATCTGCTGAACTGGATTCGGTGCTGGAAGTGTTGGCCTCTGTGCTGGCTGAGGAAGCGCCAAGGCCTGTTGCACCGGACAGTCTCTGGCCATATGTTGTCTAGATCCATATCTCATATACTGACCTAAATGAAGCAAACAATCCCTCATGATATTTTCGCACTTCCCAAAAAAATTATAGTGGGGCTTCTCCTAAATCTGGTACGGTCCCGCTCTCTGATGTTGTTGTGGCTGCTGATGTACCAAAGGGCATTTGATGGGCCCTCCATGTTGCATCTATGCTGGTCCTTGATGAATTCTCTGTTGATTCTCTTTTTCCTTGCTGATGGTCTCCTGGATTCTGGCCTCTGTCAATAACTCGATATAAGAGATCCGGGACTATGAGCTGGCATAGTACTGGAGCTCTTAAGTCAACCCGTGAAAAAATCTCTTAGCTTTCTTTAAGTCATTAGGTATCAAAACGACAACATATCTACTGAGGCGGCTGAACTCCGTATCATAGTCATCGACCATCTTGTTCCCTTGCTCTAGATAGAGGAACTGATTGTACAATACATTCTTCACGGTGGCTGAAAAGTATTTCTTCTCAAAGTACTCCAAGAACTGCTCCAAGTCTGGCATGTACCCAATTGGCACTCCATTGATTCCCACCAGTGATGAGTGTTTCCTTCTAGCTGAGTCCTCACACCTATCATCCATAAATTCGTAGGCAACTGTGACTCCTTTAATAGCTTCTTGGTGCTGGTTATCCAGGTTGTGGTTTCTTCTGGGCTCTTATTGCCTTTATATGTCTTAGGGTTCATCTGTACAAAATTCTTGACTGAACCAACACGAGCTTATGGCACTGGAGCTAGTGCTTGGACTGGTGTGGGTGCTGGTGCAGCCAATCTCTCAAGTGCTGCCAGGAATCCCTGCCTCATTTCGGCGGCTTCCCGTCTCTGCCCTGCCGCTTGCTGCCTCTACTCGGCAGCCAGTGTGACGGCCTGCTGCTTTGTTCTTTCATCATTATCTGGAAGAATTTGAACAGCTGGGTCTGGCCATCTTGCGGTGCTGGTGGAACTAAAAAAGCCCCATTAGGCGTCGTGGAAGGAGCTGGTGGAACCGGACTGTTAGTCTGTCCATCCGGTCCTGGAAGTCGAGGAGTCGTTGAGGCCTCTCCTGGTGATTGGCCGTTGAACCCTGGAGACGTGTCATCCCCGGTGGCGGCACATCTTCGACGCAAATTCATCTCTCTGCAAGAGATGGACGAAAGGTTAAGAAGAGTACATGAATCAAACAGGATGCAAGCATTTAAATAGGACACTTGGAAGGAAGGTGAGTTATAGTCCAGTGTAGATGAGATACTATTTTCTAATCCTATTTGCAGGCTTGCGCGGTACATTAACGTAACCGAGACAATATACTCTTGACCTGCATGGGCCACCACAGAAATATGTCACGTCCAGTCCCAAAATACGTAGGACTAGGAATAAGTAGCATGCCAGCCGTATGTATATGAGAACTCCAATATATTAAAAAATTATAACACATACGTACGCTGTAATATGAATATTAATTCACAAGTAGAACATATATTGTCAACACAAGTCACGGGCATCTATATCTCATCGACAAGCACAAGTAAAGGAATATCAAAATAGATAGCTAAATATCTCAAGTATGAAGTATCAAAGAATAATAGTCGGGTGGAGACAAATCTACTACCCATCGACTATATCAAAAACTAAAATAATAGAGGAGGTCAAAACTCCAATATAAGATAAATCTCAAATAAAAGAAACTGTAACTAAGATATCCATCAACAATGAAGTAATCACTGGTACTCATAAGGTAAGACCTCCTCAACAGAGAATGAAATGTCAAGTCCGGGTCCGTACTCCTACGGATAATACTGCTCGTCTATACCTGAAAAGGGACCAGGTCCTCAGAGGGACGTAATAATATACATAAAAACATGCCAATAAAGTACTAAAAATTAACATCCAAAGGGTCGCCTAACCTTCTACGTGAAATATACTTTTGAGAACAACTTTCCAACGCATGGGCTATCTGGGTGAAAATGGGATTGGCGTCTCTCTCAGAGAATCAGTAGCCTACAAAGCGTAACGTCTTTCGATCGTCAGAGGCCGCCTGTAAATAATATAATATAAGGGTCATCTGACCGCGCATCTCCGGAAGAGCATACGGGTTACAAAAGGAAAGTGTAAAAGAGCCTTATATGCTTACTCATTGTTCTTCCCACCCAGTGATACTAATGTGTCACATCCATAACACGCAACACCTCTAGTAACTGCTAAGTCTACTAAACATGATATTTATATTAGCAGTTATTCCTTATCCGTCGTACGACCTTTACGTATAGGTGGCCAGCCTAATACGCAAGTTCGTATCCTACATGAGACTCACAATGTCACGACCCGATTCCTTAGAATCGTTGGGGCGTCCCCCGAATCGTGATGCCATACGGGCCTGGGGTTGCGCCCGCACAAGGCTAAAGTATTTTGCATAGCAAGCACATATTCAGAGTACGCAGACAAATTGAAACACAGATTTAAAACATGGAAAAGTTCTCTTTATTGATAATGAACATCTATTACAAACTCTTGAACGAGTCAGCTAATATGCCGCACGGGCTTACAAAAGTGTTGACTCAAAATGAGATAGCAGTCCTGTACATTACATCCCTTTATAAACTTCAAAATGATAGAGACCTCCAGGCTGGAGGACGGCTTTGCCACGAAGCTGCATTGTGTATGAAGAGTTGCAAGCTTCGGACTTCAAAATGCTTCAGGAGGCGCGATGAAGATGAGCCAACAGCTGGACTGGATCGGGAAGACGACTTCGGCTCCTCGCTCGGTTCGCCTTGGTGCGGAGAACCTGTTTCAACGAGGGTCAGCATGTCGAAACATACTGGTGAAGGCGAGCTAGCCGAACTATACCAATCAACACGTTGTTTTAATGAAGCATGCATATTTGTAGGTTTCTATCTTGCCTTAGTTCATTTACAAGTAAGCAGCATATAGAATTTACTGAAATGAACGTGCCACCGTTCGGTGGATTTTACCTGACTGTCTGAATTACCTGCACAATACTTACCATGCCTTCCCTGCCACGAAGACACAAGTTAGTTTGCAACAGGTTTAAATATACAAGAGATCACTGGCATGATGCCACAATGGACAATAGTCACTGGCGGGAATGGTATGCATCGAATGAACAAGGAGCGCTATATGCCACCCCGTCCAGCACAATGGACTATATAATAGAGTTTCGTCCGGACCGGATCGGTGCCAGTGCCCCAGCGACCGTCCGCAGGAACCAATGACCTTGTGCACAAGTTGTCCGTAATCGAACAATATGTTTACTTAGTTAACAGTTCATGCTTTTGAGGCAACAAGAGTACAAGACAAGCAATTGTACAAGACAAGCAATAATTTATGAGTTATTCCCAAACGAACAAGCATGCAGTTCAGTATCCGTTCATGAAGTTATTGACAAGCATATATACCAAGTCTATTCTCTTTTATCTTGGTTTCTTTTATTATTACTTGGTATCGTTTGATCGGGGCAAAGAAGAATGCAGATTTATTAGATGTGAAGACTGGAAGCAGGGCTAGCTAATCGGGTTGGTAGCCACTCACTTAGATTATTGGAAGGGAGAAGGAAAGAGGCGCTTCACGACTCCGCTCGCAAGCCGTCTACTGCTCGTTCACCTGCACACGAACAGCTTGATCAATACTTCTTCCTCTCTTTCCAATCTCGGAATTGAAGTGCAGTTCAATGAACGAAAACAATGAAAACCATCGAAACCGTTCAAGGAAAACAAGCAAATTCCAAAACCAACTCAAAGCACGAAAGCAACAAGCGACATCGAAAACCGAGGCAATAAAAGATAGTAGCAGAGAGGTCCCTCCTGACTCTGCCGCTAAGTCGATCCCGGGGGCACGGTCCACTGAATATGGGAATCGATTCCGAAGAAACAAATCCATAACGAGGATGAGTTCTTAATTCAATCTATCCCGATCGAACGATACCGTCTTGTGTTTCTTAGCCGCGATCTCCGCACCGGGAGAACGGGGCGCTACATCCTACCCAACTAATTGGAAGTTTTATCCCGAAACTTAAGAATGGGACCTACCGTTAGGGGTTATTGCGTTCAGGACGGCGACCATGACTCAAGGAACAATCACGAACAGAATGGTCTGATCCGCCACAGGCTAGGCATAAACCAAGTTTCAGGCGACAATTATCCTTCGTATGCCCCGGCTTGTTACAGAAATAACATAGCTGCCCTGGTTTTCCTCTTTGTGGACCACCGTTGTTTCGGCGCTTTGTAGCGTTGTTTCCTCCATTGTTGCTTTGGCGTTTGTGACTGGATGTATGCACAGCGCCGGTAGAAATGTGAGGATAGTGTGGTTCAAGCGACAGGGCGTGATTCATGACTTCACGCATTGTCCGATACTGATGACCGGCTACGTACGAATGGATGACAGGGCGTAGTCTACCTTTAAACCTTCTAGCTCGACTCGCTACATCAGGTAAATAGGCCCTAGCAAATTTGGAGAGACGGTTGAATTCGGCGGAGTACTCTTTAACTGTCATGCTGCCTTGCCGCAGCTGCACGAACTCGTTCTCCATTTGACATTGTACTGGAGGGGGTACAAACTCCTCTTCGAACGCGGCACAAAAAGTCGTCCACTAGATCGCCTCCTCTCCGTGATCAAATTGAAGAGATCATCGATGCACGTCCCACCAATCGTGCGCGTTGAGGCAGAGCTGTAGTTGCGCGCAGGCGACGCGCTTTTCTTCGGGGACCTCTAGCAGAGCGAAGTGATCTTCAAGTTCGGCCAACCAATCTAGAGCTAAGACTGGGTCCTCAGTCCCGTTGAATGGGGTATTGCAGACTTTCTTGAAGTGGCCAAAGTCGAAGGCAGTCACGTCCCTCGCCCTTGGAATTAGCGGCGTCTCTACTTCAAGCACGGGCTGTTCCACCGGAGTCGGCGCTCTTGCCATGGAATGGTTGGAAGCCAAAGTCTGAACGATCTGTTGCAGGGCATCCACCTGCTTCTGTTGGACTGAGAATCGTGCTTCTATATTGTCTTGAAACTTGAGCTGACTCTCTTCCGCCCGTTTCTCGGCCCATTCGTAGCGAGCCTCGTCCCTTTGTTGGTTTTTCTCCAACATCCGCAACATTTGCTGGATGGGATCGATGCTTGGCACGGCTCGCTGGCTCCTTGAACTTCCCGAAGTGCCCGAACTACTTTCTTGCGTTTCGTCCGGTGGTTGCCCTGCAGATTACGCTGGAGCCATTCCTTCAAAAGAAGGTAAATTACATTAGAATCATAATGTATTATGGACTTATTGCATGAACGTATCTCATTTTGGCCTAGCGAGTTCAAGAGTTCGCACAGGAATTTGATCGTTAAAGGGACTTTTCCAGCACGAAGTCTAAGGAACTTTGAATCTGTGCTCTGATACCATTATGTCATGACCCGATTCCTTAGAATCGTTGGGGCGTCCCCCGAATCGTGATGCCGTGCGGGCCTGGGGTTGCGCCCGCACAAGGCTAAAGTATTTTGCATAGCAAGCACATATTCAGAGTACGCAGACAAATTGAAACACAGATTTGAAACATGGAAAAGTTCTCTTTATTGATAATGAACATCTATTACAAACTCTTGAACGAGTCAGCTAATATGCCGCACGGGCTTACAAAAGTGTTGACTCAAAATGAGATAGCAGTCCTGTACATTACATCCCTTTATAAACTTCAAAATGATAGAGACCTCCAGGCTGGAGGACGGCTTTGCCACGAAGCTGCATTGTGTATGAAGAGTTGCAAGCTTCGGACTTCAAAATGCTTCAGGAGGCGCGATGAAGATGAGCCAACAGCTGGACTGGATCGGGAAGACGACTTCGGCTCCTCGCTCGGTTCGCCTTGGTGCGGAGAACCTGTTTCAACGAGGGTCAGCATGTCGAAACATACTGGTGAAGGCGAGCTAGCCGATATATACCAATCAACATGTTGTTTTAATGAAGCATGCATATTTGTGGGTTTCTATCTTGCCTTAGTTCATTTACAAGTAAGCAGCATATAGAATTTACTGAAATGAACGTGCCACCGTTCGGTGGATTTTACCTGACCGTCTGAATTACCTGCACAATACTTACCATGCCTTCCCTGCCACGAAGACACAAGTTAGTTTGCAACAGGTTTAAATATACAAGAGATCACTGGCGTGATGCCACAATAGACAATAGTTACTGGCGGGAATGGTATGCATCGAATGAATAAGGAGCGCTACATGCCACCCCGTCCAGCACAATGGACTATACAATAGAGTTCCGTCCGGACCGGATCGGTGCCAGTGCCCCAGCGACCGTCCGCAGGAACCAATGACCTTGTGCACAAGTTGTCCGTGATCGAACAATATGTTTACTTAGTTAACAGTTCATGCTTTTGAGGCAACAAGAGTACAAGACAAGCAATTGTACAAGACAAGCAACAATTCATGAGTTATTCCCAAACGAACAAGCATGCAGTTCAGTATCCGTTCATGAAGTTATTGACAAGCATATATACCAAGTCTATTCTCTTTTATCTTGGTTTCTTTTATTATTACTTGGTATCATTTGATCGGGGCAAAGAAGAATGCAGATTTATTAGATGTGAAGACTGAAAGCAGGGCTAGCTAATTGGGTTGATAGCCACTCACTTAGATTATTGGAAGGGAGAAGGAAAGAGGCGCTTCACGACTCCGCTCGCAAGCCGCCTACTGCTCATTCACCTGCACACGAACAGCTTGATCAATACTTCTTCCTCTCTTTCCAATCTCGGAATTGAAGTGCAGTTCAATGAACGAAAACAATGAAAACCATCGAAACCGTTCAAGGAAAACAAGCAAATCCCAAAACCAACTCAAAGCACGAAAGCAACAAGCGACATCGAAAACCGAGGCAATAAAAGATAGCAGCAGAGAGGTCCCTCCTGACTCTGCCGCTAAGTCGATCCCGGGGGCACGGTCCACTGAATATGGGAATCGATTCCGAAGAAACAAATCCATAACGAGGACGAGTTCTTAATTCAATCTATCCCGATCGAACGATACCGTCTTGTGTTTCTTAGCCGCGATCTCCGCACCGGGAGAACGGGGCGCTACATCCTACCCAACTAATTGGAAGTTTCATCCCGAAACTTAAGAATGGGACCTACCGTTAGGGGTTATTGCGTTCAGGACGGCGACCATGACTCAAGGAACAATCACGAACAGAATGGTCTGATCCGCCACAGGCTAGGCATAAACCAAGTTTCAGGCGACAATTATCCTTCGTATGCCCCAGCTTGTTACAGAAATAACATAGCTATCCTGGTTTCCCTCTTTGTGGACCACCGTTGTTTCGGCGCTTTGTAGCGTTGTTTCCTCCATTGTTGCTTTGGCGTTTGTGACTGGATGTATGCACAGCGCCGGTAGAAACGTGAGGATAGTGTGGTTCAAGCGACAAGACGTGATTCATGACTTCACGCATTGTCCGATACTGATGAACGGCTACGTACGAATGGATGACAGGGCGTAGTCCACCTTCAAACCTTCTAGCTCGACTCGCTACATCAGGTAAATAGGCCCTAGCGAATTTGGAGAGTCGGTTGAATTCGGCGGAGTACTCTTTAACTGTCATGCTGCCTTGCCGCAGCTGCACGAACTCGTTCTCCATTTGACGTTGTACTGGAGGGGGTACAAACTCCTCTTCGAACGCGGCACGAAAAGTCGTCCACGAGATCTCCTCCTCTCCGTGATCAAATTGAAGAGATCATCGATGCACGTCCCACCAATCGTGCGCGTTGAGGCAGAGCTGTAGTTGCGCGCAGGCGACGCACTTTTCTTCGGGGACCTCTAGCAGAGCGAAGTGATCTTCAAGTTCGGCCAACCAATCTAGAGCTACGACTGGGTCCTCAGTCCCGTTGAATGGGGTGTTGCAGACTTTCTTGAAGTGGCCAAAGTCGAAGGCAGTCACGTCCCTCGCCCTTGGAATTAGCGGCGTCTCTACTTCAAGCACGGGCTGTTCCACCGGAGTCGACGCTCTTGCCGTGGAATGGTTGGAAGCCAAAGTCTGAACGATCTGTTGCAGGGCATCCACCTGCTTCTGTTGGACTGAGAATCGTGCTTCTATATTGTCTTGAAACTTGAGCTGACTCTCTTCCGCCCGCTTCTCGGCCCATTCGTAGCGAGCCTCGTCCCTTTGTTGGTTTTCCTCCAACATCCGCAACATTTGCTGGATGGGATCGATGCTTGGCGCGGCTCGCTGGCTCCTTGAACTTTCCGAAGTGCCCGAACTACTTTCTTGCGTTTCGTCCGGTGGTTGTGCTGCAAATTGCGCTGGAGCCATTCCTTCAAAAGAAGGTAAATTACATTAGAATCATAATGTATTATGGACTTATTGCATGAACGTATCTCATTTTGGCCTAGCGAGTTCAAGAGTTCGCACAGGAATTTGATCGTTAAAGGGACTTTTCCAGCACGAAGTCTAAGGAACTTTGAATCTGTGCTCTGATACCATTATGTCACGACCCGATTCCTTAGAATCGTTGGGGCGTCCCCCGAATCGTGATGCCGTGCGGGCCTGGGGTTGCGCCCGCACAAGGCTAAAGTATTTTGTATAGCAAGCACATATTCAGAGTACGCAGACAAATTGAAACACAGATTTGAAACATGGAAAAGTTCTCTTTATTGATAATGAACATCTATTACAAACTCTTGAACGAGTCAGCTTATATGCCGCATGGGCTTACAAAAGTGTTGACTCAAAATGAGATAGCAGTCCTGTACATTACATCCCTTTATAAACTTCAAAATGATAGAGACCTCCAGGCTGGAGGACGGCTTTGCCACGAAGCTGCATTGTGTATGAAGAGTTGCAAGCTTCGGACTTCAAAATGCTTCAGGGGGCGCGATTAAGATGAGCCAACAGCTGGACTGGATCGGAAAGACGACTTCGGCTCCTCGTTCGGTTCGCCTTGGTGCGGAGAACCTGTTTCAACGATGGTCAGCATGTCGAAACATACTGGTGAAGGCGAGCTAGCCGAACTATACCAATCAACATATTGTTTTAATGAAGCATGCATATTTGTGGGTTTCTATCTTGCCTTAGTTCATTTACAAGTAAGCAGCATATAGAATTTACTGAAATGAACGTGCCACCGTTCGGTGGATTTTACCTGACCGTCTGAATTACCTGCACAATACTTACCATGCCTTCCCTGCCACGAAGACACAAGTTAGTTTGCAACAAGTTTAAATATACAAGAGATCACTGGCGTGATGCCACAATGGACAATAGTTACTGGCGGGAATGGTATGCATCGAATGAACAAGGAGCGCTACATGCCACCCCGTCCAGCACAATGGACTATACAATAGAGTTCCGTCCGGACCGGATCGGTGCCAGTGCCCCAGCGACCGTCCGCAGGAACCAATGACCTTGTGCACAAGTTGTCCGTGATCGAACAATATGTTTACTTAGTTAACAGTTCATGCTTTTGAGGCAACAAGAGTACAAGACAAGCAACAATTCATGAGTTATTCCCAAACGAACAAGCATGCAGTTCAGTATCCGTTCATGAAGTTATTGACAAGCATATATACCAAGTCTATTCTCTTTTATCTTGGTTTCTTTTATTATTACTTGGTATCATTTGATCGGGGTAAAGAAGAATGCAGATTTATTAGATGTGAAGACTGGAAGCAGGGCTAGCTAATCGGGTTGGTAGCCACTCACTTAGATTATTGGAAGGGAGAAGGAAAGAGGCGCTTCACGACTCCGCTCGCAAGCCACCTACTGCTCGTTCACCTGCATACGAACATCTTGATCAATACTTCTTCCTCTCTTTCCAATCTCAGAATTGAAGTGCAGTTCAATGAACGAAAACAATGAAAACCATCGAAACCGTTCAAGGAAAACAAGCAAATCCCAAAACTAACTCAAAGCACGAAAGCAACAAGTGACATCGAAAATTGAGACAATAAAAGATAGCAGCGGAGAGGTCCCTCCTGACTCTGCCGGTAAGTCCATCCCGGGGGCACGGTCCACTGAATATGGGAATCGATTCCGAAGAAATAAATCCATAACGAGGACGAGTTCTTAATTCAATCTATCCCGATCGAACGATACCGTCTTGTGTTTCTTAGTCGCGATCTCCGCACCGGGAGAACGGGACGCTACACACAACTCGTGTAACAAATGTGTCACGGCCAATGAAATATAAGAATGTCTCAACATTATGGGGTGGTCTCGTAAAACTAGGTCAACATGCATAATAATAATAAGAGAGAAACGACGACGCAACAGTCGTTGCACCCAAGTCTTTCTTGGAGGAGCAGTTTTATATAGCAAAATAAATAAAAATGAACAATGAAAATAAATATGCAGTAAATAAATGTAACTAAACAGTACTATGGCAAGGTATACTTGCCTGGCAAGTAAGCTGTGAAATATAGGCATCCAGACGTCAAACACAAGAAACCGGAAAGTAGGGGCTCTGAAGGAACGTCTCCGGATGCTGAAATAAATATCACCAACGTCTCCAGAATTAGCGAGATAGTCATAAAACTTTACCTTTTTGTCCAATTTGGACACATGGGCAAAACGGTAATTTTAGACCAAAGCGGGATCCACATGTGGTCACTTTGCACCAAAATACATGTCAGGAGTAAAGGTCTCTAAGTTGGACAAATTATAGGTCAAACAAATCTTAAATGATGAGACAAACTCAATGGTATGTCCAATTTTAGATTTTGATGAGCCGATCACAAATTCGTCCGTCAAGTTAAATCGTGGGGCCCACGAATAGGCAGCTCAGTCAACGGTCTCGGAATCGCATGAAAATTGGATCACAGTACCAGCATGATACCACGAATCCAATGGAGCAAGTTTCGTCGCGTTCCGATGAGCGTGTACCAACTAATGGAGAATTTTGCAAAATATTGATAGGAAAAATTTTTTACGGATACAGGTTGATTTCGACGTGCACAAACGTCCAAATCAACTTTCGTAAAAGTTCGCACATCAGAAAATATCATACGCGCCTTTCGGTGCAACTGGTACGTGACGTGGTGGTCCGATTTGTCGGGACGCACTCCGTATCAAAAGTTTTCTAGGTTTTTGAAACAAGCTTTTCTTGATTTTAAATCTAAATTTTTTGCACAGAACTAATGATCAAATATATGCAAATATTAGGTCGTTTCAATCCTGGTTATATTGACTTCATGTCAGAAAAAGAAAATCGAATTTTGGTTGTATCGATTGGGAGAAAATTGCCTTCCAAAACAGTATGTTGGTTTCGAAAACTGTCAATTCACATATATCTAAAACAGTGGTTTTTCAGAAAGTTTCGGATAAATTTCCATCAAAAATAGGGTGGGTCGAATAAAACTACTTGAAGACATTTGAAGGTGTTCATGTTGTGATTCAATCTAGACAACTAGATCAAAAATCGATGAAGTGTGTATGAAGAATTACGAGCGGTAACATGGGTACCTGACTGCTGTGGCTGACGAGAGAAACACGGTGCTGCAGTCAAGTGATCGTCGGGGTCGCAGGTGGCCGTGCGGCGCCGTGGTCGCTAAACTTTCGACGGGGATGGTGGAGGAAGGGTCGATAACGATGAGGGGGAAAGGAAAAGGTTTAGGGTTAGGATTTTATTTTGTTTCGTGTGTGTATGTGTGTATGTGTGTATATATATATATATATATATATATATATATATATATATATATATATACACACGAGAGAGGGCCGGTCACCACACAGGCTGCGCGGGTAAGCATAGGGGGTGGGGTCGGGTTCTCTATGGTGTGACCCTATTATTGTTGTTGTATGTGTTGTTGTTGTTGTTGGTTATTTTGATTGGGGTCGGTTAGAGTTAGGATTAGATTAAGGTTTAAGTTAAGGTTTGGGAATTAGGTTTTTAATTGTTTTCTTTTCTTTTCTTTTCTTTTTTTCATAAAAGCTATTATTTTAATTATTTTAAAATTTTAATGTCTAATATATTTATTTATGTACTATCAAACTACCCTCATGTGCTAGCAGTGTACATAACACAGTATTAATATTTTAATTATTAATTAGAAAATCTAGTGTGGTTATATTTACCTTCTTTTCAGATGCTTTCAGTTTGGTGCCGACAATAAAGCTCCTCTTCCGATCAAATGTGTCATGTAGTGAGTTTACCGAGCAATAAAATTTGGCAGCAGCAAACAAGATATGAGTCTCGGCATCCTTCGTTGGTAATGTAAATTGTGCTCCTGTATAGCCGGTACTAAAATATTGCCACGCTCTGGCAACATCAAGAACACTACCACTATATTCGAGACAGGGACTTGAATTTTCTAGCAAAATTTAGTTGTAGCAGAATTGATGCACAAGCCGACTTGGCAAATATGGCTCTAATAAGACTGTTTCCAGTTCCGGTAAACCAAATGCAAAGGCCAGATTGATAAAATCTAGTGGAATGCTCCTCTGGACAGGCTTGAAGAATGTGCTCCTTTGTCTATTAGGAAATGACCCTCTTGGCTCCCTATGGAATGGGGGAATATCTTGTAAAAGTCATATCCCTTCAAGAAACCCGGTGCTTTTCTGCAAATTGGGATGCTGGTTAGGAATCACTTCATCTTGCGATAACGACGGATGAAAGTGTGTTCTTATTGTGTGCTAGTTGGTTTGCCCGGCTTCATCAATACAGGGTAATAATGAATATAACAACCCATCAAATAGTAATAGGGTAGCTCGACCCTAGCAAAATTGTCAGATTCCTTGTCGTAAGTCTGCACCTTATTGACGAAGTCTCATAGTCCTCTATGAATGTTGCAGACCATCACATGAAGTAGGACAAGCTTATATCCGAAAGCCAGCTTCACAACTGGAAGGATAAGATTTTTGCTTAACCTTTCAATCGTCCCTTCTTCAGCAGACCCTTTTCTTCAGTAAAAAGATAATAGCGCCAATAGTTGGTAAGTGGGGAAGCTTTTTCATTTTTTTTCCTCCTTCGCCACTTTCTGGCAAATATGGTAATGACATAGTATCTCTTGTACACCATTATTAGGTCTGGATTTTTCTTTTCTAGAGCTTCAAGTTCCTTGTTGTAAGAAGAATACTTTTCATATGGTTCCGTGCCCCAAGGCAGCTTTGAGACCGCGCTCATTTCATGAAGGGCTAAACCCATTTCTCCACCAAGCGTAAAAAATGTTCGGGTACAAAAGTTGTACATTTCAACGAGGGCAATGTACATATGCGGGTTCACTTCCAATCCATAAACAGTAGCCCTCATGGAATAATACAGTCTAATCTCCTTAAAGTATGTCTCGTATTTTGAGGGCATCCACATCGACAGATTGCTCCAAGAATTAACATGGTGTGTCTAGCCGCTTAGAAGAAGAGCACCCAGGGGATATGATTTCTTTGTGTAAAACAGCTGATTGGAAAAGGTATCGACACCAAAGGCCAGAAGTTCAGGGCAAACGTCATTGACGATGATGTCAGGTCTCAAGCATAATCAAATGTGTCCCTATTGTTGTTGCTGAATTTGCAGTAGATCTGACCTACCATGACTTTCCCCTGGTTGGGAGTAAGATCCCAGTCCACTCTTCTCTTGGAAGCCACTTGGGTGAATGCCGACAGCGACAGTTGACGGTTAATCTTAGGCAGATGCATCTTCCTGCCATTTGAGTCAAATTATCATTCCTCCTTGATTTTCATGACCGCGAGGTCAGCTATGGTCAACTCATCCTCGAACAAGAAGGCTGATTTCTTATAGAATTGGTCATCTCCGACACCTGCAGGAATCTTCCCACTATTCATCTGCGACTTAAGGAAGATCTCATCTTGTTTTTATATCATCTTTTGCCTATTAATAGGCTGAATTTTGTTGATCTGGGCTATGACAGGACCATGTCCTCAACAAAGTTTGTGCCAAGCATCCCAAGAGCAGACCCAAAAATTAGTTCATTTAGAGGAGCTACCGATAGTGATACTACAATATGGGAGAAATACAAGTTATTAGAAACCTATAAGAGAGATTAATTTATGTTATTTAAAAAGTTATTTTAAGATAGGCAAGCCCTATACGCATAAAGGGCATGCACATAGCAAGTCATGCACACAACTTAGTTGCTCTCTGGAATTCTCTAAGTCAGACATCATGACCATGCGCATAATAGCTCATGCGTAGAGATAAGTGTCTATGACATTTGTGCATGGTGACTGCTACGCAATGTAGTGCCTCAAAAAGACAGCAATATTTATTTGTGGAGCAGTCGCGGATAGATTCCTAGCACATGTTTATGATGAGCATCCCAGGACAGCCACATCTATGCGCATGATAGAAATTTTTGCTATCAGTCCGTATTCATGAAGAAGCTTTTCAACAATGACCATGCGCGTCAGCGGTGTATTTTCGCCTGTGCATGTTCAAGATGATATTTCATCCATGTGCAAGACAGTACAAATTGTATCTCTGTGTGTTTGGGCGCATATGCACATGGAGGTCATCTTCTTCACAGAGTTAAGATTTTTTCTCCCCACCCTCGATTATTCCTATACGTCGGGATGGGTCTTTGGCGATAAGGGTTGAAAGCATGCTCGACAACAACATCCTTGCCCTTACTGGACTTCTTGTTCGAAGTAGAAGAAAGTTTGGGGGCCATTTCAAAAGAGTAAGGAGAAGAAGAGGCCAAAAATTCAAGAGAATTTGAAAAACTTGAAATTAGGTAAAGTTTTCTCCCTCATCCAGCAGTTATATTTATAGGCAAAGCCTATGCACCGGTATGTGCCAAGTCCTATATGCCAAAGAGGATCCCATTCTTCTTTCAAAGTATTTCGAACTTGTTCAAGTTTCAAAAACTTTGAAAGGGTCTTGTAGAAGTATGAAAAAGTTTGAGACCATGCACATAAGTCCTATGCGACATAAGCAGTCTAGACAATGATTCTTGGGTTACATGTATGTTACATTCCAGTAGTTGAAATACTACGTGGCAAGAGACACTGATTCTTATGCGGCACGATCAGGAAGCCTATGCGGCCCGAGTAGTAAACGTTATGCGACAAGGACCTAGATACATACGTCCCAGCCGCATAAGTCGGTCTGACACTTCATTAAAAGCAGTATTCGCTTCGTAATATGTACAGACCAAAAATGTCATCCCTTATGTCAGCATTATTATTATAGTCTGTCTGTATACAACAGTGCAGTGCTACATGTATACTATGCGGCAAACCTCTTCATGTGACAAGAACCTATGCGCTCGAAAGCACATGCAGTATTTCTTTCTCTTCATCCTATGCGGCAGAACAATGACTATGCGGCAAAGCGATTATAAAGTTGAGGAGATCGTGTGCATTAAATGTACATACATTTCGTTTGTGCATTTAATACGCATATGTTTTATTTATGCATTGATGGAGCATGTGTTACAAATGACAGAAGACATATTAAATACGGATTTCAAATCGTTGTAACGTATGCTACGTGTCAAGTAGACTGGGTTATGCGCATACTTTTAGATTCGTTTTATGAACTGCAATTATTGCAGAATGTTATGCGGCAGGCAAAATATTATACTTAGGGCTAAAAACAATATTTTTAAGTCTTATGTGTGAACAGTCGTTACAGTGTGAATGGCTATAAATAGTTGGGACATGTGCTTCACAAACGATCGAAAGCTAAGTACTTTTGAGCCTATTTGCTGCCCTTTTTGCCAGTGAGCTGAGAGTTAGTAAAATTTTCAATATTTTTCTTAGGATCGTCAACAGAATAAAGAAGTCATCCACGACTTGATCTCCATCGACACACTCTCCAGATCTTTCTTTTATACTTAAGAGTTTTAGTAGAGAATTCGGTGTACTCTTGTTTTGTATTTGCAATATAAAGTAGTACAAAAAATTTTGTAACGTATACACTTTCCTACTGCTCGCAGCTGCCATCCCTCTTGTATCAACTGTCCTTTGTGCTTGAAATACCACCATCTGCCCCAGAACAACCTTCATATGGTTGACATTACTGTCCATACGACCACCAATGCACGGTTTCTATCATGCTACCAATAGCTCCTTAATACCGATGTCCCGTACCTCCTCCTCCTACAGTCGGTCCCCACCCACAGCCATCCCCAGATGTTGTTCATTGCAAATATTTGATGCATCTGTCGGTCCTGTGCCCACTCCAAAGCCAACACTCATTATCCTTGTAGCCCTGCAATTCTTTTTATCATGAACAAACAAGCACATATACTATAGCATGATGGTACCCATTCACACTCCACAATCTTCGTGAAGACCTCACCTAACGGAACATCATACTCCAACACCTGGGAAAAGAAAGCATAACAGGGAAAGAAAGGCAGAAGGTGAACAACACTATAGAGTGGAGTGCAACTTATACGGTCAGCAGAGTCATACTAGGGAAATTTCTCGTGCTCCTAACAGAGGGCACTTCAACAGCGGTCAAAAGGGCCATATTTCTAGAAATTCTCAGAAAAAGAGGCTTGTACTACAGAACCATAATGATGATAATGTTGGGCATAGGAAGAATTAGAACCCAACGCTACTTCTAGACAATGGACACAATAAATAGTTGAAGAAGCCTAGAGTTTATAATTTACTCACGATTGAGCATGAAGGAAATCACGATATTGGTGAGTCTATTCTTTAAGTTTTGAGGGGAAAAAATTTCTCAATTATTTAGTATGTAGTTCCCTGCTCCTAGCAGTGCGTTGACTTGAGGCTAGTCCAAGCTAGTCAGAATAAATTATCTTAGAAAAATCTTGTCGATATCGATTAATCGAGACTTATTGATTAACACAATTCCAATTGATGGATTTGGCTATCATAGCTTAGTCACAAAATGTAGTGAATTGTTCTTGGCAAAGGAACTCTATATAAGATCCTCTTTCATCCTTTTCATTATTGTTTTGTCGAATATTTTGCTGCTTTGTTTTGATGAATGCATTTTCATGTCATTTTCGATGATTGGTTTTAAATGTTTGCTTTCATCAAATTTAGCATTCATTCTGAATCTTGAGAGAAGGAGATCAAAGGATGCTAATCTAATGTTTGTGCAATTTTAAGATGCATAGGCGAGGCGTGATCGTTACGTGAAGTCCTCTTTTTTTAGAATAGATTCATTTTGGTGAGTGACCTCGACCCTTCGATGAATCATTTATCTTTATGCCTTAATAAAAGATCTTTTGTCTATTCTATTTGTTGCGTCTCTATGATCAATGATACCATAAAACAACAAAGATTATATAAAAGAGATGAATTGGATGTTAGAATCATATATCTGTTGCCTTACTTGCTTCAAGATGATTGATTTCATATTCCTTTATTGTATGCTGCATAGAGAAAGTATATAGAAAACCTCATGTGCACATGATCGATAAGACAAAAAAGAAGAGAAAAGGTGAAAATATATACTTCTTGTTCAACGGTAGCATAGTCGTATTTTATTTGATAAAATATTTTATATCATATATCGACCTCAGACAACTTGTGCATAAGGGTGTAATCCTTTGGGCACTGAGAATCGTTCAGCCCAGGAGGGAACATGACACCCTGAGGTCTGTACATCCTCACAATCAAGAAGGTGTCAGTCTATTAGTGAGATGACTAATCATGGAAAGTGGCCCATGGACCATCATGTAGTTAGGTCGCACGCATATAATAACATTATTCTAAGCGAAACATTAAATGCATATACGAAAAATAAGTTTTATACATATATACAAATTATGCTAACTCTTGTATGTTGTAGGGACAAAAAGTCGGCCGAAGGTAAGAATCATTGTATAAGTGATATTTCTATTGTTTATGTTTCTTATCATGAATTTTTGAAAAGAACCTAGACAAGTAAAAAATATCACTTAATAATAGTTGTTACTTCACATATTTACTTTGTGTTGGTTTTAGATAAGTTTGGTTATGGCCGCTCACCAGTACGCGATAGTGGAACCGTGGTCGACGCGTCAAAGATTTCCATTTCAAGTTTAGCAGTTTCTTTTGAAGGTGTTTTATCTTTTGTTTTATTTAAGGGATATGATGTATAGGCATTGTGGCTATTTTTAAGTTTTAAAAGAGATGTAAGCCAAGTATGACATTTTGTATTGGTCATCAAGAGTATATTGTAACCCCATTTCAGATTACCAATAAAAAAAATTATTTTTGTTCCTAAATGTTAATATTTGGTTTTCTGCAATTTTATTCCGATAATTTTATATCCATTCCGTCTATTTTATTATTGTGCAAGATCATGCCTTATACAAGCGCAACTTAGGCTTGTACGGTATAATGTCCAGTGGTGACTTTGCGGTCCTCCAGGATAGGGAGTGTGGCATGCATGCTCATGGACAATTTGTGCACAATGTTTCATTTTCTCGAATATTATTCGACCACGGAATCAATTTGGCCTAAGAGAAACAAGGATAGTTATGCTGACAAAGTAGCATGGATAATTTGAAAACTTTTAATGGGACTCTCTACATGAGCTAAAAGGATCGCCATCTAACCAGAAATAGTCCCAGGTGGTGTGTCACTAGTGACCTTCAAATAGCGAAATTACATTGCTAATAATGTCTTATGCAAGGAAGAATTAATGGTTGTGGTAAGAATCTCCGTTTGATGATACATATTATGTCATTATATTCCTGTCATACGAATTGTTAATTGGCCTAAAGAAAGAAAGAAAGATCAATAATAATATTGTATACATTCACATAATTAATGTGTTATTTTTTGGTGAGTTGAATTTATTCGTCTTTCACCAATACATTTTTAATTAGTGACTCATGTCTCCACAGATGCTGCAAATCAAGGGGACTTACAGAGGCATTGAAGTCTCATCCCGCTGAGCAAGAGTTGTCAATATTTAAAGCTTCCAAATCCTTGAATACTTTCGCCTTCAGTCTCATCCTGCTGAGCAAGAGTTTTGTCAATATTTAAATCTTCCAAATCCCGGCTTTGAAGACTTTACTGAAGGCACTTTACTTTTTTTTTTTTAGTAAAGCGATATAATATATGGAATGATCTATCTTATTTTATTGTTTCAAGTTGTAAGTCAAGTTTGATACTCTTCTACTTGACTGTTTGAGAGCCAATTTTTGGAAGCCTATGTATTTATTATAAATTATCAATAAAGAGCTATTTCTTCTAAGTTGTGTTGTTATTTATTTTCTTTGTTTACCCTATGCAAACTTCTACAAATCAACTCTTTTATAAATGTACATGAGCACGCCTTGTACAAAACAACAATTTGCTTCATACCTTTCCATCGAGAAAAAAGGATTGTACTTCACATATACGAGAAACCATTGGAGAGGATGGTGCATGTCCACATTGATGTAAACATGTTTCAAGAAGTTAGTATTCATGCTAATGGTGTTACACCTAGACTCCAGAGACAATAAAAAAAAAAAAAAAAATTCAAATGTCACACTATCTGGATTCATGTAATGATTAATCAACTCAATCCTTATATTCACTGCATCAGCTTTCAGCTTTCAACCAAGTCCAAAGCAATCTGGACTTTACCTAAATCCAATATGTATCCTTATATAATTATATACCAAAAATGGATAGTCTCCACTCCTACAAATCTGCAGCCATACTCATATCAACAAATATAACTGAAAATGGACAGATAGTATGATTATTTGGTCCACGTCATATACTGTTTTAGCCATACAGACATGAAATACGCCAAATACACCATTCCATCATGCTGCATACTGCAAAACTAGTAGTTTAGACTAAGCTGCTCAGTGAAGAATAAGTTACTTAAGATGAACATAACAAGCAAGCTGCAGTTAAACTCTAGTTACTATTTTGAGCTCAACTCACATGTTCATCTAGTTGATTAACTGTTAAAGCTCATTGCAAAATGAATATCAACCGAAAACGAGATGTTTCACAAAAATCTTGGTCACCGGAGTTATAACTATGATATTCTGAAGCTGCCAAATAGAAAAACTGATAGCATCAAACTGATAGTTAAAAACTAGAAATTAAGCACACATGCACTCTGTTCAAATTATGTGAGCACATTTCACACAACAGAACTAATGCAAGAGCTAGAAACTAAGTAGAAATGTGTAGCTAGAAACTAAGTAGAAATGTGTCTTGTGCCATTCTTATGTTAGCTTGCATTACCTATAGACTGATGAGAGATCCAAAGATATATTTACTGTTAATTAGGTAATTCATGTTGTCTGTTGGATGGATTAAAGCATGTGTGAACTTTACAACCTTGAGCTTCTTCAAAGTTTTCTCGTAACTTTAAAGCTCCAACCTGGTTATGAAGGAACAAATGTCATTCACTTCTTGTGATCCATCCATATATATAGAAGGCTAATACGTATATTGAGGCTCAAATCTCCTCCTCCAATTTCATTTATAGTATGGAGTTTCATCAATTGTTCTCCTTATGGGACTACACAAAAGGTTGAGGTGTGTGTGGAGATGAATGATTGATATTAGCAGCAGCAAAAGATGAGGGGGTACTATTGACTGACCATGGAGATGCTGGGACAACTAATGATGAGGCAATTGGAGTCCCTAACCTTGGTGATGGTGTGTCAGTTCTGTCCTATAACCTTTCAAGTAACCAAATGAAGATAAAAATTGACCATACAACAATACAGATACCAAGTGCACTCCACATAATAAGACCTGCTGGCTTGATGTTTTTTCCCTCTCCATTTCGTTCGAAGCAAACATATATTTCCTTCTGCTGACCTGTAATAAGCAACAAAATCGATTAAAGAAAAATAATTAACAGTTACCTTTGGACTTCAAAAAAGATCAGTAATCAGACATAAGCCAAAACAATGTATAGTGAAAAGTGAGGTTTACTGATTGTGGCCCTATCCATTCTATACTCAAGACTCCTATATAGTGTGACTAAGTCAAACCTTATACCCAAAAGAAGCTTACTTGTCAGGCTCATTGTAATTATGGCTTGACAAACCCAACTTCAATTTGTCTGATTCATCCCAAGACAGCCCTGTTGTATTTAAATAATGCAATGTGAGGCTACCATTGGATGGATCTACAGTTATAAGTTTGCAACTTCCAATATGAGAATAGTTGAACCAAAATCCCAATTTTCAAACAATAGTTTTCTGAAATCAAGTTACAATGGCATTCTTCTAGCTATAGCTTTTATCTACTTAAGCATCCTTATCTTAAATTTAATATAATATATGAACTTTATGGACACAAAATAATTGAGTACATTGATACTTCCACTGTTCGCATACAAATGCACTAAAATTTGACAATATCCTTTTGAGAATTTCTATCAATCACCTGTTGAGCATACCTAAAACTATGAAGTTCATCCTAAATACAAGAACAAGTAATACATGTCGTGGTGGTGAAGAACAAGGTATAGAAACTTAACGAAATTCGAGGGCAGCAGAGTGTTCTTCGGGTTGAGAGCCAGTGTCCGGTGGCACATGTACACAACTAAAGCAAAGAAGTGGCATAAATATTATTGAGTATATAGCAGAGTGAACCAAAATTTAGAGGTAGCAGTAGTGAAATGATGAATCTTATAGTAAAGCCATATAGAGATCTTGTGTTCTCTGACCTATTCTTCCTTGACATCCTTCTTTAGTTCCTCTATCCAAACTGGAGGGTCCTCGACAATAATATCAAACAAAAATAAGCAGGAAATAGCAGCAACATGAATGACAAAAAAAACATCAACCTAATATATCACAAAAATGCAAATTTCACATTATTTTCCATAGATTGAAAATTTCCGACCTGGATGATGCTGGCATGGTGGAGCAGTGTGGTGGATAATCTCGCCAAATTCTCGTCCACCTAAATTCAAAAAAAATCCAAAAATAGACAAATGAATAATCAAAATCAAATCTAGAAAATTTATCGAATTATTGACCTTGTGCCCTATTTCAATATATATCCTGGAAACGAGCACTTTGATCTCCTTGTTCCTTATGAGTGCGCCAAAGTTTTCGGACCCAATGTCCTATACCATCTTGTACTTCTCCATTGCTGGCAGTTGCGACCAGCTCCCTGGACCTCTTGAAGCACTCGATTATGATCTGAGCGAAGAACTAGAAGAAGTGACGAGTATCAAGAACTGACGAAGGAGAGATGGAGAATTGCTCACCTTCTTATGTACATCGTGAGAGACATTAGCTAGCTCCGACTAGGGTTCCGGGAACCCTAATTTGGGGGAGAGGAAAAGAGAGGAGGAGACCCTAATTTTGTGGGTGGAAAGAAAATGGAAAAGGCTTTGAGAGAAGGAGCACGAATAATGAGAAGTAGAACGAGCATCAAAGAGGAGAGGAGGTCCAGACAAAGAGGAAGGGACATGGCTCCGGTCGTCGACGAGGAATGTTGCTGCTCATTCTTCTTCGGTTACTTGGTCTTGTTCTAGAGGAGGGTGTCGGTGGAGTGTGCGAGGAGGAGAGAACAGTTGTGGAGTAGAAGAAGAAGGGATTGATTTGAAGGAGAAGAGGCGGAGGCGGAGGCGGAGGCGAAGGAGGAGAGAAGGGTTTGGTAGGCTCGGGGATATTTTGGGGCAGAATGGAAAAATGAGCGGCCAGAATCGTGATTTGGGACAAAAGAGAGTGGGACAAAAGAATACTGATTTGGGACAAATGAGAAGTAGAACCTTTTATAATGTCTATTTATGTAAACATTATAAACGTATATACTATATATATAGTGTTTAAATATAAAAAATGTTATAATAGGCAAAAAACTCCTTAAAACCGTCATATTCAAAGGCATTTTTAAAACTTTATAACACTTCTACGTAAACCGTTATAATAACATTTTTACAAGCGTTATGAAAAGGTATTTTTCTTGTAGTGAACTTCCTTGATTATTTTGTTTTGCAGCCAAGATGACCCGATTCTCTCCTTCAGATGCACCTCCTCCTATTCCTCTCTTGCCAAATATGTCAAACTGTTGAATTAAGTAGTCTTGCCAGTATGCGGAGTTGGTACTTTTTCTTGAATTTGTCGCCTAGCTCTAATGTTTCTTCTGTTATTGGTAGTTGGTTTTCTGGTGTATAATTCTAGGCCTCTTCTTACAGTCTTCCAAATATTCCTGGTGTCTGAAAGAAAACATGATTTGTATCTTCCTTATCTCTATGACAGAACTCACAGTCCCTACTGGTGGATATATCATAGCTCAATAATGGATAAATTGTCCCCTGTTGAGCTTGTATGCCTCTTTGGTTGAGATTTTTATTTTTTCTGAATGTCCAAGTCCAGAAGTCTTTGTTAGCTTCCCTGTGTATTCTTGTCTTATTGACCTCCTGTTATTGGTGCTTATATTAGGGCTTCATGTGGTTCCCAGTGTAATTCTCTCGATAGATGTGGTTTGCATCCCAACCATCTCTCTCTATCAGTCTAGCATTATCCAACCATGGATCAAACCAGAGTGATGTAGTCTCACCATTTGCTACTGAGTTCCTGATTGCTGGCAATATTGCACTTCTAGTTTTCATCATCTCTTTCCAATCTACAAGATGAATTATTATCAATTTGCATGTCCCAGATACCAGTAAGCTTCTTAGACTTGTGCCACCTTCCTCCTTTGTCCTCCTTTGGTTTAGCTAAATCCGTCCCAACTCATTGTCTGATTAGAAGAGCACCATATGAACCTGGAGCGTAATCTATGATGTTCCCTGGGCTTCTTGGCAATTTAAACACTTGCAACTAATATGTTTATATATTTGTGATAATTGATTTCACCAAATATAATCGACCTGTGTAGATGAGCATCCTTCCTTGCCAGCCTCCGGTTCTTTGTTAGTGAGGACATCAGTATGGCTTTTAGGGCAAGTGTATGCACATCATATTGCAGTTCTTAGTGAAATATATTTTACTCTTTTGTTCATTCATATTGAGCCGTGTCAATCTCTGTAGCTGAAGTAGTACATTCTTGATGCTGGAAAGAGATTGTTCTTTTGCTTGAGAAAATATGAGTACATCATATTGCAGGACAAGATACAACCACACATCACTCATCAACATAGAGAAGATGAGTGATGTGGGGTTGTACCTTATCCTGCAATGGTAAGAACTTGCCTCTTGCCACCTGGAGCTCCAAATGTGATGGTAGGTTTTCCATAGCTAATGCAAATAGGTAAGTGGAGATAGGATTTCCCTGTCTGAGGCCCCTACTATGTCTAATAAATTCTGTTGGACACCCATCTTTTAGAATAGAGAAGTAGGTGTTGACATCATAATTTACAGTATTGTCTGATGCCGATCCGATATAGTTGATATAGATGCTGTTTGGCATATTTCGATACTGGCCAATATCGATATTGGGAATCTTTTTTCAGTCAATTCGACAAAGAAAATTGAACAAAAAAGACCAATCAGCAAAGGTGTAAAAGCATAATAAAGTGATAAAGACGTGTAAAAGAAAAAAGCTTATCTATCATGGGTAAACCAATCTGCAAAGATGATTACTATTTCATTTAATTCCAAAATTACTAAGAAACAACACAGAAAATACTTAAAATTATGTCTAAACGTATTTTTTTTTAATTCTAATTTGCTTATAATTTATTAATAATTATTTGCTTCGATCCGAAACTGTCCATACCACCGATCCTAATACCCATTGAAAGAGTCTCATACTGCGACCCTTGGTTGATATACACTCTCTTATTAAGTTGACAAATGGGAATTCATTCCAATATTGGCTAAATTGATGAATTCTTTGTTTACTGTGTCATAGGCCTCGGTAAGGTCTATCTTTATGCAACACTGGCCTTTGCCCCTCTTTTCAAAATCCCTGATCAGCTAATGGGCTACATATTATCCCCTATACTTCCGTTTTTGATGAATGTTGATTTTCAGTAATGAGCTCACACATAATATTTTCCAATATCTTGCACATCAATTTAGTAATCAGTTTGAACATAAAATTGCAACAAGAGATTGGTCTGAAGTCCGGAATATTGTTTGGCTTTTCAACGTTTGGAATTAATGTGATGAAAATATGATTTACCTTGAGAAGCTCACCTTTCTCAACAAAATCATGAATTTCCTTCATGATATCAGTTTTGAGTATGTGTGCCAGTGTAGTTTGAAAAAAATTGCACTAAATTCATATGGGCCTGGTGATCATCTGTTCTTCAACTACTTTCTCTACCCCTTCTCAGTAAATTTTCTAGCAGGAATTTGTTTCCAAACTCTGTGAGTCGTCTTCTGGGGCTATATCTGGGAATAGACTCATGTAATGTACCTGCTTATATAAGTTTGTACTCGATTCCTTCCCTTTCAAATTCTGAAACATCTACACTCTTGACCAATGTGACCATCTTCCCTGATAAGCTTATTACGTGACTTTCTGGCTTTGATATACTGGTAAAAGAATTTTGAACATTTGTCTCCCTGTAATAGCCAGTGGCACTTGGCTCTCTGGCTGACTGACCTCCTCCACAAATGTTTCCTTTGCAAGCTGAGTCAAAAGTTGTCCCTCCTCTTGTATCAGCATATTATACATGGGTCTGTGCTGTAGCTTTTCTTGCACATAAGCTAGTTTCTTCCTGCAAACTGACACACCAACATTGCCTTCCCCTAGACTTTTTTTCCACTGTTTCAGTTTTAGTTTGGTTGCTTTAGCTTGGATACTAACCTGGACACTGGGGAACCTGAACCCCTTTCTGACAAGCACTCTTGTATGGACTCTTCATATCCTTGAAGTAGATGCCAGTGGTTGGCATATCTGAATGGGTACTCCTTTGTTACATTACAATGGTTCGATAAGGTAACCAACATTGGATTATGGTCACTAGATAGGGAACTAAGGAAGTTGGCATACACATCTGGCAATTGTTGTATCCATTGTGCATTACCAAAGCACCAGTCTAGTCTGCACCTATATATATATATATATATATATATATATATATGAAGGTAGAACCAGTTTCAGAGCTAAGTCCACTCTTATATTAAACTGGAGGCGAATGGTAACGTAAATTCAAGCTACAGTTGTTTGTATGGAATAGTATTGAAGATAACAGTCATCTCCATTGTCAATCACAAGCTAAAAGATAGTGACCCATGTTAAGAATCAACCCCAAGAATTGGGAGTTCATGATTTTTATAACAGTCATCTCCATCGTCAATCACCAGCTAAAAGATAGTGACCCATGTTCAGAATCAACCCCAAGAATTGGGAGTTCATGATTTTTATAACGTGTTATAGACTTGGGGTTCTTACACATTAACAAAAATACCTAGGCAAAAGATTATCAGCATATCATTTATCAACATAAGTATGGATATTTGGAAAGGGAAGAGAGAAACAAAAGCCCATACAACAAGTTTCTTTTAAAATCAAAAGTGTAAACTATTTATGTACTTATTTATTAGATGAAATATGGACCGGCATATTAAAAAGACAAGCAGTAGCTAAACTTCTTTCTAAAATGATAAAAGATGATCACATCTCAATTGTTGAAGTAGATGAAGATGGTGCTCATAAGCTACCTAGTAGGCAAGAAGAAGAACACTGGAAATGGAAAACCAACTGCTCATGTGCTTACAAGCTATATAACTTTTAACATGGAGAAGATAAATTAGTTGAAGTTGTTGAAAATCCATGGAGCCACAGAGTGATATAGCCTCATCAGAAAAAAAACATATGTTAACCATTTGCAAATGCAAGTATTATTTGGTGCTTAAATAAAACATAAACCTACAAGAGGAAACAGTTACTATTAAAGTTTAGTGTTTTAAAACAAGAAGGTACATCAAAGAATATTTATAGCTCTAAAACATGTGAAGCTAGCAATATAAGAAATGCTTAAAGAGACATGTGCTAACCTTTTCTCTATCACAGATTGCAGGAAAAACAACAAAGACCACTCTAATCTTAATCATTTCTTATCACCCAGAGTGAAAGAATTGATTAATTACTTGTAATAGTACAGAAGTCTCATCGAATGACTGATGCAAACAAGTCAGAAAGACAAAACATTGCCATTTGATCATAAGATTGAAACCCAATTTCATCATGATGATAATCTCTATTTTGTTCCTTTATGATGCCAGAACTGCAAATAAAACATGTGGCATATAGTTCAATTTGTCATTTCAAAGAGCTTGAAGCAAAACAGGAAATTAACTTTGACAATATCATATGGCCATATGCTGATTCTTAGAAACAAAGGACAGAAGCAAAAGAACGACTTCATGATTTTGTTCATATAGCACTATCAACACTTGATCATAAAACTTAAGAAACTTGTTTCTCAACCCACTTCAAGATAACACCATTCTTCCGTATAGGATTGTTCATCTTGTACAATAAGCTCACATTCAAGTGTTACGAATAAAACCGTTAAGCATGGCAAATTCTTCAATTGAACCTAGAAATGCTTCATTGACAAGAGAATTGAGAAAGCTAACACTGACCATCTACTACTGCAAAAGAGAGATTAGAAAGGCCTCCTTGCGTTCTTCCCAAATATAGCCTCCCAAACCATCGGCGAATATGGACCCTTCTTGTCCAGATGCTCTCTAACAGCCTTCTCGTCGATAGCAAATCCTCTCTCCCTCAAACTCCTCACGAAACCTTCACCTTCCTCAGCCCCCTTCTCCTTACAGAACCCGTCAACCAAACCAGTGAGAGTAGCAGCATTCAGCACATGGCCCACATCCAACATCTCCATGCAAAACTCCACTGCATCCTCCAGCCGCTTCCCTTTGCTCAATCCCTGAATCAGAACCCCGTAACTAAACGCATTTGGAAGGATCTCGTTCTTCTGCATCTTCCTAAAGATCCTCTTAGCATCGTCGAACTTGGCAGCCCTTAAGAACCCCTCGACCACTGCAGTGTAGATGACGACCTCCGGAATGGTTCCTTTCTCACGCATCGTCCCGAATAGCTTCATTGCCTCCTGGACAAGGCCATCCTTGCAGAGCCCGTCGAGCATTGCTACAGCATTTGGTATGAGGCCAGTCTCCTTCATCTTCTTGAATATTTCATCGGCATCCTCGACCGCCTGCTCCTGCACCGGACGAGAAGTACTACTTCTCCGGGCTTCTTTGGCCTTATTTCTGCCGCCGCCGCCTGCAGAATGCTTCCGGGAATCTTGGTCATCGTCAAAGTGTCCTCTTTCTCTGCCTTTAACTCTGGTTGGCCTTTGCTCTGCCGTCATATTCTTGAACATCTCGTCAACCTCATCAACCTCCGGCTTCCGCAACGGAGTTTCGGTCCCCCAACAGGTTTCTTCTCCGCCAAAATCGAATTTTCCCAAAAGGGCCTCTCCGTCATTATCGTCGCCATCGAAATCTCCGTTGTTGTGCCTTTGTCTGCCTATACCTATGAAAGGCCTCTTCTCTGTCTTCTTGGGTCTGTCGCGAATCCCAGAAAGAGGAGACCTTTCGTCGTCCTCGCCGATGGCGGAGCCGACGCCGCCGCCGCCGCCGAAGTTGAGATTACGGAGGAAGTGTTCCGATGGGTCGTTGTCGTCCCTTCTGTCGCCTCCTCCTCCTCCTCCTCCTCCTCCTCCTCCCCTCATGGGTCTCATGGGGATTGTGCTGAAGTGGGAAGTGGACTTATTCTCCTCCATTTTGGAACAAGCTGTGGGAAATTGGGAGAGACTCCTACTACTCCTATTTAAGAAGAGGAGGTTTAAGTAGAGCATTCTAGAGATTCTCCACTGCATCATTCTTCTTCTTCCTCCTCTTTTTCTCTGGATGTAGTGTAGAGAGTAGGGAGAAGAATCGGGGGTTAGGGTTTTAAAAGAAAGAAAGCGAAAGAAAGAAGAAGTTTGAACAGATGGCTGTATCCCATCTAGTCTGTTGCCATGTGTCAAATAAATATATATATATATATATATATATATATATATATATATTCTTTCAACATTACCTAGTAATAATAATGGTATTGTTAGAATAAACGTAAAAGAAAGAAAAAAAAAATAGGAGAGAATATCTCTTATTAGTGTAATCACATAGTAGGAGGTAAAGATCTTATTTATACAACACAATGAAGGTGTAATACTAATTTCTAACCAATGTGGGACTAAAATACAAAGTTGGAATCCAACCCTTTAGTAACCCACGTTATAACACCCCCCCTTTGGATGACCACAATCTCTAACCTATTACCTCGTTAAAACTTTGCCAGAAAAATCCATTAGGACAAAACATGTGCGAAAGAAAAGAGTACAATATTTAGGATGACTTAGATAGGTGTTGGACACGCTTAATGTTGCTTCATTAAAACCTTATCAGAAAAAACCCAATTGAAAAAAATTCATGACTAAGAAAAAAGAGTACAACACGTTATAGTCCATAAAAAAATGTATCCCCCCTGAAAACAATCACTCCCCCTAATGATGTTGATCCTGAACAATCAGTTGATAAAGGCGTCACATTCCAATTTTATGAACTAGTTTCTGAAAAGTTGACTGACAACGATTTGGTGAACAAGTCTACAAGATTATCACTTGAGCGGACTTGTTGGCCATCAATATCAAAGTTCTTCTGAAGCTCATGAGTATAGAAAAACTTCGGTGAGATGTGCTTGATCCTGTCTCCTTTAATGAATCTACCTTGAATTTGTACAATACATGCTGCATTATCCTCATGAATAACAATTGGAGTATATGTGTAGGGGAAATGTGACAAGAGATGTTGAATCAACGATCTCAGCCAAATTGTCACGACCCGCACCCGGTATAGGGGCACGAGAGCGTGGGTACGTCCAGCCTACGCCGCAGCATCGACGGTAGAACGCTGTCTAGGTCACAATACTAGCTAATCACTCTCACATGAATATCCAACTCCATAAGGAGACACAGATATCACAATATAATATGGAATACTCAATCACATAAACTAAAGCACGATGAGATGTCGAAGAAAACAAATAAAATACAAGACAAGTCTAAACAACAATAAATAGTCTAACTTGCAATCAATATCATCCAAATCTCCAAGTATGCCGGAAACAAGTCCTCTATGTCACAGTCTAGAAAAAATATCCAGTCAGGATTGGAGCGAAGTACAAGCACTAACAGCAGTTCCATGTATATTGACAAAAACTATAATACAGTGTAAAGAAATATAAGATAGATATGAATACTGGCAATAAGAAATACTGAAATAATGAAGTACTGGAATAAAGGAATATTGGAGCATATCATCATCAATGTACATCTAGCAATGAATAGGAATATAAGTGCATGCTAGAACAATGAACTAGAATATAAGTAAGTACTAGAACAATAACTAGAACATAAGGAATACTATATCAATATACTAGAGATACATGTCAAGAACATCTAGCTAAGTGTGTGAAACATCAGCATATCATCATCAATGTACATCTAGCAATGAATAAGAATATAAGTGCATGCTAGAACAATGAACTAGAATATAAGTGAGTACTAGAATAATAACTAGAACATAAGGAATGTTAGATCAATATACTAGAGATACATGTCAAGAATATCTAGCTAAGTGTGTAAAATATCAACATATCATGTGATCGGCTTGGGACTGATCAGGCTTGCTATGTATAACTAGCTATGATTCATGTAAGGTCAGGCTAACCATCCGGATAGCTATGATGCAAGCAATAGTCAGGCTAATCATACATAACAGGCTATGAGGCATGTAATGGTCAGGCTGCACCGACGTGAGGTGTGGGTGAGCTATGATTCATGTAGAGTTGGGTATGATCACATAAGCTACTAATATTTTCTCGTTTCCCCCAGCTAGCACGATGGATTCCAAATCATGACTCCCTGTGATAGGTCTCGATGATGTCAACTCGTGTAAACAACAGTGTCAGAATCATGTGTAACACCCCGTTCCGCTCAAGCGGACTGCCATTTCAAACGACAAAAGTGCAACTGTCCCGACCCGCTTTGCCTCGATCAAGAAGCAAAGGATATCCAGACTTGTCCCTACAGGAATCCGGCTTGGACTTTCAGAGGCTCGCTTGACGTATCGCTCTACCGAGGCGAATTATCGCTAAGGTGGGTGGCTACGGTGAACTTGTCTTTGCTTAGCCAGCACACATAAAATCTGGAATATTCATGCTAGTCGCTAGGTGATTCACCCCTGCATGCTAATAAATCCAACGCACTTAGCTAAGGGAATAATTCCAACTTGTATTGCTTGGACTAGAACATAGAAATTGAAATATTGCTTGTATTCAGACCCTCGCATGCCAAGTCCCTTAACGATCTAACTTTCGGCTTACCTTCGGGTCCGAGCAAACGTGCCTGCTTATGTTCCTTAGAAACGCATGCTTGTCTGCTTGAATGTTGCATTGTTTTCATCCAAACCTCGAAAGACTACCAAGTAGTCATTTCGTGCCTGAATAAACCCGCAAGTATTCGGGACCATTAGGTCACCAAGGCAGTTCCCGATCCAGGGGACTGCATCATGTCAAGTAAATGAATCATACTACAGTGGCAAGACTCATTCAGGTATTCGGATCTCCCTGCAAGTCTCCCTCGAGCGGGCTTACAGCAGCCCAGGAGACTGTGCATATCCAATAGCTAAATGAATCATGCATTACTGCTTGTCGTGTGCTCGTGTGTAAATTAATAATCGTGTTCGATCATGGACAACTTGTGCACAAGGGTATAAGTTCTGCGGACGGTGCTGGGGCACTGGCACCGATCCGATCCGGGCAGACTTCGTGTGTAGTCATCGTGTGCGGACTGGATAGCTTGCAACGCATCGTGTGTTATCGTGTATTCAATATGAGCTCCCGTTGCTTGCTATCCATGTCCATGACTAGTCCATTATGGCATCAGCCAGTGATCATCGTGTGCAATTAACTTGTAGCTTAGTCATCGTGTGCGGATGGGATAACTTGCAGCGCATCGTATGTTCATCGTGTGCTCTCGTTGCATGTTATCCCTATCCATGACTCTGTCCACCTCGTGTGCTTGAATTTGAACAATATAACCATACTCATGTTTGCATATGCTATGCCTCCTGAATGCTTATACTTGCCCGTGCATGAATTAACAATGTTTGTCTTGGACAGGGAAGGTAAAATGGTAAGTTGGTAAGTCTCGCCGTGTTTCCTCTCATGTTGCACGGTGCACTGTCCGACACGTTAGGCTATTCAATATTTGCATAAAACTGATCCTAAGACAACTAGAAAGACAACTTAATAGTTGGTGCACGGAACTTATATTACGTGTTTGGATTTGTCGAGCGGGCGAGTAGCTTCTCCACCAGTGCATTCAATGTACTGATAATCCACCAGTTTGTATGCAGGGTGCGGGAGAACCTCGTTCGGTGCGGATGCCTCCTTCGTGCGTGTTAAGGCCAGGAGTTCCCTCTGAAGCCTTGCAACGGTGCGTCCGGGACTGAAGCACATATACATGACATAATATTGGAGCGTCGCCTGAACATCGCCTGTACGATCATTCCAAAATTGTAGCCACTTGGCACACTTTTACTGTTTCAGAGAGAGAGGCTTGAGCGACTTGTAATCTCGGCTATACGCCGCCTGTAACACTTGTTTATATCAATAAAAAGAGCTTGCTTTACTTCAACTTGTGTTTCAATGCTTCCGCTATATTGTCGACTCAGTGAACCTGTTACCGATCGCCTATGCGTTCATGACTCCGCTGCTCTCGGACAATCTGTGCGACTCTGTGGCTTAGAACTCTTACCGCCAGCCAATGAATCACGACCTTGCACGGGCGCGGTTCACGCTCGTGCGGCATCACGCCCGGATGGGTCAAGCGATCGTTCCGCAAGAGCGCTGGCGAGGGTGATTCCCGCCTAGCGGGAACGGCCGATTTGCCTGCGGGAGATCGGGGCGTGACATCATGTACGCTATACAACTAGAATTATAAAGATAATCAACATAATGAAAACTGTCAGAGAATGTACTCGCCTGGGGGTCCTGCTGCTGGCAATAATAATATCCGGTTTCTGAGGTCTTGTCTGAATAATCCAACAGTCCTATAGACATCATTAAATAATACAATATTGCATCAGATATCACACTAACATACACAATCAAAACACAATAAACTCAGAGACTACGCTAGGGGGTGACACTTATCATCCACCTGGTCAAGTGTGCGTCTAGTTGCACGGTGTCACGTCTGTAATTGCTGTATATAACAGACAATCAATTAATACGGGTCTTTCCAGTACGTCAGTGTACATATGGCAGTCTGCTAACAAATTACATGGTCATAGGTCAATGTAACTACGAAATATTCGTGATTACACTCGGGTCACCTAGTATATATATATAATTATACATAGTCTTAACCAGCATATAACATTAATACTTACAATTTATATATACACCAATTATATATATATATATATATATATATACTAATTGAATTCATATACTATATATATATGTATATATATACACCAATATATCAAATATATAATATTTGTTGAGCCCCATGTCGGTTATAGAACCAATTCCTATAATTGTAAAACGTATGCATAATAATGAGAAATACGCGTATGCGTGTACGTGTACATGTACGCAAGAGAAAGAACTCGAACCTGTGTACGCGGGACGAGGCGTTCGTGTCGAGGTCGTCGACGGGGTGGTCGGTTCAGTCGAGCAGGTCAGGGGCTCGCGAGGTCCGGCGTGCCGCGGGTTCAGGTGTTCAGGCGAACGCTGGAGGTCGTACAGGCGGGTCTGGACGTCGGCTCCGGCGAGTTCTGCGTTCAGGCGGATCGACGGCAGCGGGTTCAGCGGGTCTGGCCGGTGCGGGATGGTCGATTGAGACGTCGGGTTCAGCGGTGGGTTAAGAAAAGGTGGAGTGTTCGTGCTCAGGCGAAGCAGTGGGGGACTCCGACGAGGTTCACGGCGTTCATGTCAACGTAGAGGCAGGTTGGGCGAGTGCAGCGGGTCTAGTCTGTCCAGGCGGAGATGGCGAGTGCAGCGGTGCTCGGCTTCAGCAGCGGGTCGTGTCGTGTGGAAGTGAACGGCGGGTTGGCTGGGTTCACGGTGGATTCAGGCGGAGGGATGGTGAACTCCGGCGGGATCGGGTTCATCGGAGGGAGGAGGTGACAGGGATGATGGGAAAGAGATGATGAAGGTGGTGATGAATAGTAAGGGGGAGGAGTTTCGGCTGGGAGTAGGTTAGGTTTAGAAGGGAAAGGAAAATATAAAGAAAAAGGAATTTATAGATGTATAGTATTGGGTTGATCTAGAATAAGGGCTTGGTCAACACTTGGAAAAAGGGCTTCTCATGTGGGTATTCCAAGGGCTATGATTTCTTAGATTCCAAATGAATGGCTAGGATTTCATTTGGTTCAAAGTTTGGAGGGCCATGGATTAAGGAGGTTGATGTTGAATTACACACTCCCAAAAATTATGAAAAAAATCACATAAAGGAGAAATGGTTTTCTTCACTTGTTGTGTCCAATGGGGTGGACACTTTAATGCACTTTTACATAAAAAGTGCCCAATAATTGGAAAATTGCACAAAGTTGGGTTTTTGGTTTAATTTAATTAAAACTAATATCATTGGTGTTCTAAAATTAATTAGAAGTACATGGGACTAAAATAGGTGGGACGCAAGTGTCATAAATGAAGTAGACTCAGAATAAAATATTATCCTAATTTGGGTTGCTTAAAATGGGTCAAGATTGTGTCTCCAATTTCGATTGGAACGCATAGGGATACAAAGTTAGATTTATATGGAATAAAAAATAAATGTCCGCGACGAATATTGTGCGACTAAAATGAAGCACAAGAGAGCATATTTATGAGTCACACAAAGGTCAGAATGGAAGACGGACACATCTAGGACAAGAGTGTGAAATTCGTTGGAAGGTAAAAGCTAGGGTAGCGCTCCAAATATCGAAGCAACGGTAAGGCACAATAATTAAATAAAATTACGGTAATTAATTATAATCCTCAATATTTACTCCCGTATAATACAAATTAAAATCATAACCCTATAATCTGGTCAGAGGTTCAACTAGTGGGCTTCTAGGTCTAGTCTACTAACTTAAACATTAATGAACACTATACAATAATATATATATATATATATATATATATATATATATATATATACACACACATATCATGCAATTATTTAAATTAAATACACACAATACTTATATTATATAAAAAGACAAAAATATCCCTATTTTGGAATGTGGTAGTGACACAAATACATTCTCTACTTGCTTCATGGAGAACCAATATTTCTGAGTGATTTAAGGAGGTAGCAACCATTGTCTGTTTTGTTGAACGCCAAGAAATAGTTGCATTGCTATTAAGAAATACATATCCAGTTTGTTAACGACCTTTATGGGGATCAGATAAATAACCTAAATCTGCAAAGCCAACTAGATTCGCGATGTTAGATAAACCACAAGTATAAAATAATCTCATGTCGGTAGTTCCACGAAGATATCTCATCACATGTTTATTGCCATTCCAATATCTGCGAGTTGGCATCGAGCTATATCTAGCCAACAGATTGACAGAGAATGACATGTCTGGCCTTGTACATTGTGATAGATACATTAATGCCCCAATGGCACTAAGATACGGTACTTTGGGTCCTAGCATCATTTTATTGTCGTCCTTAGGACGATATGTATCTTTATTGATATCTAAAGATCGAACAACCATTGGAGTGCTAAGGGGATGAGCTTTATCCATATTGAACTATTTTAATATATTTTTTGTGTATTTGGATTGATGTACTAAAATTATATTAGTACAATGCTCAACTTGTAATCCGAGACAATATTTCGTGTCTCCGAGATCTTTCATCTCGAACTCCTTTTTCAGATAGTTTGTAGTCTCATTGATTTAATGTCTTGTCCCAATCAAGTTTATGTCATCGACATATACTACAACTATAGTGAAACCCTCCTTATATTTCTTTATGAAGACACATGGGCATATAGGATTATTCTCATATCCCTCCATTTTTATATATTCACTAAGACGGTTGTACGACATCATTCCGGATTGTTTTAAATCGTACAATGAACGTTTTAGCTTTATAGAATGCATGTTCTTATCTTTGAGTTGGGTAGGTTAAATCCATATGGGATTTTCATATAGATATCGCTATCTAAATCACTATATAGATAGGCTGTTACAACGTCCATAAGTCTCATGTCCAGCTTTCTCTCAACTGTCAGACTTATCAAATAACGTAACGTTGTTGCATCCATTACGGGAGAATACGTCTCTTCGTAATTAATCTCGGGTCTCTGAGAAAACCCTTGTGCCACTAATCGTGCCTTAAATTGAGCAATTTCATTCTTTTCATTTCGCTTTCTTACAAACACCCACTTGTAACATACCGGTCTGACGTCTTTTGGTGTTTGTACTATAGGTCCGAACACTCCACGTTTATTAAGGAAATCCAATTCTGCTTGAATAGCATCCTTCTATTTTGGCCAATCTTTTCTTTGTCGACATTCATCGATGCTACGTGGTTCAGTGTCATCAATGCCCTTAGAGATTTTAGTAACTACTGAGAATAAGAATATCTCATCTATTGTTATATCTTTGCGATCCTATACCTCTCTTGTATATGCATAAAACATAGAGATCTCTTTGCTTTCAGGTACCTGAGCCTCCTCTTGGGCTTGTGTCTTTTCTAAGACAATAACCTCTTCTGGATTTTCAGAGAGTATGGATATGTCATTCATAACCTCTTCTTGAGCGTTATGTGTAACCTCCTTAAGAGCGTTACTTGGGTATTTTCTCTTTCTAGGGACTAAGTCCTTCGAACCTATAGATCTACCACACTTTTGGCGTGCAGTAGATTTATTAGCCACTCTACTATTTTTTCCTACAGAGATATCAATTCGAGCTGGCGTATTTGCAGCGGGCACATATGATTTAATCATTTTAGCTACATCAGTAAATACATCTGGCATTTGATTTGCAATCTCCTGTAGATGCAATATCCTTCGTACCTCAGTTTCACATTGATTAGTACGCGGATCTAGATGAGACAGAATGAGATTATCCTACGATAATTTATGCCGTTTATTAGTGACGAATGGTTCTGTAAGAACATTCTTTTCTTTCTTATCCTCCCTTAACGACGGAAATTTAGTCTCATCAAAATGGCAGTCTACGAATCTAGCAGTAAAAGCATTACCAGTTAAAGGTTCCAAATATCTAATGATTGATGGCGAATCAAAACCAATATAAATTTATAAACGACGCTGAGGTCCTATTTTAGAGCGCTGGGGAGGGGAAATAGAAACATAAACATTATAACCAAATCTACGCAAATGAGAGATGTTAGGTTGATGACCTGTCACAAGTTATGATGATAAAATTTTATCATATGCAGTTGGCCTAACAATGATCAATTTAGCATCATGTAATATGGCATGTCCCCAAGCTGAAACAGATAAGTTTGATTGCATGAGTAAAGGCCTTGCTATGTGTTGAAAATGCTTAATCAATGACTCTTGTAAACTATTTTGGGTATGAACATGAGGGACATAATGTTTAACTTTTATTCCTACGAAAGCACAATAATCATCAAAAGTACAGGAAGTGAACTCAGCTGCATTATGAATCATTCTAACATGTTGGTCAGGAAAATGAGGCTTAAGCTTAATCAACTAAGAAAGTAGCTTGGAGAAGGCAAAATTTCTATATGAGAGTAAGGAAATGTTTAACCATCGACTAGAAGCATTTATTAGAACCATAAAATACTTGAAAGGTCCGCTAGCAGGATCAATTGGTCTGCAAATATGACCTTGTATTCTCTAAAGGATTGGTGGTGATTCAGAAGCTATTTTGAGAAGTGAAGGTCTTGTAATAATTTTACCCTATGAACAAGCTACACACAAATATTCAGTAAGAAAGAAAAGACATTGGTATGATAAATTATGCCCATTGGTATTGTTGATGACCTTTCTCAATATAGTCGATCCTGGATGACCCAATCTATCATGCCAAAGGATTAGATTCCTTGTATCCTTTAGCCTTTTGCTAGTGATGGGGTAAGATTCTACTACCTTCAGAGTAGTTTGATATAGCCCCAAGGAGATTAACTTGCACTTTTCTAATATGAGCTTATTGCTTCCAACATTAGAGGTGATACAAATATACTCACTATCATCGTTCATGGTTTCAACATGAAACCTGTTCATTCGAATATCTCTAAAGCTGAGTAGATTTCTATTAGATCTACTAGAGAATAATACATTTCGAATGACTAAGTGTGTTTCATTTGGCAATACAACATCGGCCTTACCATAACCTTCTATAATCTACACGGGTCCTGCAATGGTGGCCACCTTGCTAGTGTTTGAGGCATATATTATGAAAAACTTTCTAGTTTTTAATATAGTGTGAGTTGTTCCACTATTTATCAAGCATATGCCATCATTATTGTCCATACCTTTCAAAAACAAAAATTAATAATATATTGATATGCTACTAAATGGTTACACTTGACATATTGCCAATTATTACAACTTGATCTAAATCTAAATGAAACTGCTTCAAAGAAACTAAACTATATATACTATTGATCATATAATGACCAATTTATTCAAAGTGGAAAGTAAATAAACTTAGATAAGCGTACAATAACTATTCATTGACTTTGCCTATCATGGCGTTGAACTGGTCTTCCAAAATTTTGTTTCCATCCTTATCTTGGAAGAAATCATTAAAATCCATGTGTGTTGTACCCTCCATGAGATTACTCTCCACACCCTTTGAGGCTTCATACTCATCCACTTTCTTTTGTGAGGTGCGACAGTTTCGCACTCAATGACCAGCTCTTCCACAACGTTTGCAAATACTAGTTGGAGCAACTGGATTAGGAATTTGGGCATTATTTCTTCGAGGATTAAATCTCTTATTTTTTAAACTATGTATCATTCCTTGGACCCAAATTATAACTATTTCTTTGGCTTCAACGGCGTCCATGCCCTCTACCTCTATGATTTCCTCGACCCCTAGTATTGGTCACATTTTTTTGAGCACTAGTCGCATTCACTTCAGTTGAAATTGGTGCAGTCCCAGTCGGTCTACTAGTATGATTTTTGATTAACTCATTTGTCATGCCCCAGTTCTAAAATACGTAGAACTAGGAATACGTAACACGCCAGCCGTATGTATACGAACTCTAATATATGAAAACCATATACACACGTATGCTGTACATGAATATCCAATCCACAGTGGTAATATATGTCATAACAAGTCACACGCAGTTCTATATCTCATCCACAGCACAAATAATAGATAAATGGAAATCAATAACTGAATGTCAAAGAATCTGTCTCAAATAGGAATCTCAAAGTATGATAGTCGGGTGGAAACAAATCCACTACAAATCGACTATAATAAACTACTAAAGAGAGAAGAGAATAAACTCTAATATAAGAATAAATGTCTCAAAAAAGAATAGCAACTAGAATCTCTAAACAGCTGCAATGAATCACATATAATCAGAAGGTAAGATCGTCTCAGACTGATAGGTAGCGTCAGGTCCAGGTCCATACTCCTGCGGGTACTCCTGCTCATCTATATCTGGAAAGGGACCAGGTCCTCAGAGGGACGTAACAAGATACAAAAAACATATGCCAATAAAGTACTGAAATATAAACATCCAATGGGGTCGTCTAACCATCTATGTGAATGTAGTTTGAGAATAACTTTCCACCAAGTGGGCTATCTGGCTGAAAACTGGGATTGGCATGACTCTCTCGGAGAACCAGGGGCCTCAAAGGCATGTCGTCTTTTGAACGGCAGAGGCCCGCCAAGTAGTATAGGGGTCATCACCACCCGTATCTCCAGCGGAGCTTCCGGGTTACAGAAGAAAAAGTGTAAAGGAGCCCAAATGCCTTACTTGTTGTTCTCTCCACCCAATGCTCTAAGCATGTCATGTCCATGACACGATAAACCTCTAATAACCGCCAGGTCTACTAGCATGCAAAGTTTCTATTGGCAGTTATCCCTATCCGTCGTACGACCTATACGTACCGGTGGCCAGCCAAGTACGCAAGTCCGTGTCCTACATGTGACTCACACTCGTGTAAGAATAGTGTCATGGCCAATGAAACATAATACCTCATGAAGATGGGGTAGTCTCATAAAGTAGGTCCAATGCATATACATAAATAAAAACATAGTACGATGACACCGTCGTTGCACCCAAGTTTCCTTGGACGCGCAGTTTATATAGCAGTTAAAATAAATGAACTAAAATAAACAGAAATAAACATGCATGCCTCATATGGAATGTAAATACAGTACAATGGCAAGATATACTTGCCTGGCAAGAAATCTGTAAAGTGTACGCGCCCAAATGTCAAGGACACGGAACTTGGAACTAAGGACTCCGAACAAACGTCTCCGGATGCTGAAATAAATATTACTAACATTTTCGGAATGAGCAAAATAGCTAAAAAGCACATCCCTTTCATCCAATTTGGACACAGGGGCAAAACGGTAATTTCGGGTAAAAGTGGGGTCTGAGTGTGGCCTACTTTGCACCGAAAAGCGTGCCAAGGGTAACAGTCTCTAAATGGGACAAACTATAGGTCAAACAACTCTAAATGTCAATACGAACCCAACGGTATGTCCAAATGTGGATTCCGATGGGCCGAACACAATTTTGTCCAAAAAGTCAACTATGGGGCCCGCCAATGACGATTTGGTCAACCGTCTTAGAATTGCGTGAAAATTGGGTCACAGGGCTAGCGCGTTACCACGAGTCCAATGGCACAAGTTTCATCATAATCTGACAAGCGTGCACAAAATATACGCGAGTTCCATAAAAGTTGCGATACGGGATGTGTCCGCAGATACGACCTAATTCCGGCGCGCACACGCGTCCGAATTAGTTTCCACGAATTTTTACGCGTCCGGTTACGCTGCGTGCACCGTTCGGTATACTTGGTACACGGCGGGGCGGTCCCGTTTGGCGGAGCGCGCTCCGTTTCACAAATTTTAGAATTCTGGAAAAATGGGTTTGCGGGGTTTTGTGACGAATTTAATTCTGTCCACAACAGCTAATAGTCTAGGGTTATTTAACAGAAAATAAACTAGGTCAAGTGTTCTACACATATAAAAATAATCATCGAATTCGGATCTCTGTGGTGAGAGATACGAACTCGGCAACATGGGTGGTCACCGCAGTTTTCTGCGATCCCATAATTCGGTCTGCTCGCACCAACTTGGACGATATTTTCGCCTATGGGTACACGTTGTTCGAGGTCGGCTATTATACAAATATGGAAGAGGGTTAAGGGGTGAGCATACCGGTGAAGACGAAACGGCATTTGGTTGAGCGAGTCGACGGAAAATAACTCCGGAGCGAAGGTGCCTCGTGTAGGAATCTGCAGTGCGCGAGGTCGGGGTCGTCGGGATGGTTTGGACGGCCTGGCGGGGTTCTCTGGCTGCGGTGGCGGCTCTAGATGAGAAGAGGGGGTCTGGAGATTTTAGGTTAGGGTTTTATGAAATTATATATATATATATATATATATATATATATATATATATATATATATATATATATATATATATATATATAGGATAGGAAGAGGGAGAGAATAGGAGGTGGGTCCGCGTAAAGGGGGTGCTGTGTCCGTGGGAAGTGGGATGGTTTGGTTTTGCTACATTATGGTTTTGCTAGCGGCTGTGAACAATTGCTTGCTAGCAAGTTTGCTAGCAAGTGGAATTTTTTTGCTAAGAATAGTTTGCTAGCTTTAAGAAGTATAGTATTATTACTTTATTAAATATTATTATATTATTAATTCTTTTATTTTATTTTATTTTATTTTATTTTATTTTTCTTTCTTTTTAAATATATATATATACATATATATATATTTGTATATATATTTATATATATATATACACACATAAGAAAATTTATAGATTAGGATAATGCACACCATTAGGCTAGCAACTGCTCAAGGGGTTTCCTACATAAAATAAATTCTGAAAAATTTCTGATGGTCCCATAAATCCTCTAAGTGCCCGAATACCTAAATTAAAAATTATTAAAAATCTATTTCTCCTATTTAGCCCTAATTACTACAATTTAAATTAATAATTAATAAATAAAAAGGGTATATACGATTTTTAGGAAGGGAGTTTTATATTCTGCCCAACTTGTAAAAATTTTGTCCTCAAAATTAAAATTAAGCCACGATAGAATGCAAGGATGGTTTAAGATATAAATTAACAATGTAAATTCATACCTTGGTCTGCGAATAGGTTTGGAAAACGCTTGCGCATGTCGTCCTCGCGCTCCCACGTTGATTCTCCTGGCACGCCATGCCTCCATGCTACGCGAACCAAGGGAATAGACTGGTTCCTCAACACTTTCTCTCGACGATCAAGGATTCCCACGGGTTGCACTTGTTATGACAAGCTCGGCCCAATGGTGATCTCTGAATGGTCGAGAACATGACTGCTGTCTGCCACATATCGCCTGAGCTGCGATACATGGAATACGTCATGTACTCCCTCCAGTGAAGGTGGTAGCGCAAGTCGATATGCCACCTCTCCAACTCTCTCGCGCACGTCAAATGGTTCAATATACCTTGGACTCAACTTGCCGCGCCCTCCGAATCGGATGGTGCCTCTGGTCGGTGATATCCTCAAGAAGACATGATCGCCCTCTTTGAACTCCAAGGGACGACGATGAAGGTCTGCCCATTGCTTCTGCCTGTCTTGCGCTGCTCGCAAGTATCCCTGAATCTTTTTGACTGTCTCTACGGTGTTGACCACCAACTCGGGTCCCAGAATCTGACGTTCTCCCATGTCACTCCAACACACAGGAGACCTACATTTTTTTCCATACAATGCTTCAAACGGAGCCATCTGAATACTCGCTTGATAGCTATTGTTGTAAGAAAACTCTACAAGATGTAGGTGGTCCTCCCATGATCCTCCAAAGTCTAACATGCAAGCCCTCAACATATCCTCTAAGATCTGAATAGTACGCTCCGACTGCCCATCTGTCTGCGGGTGGTAAGATGTACTGAACTTCAGACGAGTACCAAGACTCTCTTGCATGCTCCTCCAAAAGTGCGATGTGAAGCGCGAATCTCTGTCCGATACAATGCTGACTGGTATGCCGTACAATCTTACGATCTGCCTCATATATAAGTCAGCTAAAGCTTCTGTAGACTGACCCACTCTAAAAGGTATAAAATGGGCTGACTTGGTGAGTCGGTCCACTATTACCCACACTGCATCTCTTCCACTTGGACTCTTGGGAAAACCCGTGACGAAGTCCATAGTGATGTGCTCCCACTTCCACTCTGGAATCGGAAGTGGTTGCAATAATCCTGCTGTCCTCTGGTGCTCCGCCTTCACTTGTTGATATACCAGATATTTAGCTACAAAGCGAGCTATCTCTCTCTTCATTCCATGCCACCAAAAGTGCTGTCGTAAGTCGCGATACATCTTGGTGCCTCCAGGATGAATAGAATAAATCGAACTATGAGCCTCTGCCATCAGCTCCTGTCGAATCTCTCCATTTGGAACATAAAGACGATCACCACATCGTAATGTCCCATCCTCATGAATGCGCAATCCGGTCTGCTCTCCGGCCTCTGTCCTTTTCTTCAGTCTCCAAAATCTGGCATCTGTAGGCAAAGCTGCCTTAATCCTCTCTACCAATGATGATTGTACTTACAAGTTGGCTAGTGTCCCATCTGCTCCGGATAGTATTACTTCAATGTCAAGATCTTACAAGTCCTCCAATAGTTCCCTCTGTGCTGTCAAGAAGTAAGCTGCTGGCTTCCGGCTTAACGCGTCTGCTACCACGTTAGCCTTGCCTGGATGATAATGTAGCTCTATCTCAAAATCTTTCATCAACTCGAGCCATCGACGTTGCCTCATATTTAACTCCTTCTGCGTGAAGACGTACTTGAGGCTTTTGTGGTCTGTATAGATCTCCACTCGTTCCCCATATAAGTAATATCTCCATAGCTTCAGAGCAAATACAACGGCTGCAAGTTCCAAGTCATGAGTTGGATAATTCTTCTCATGCACTCGTAACTGCCTAGATGCATATGCAATCACCTTGCCATGCTGCATCAATACGCATCCCAAGCCTTTACCTGATGCGTCACTGTAGATCACATAACCTCCTGATCCTGACGGAATAGTCAATACTGGTGCTGTAGTCAGTCGTTTCTTCAACTCTTCAAAGGCGGCTTGACACTCGTCGGTCCATATAAATTCTTGATCCTTACAAGTCAAGCGAGTCATAGGTGCCGCTATCCTTGAGAAGTTTTCCACGAACCGTCGGTAATATCCCGCAAGTCCAAGGAAACTCCTCACCTCTGCTGCTGATTTAGGAACAGACCATGTCTCAACTGCTGAGATCTTCTTTGGATCAACAGAAATACCATCTCCTGTAACAACATGTCCAAGAAATGAAACTCGGTCCAAGAAGAACTCATATTTGCTGAGTTTAGCATATAACTGCTCTCTCCTCAAAGTCTCTAGAATAATCCGCAGATGCTCCTCGTGCTCCTCGTGGCTCTTCGAATAGACAAGTATATCATCTATAAAGATGACCACGAACTGGTCTAAGTACTGGTGGAAGACTCGATTCATCAAGTCCATGAAGATCGCTGGAGCATTGGTCAATCCAAATGGCATGACCAAAAACTCGTAGTGTCCATATCTTATCCTGAATGCGGTCTTCGGAATGTCCTGCTTCCGTACCTTCACTTGGTGATATCCCGATCTTAAATCTATCTTCGAGAATACCTTAGCTCCACTGAGTTGATCAAACAGGTCATCAATGCGTGGCAATGGATATTTGTTCTTCACTGTCACTGTATTCAAGGCTCTGTAGTCAATGCACATACGCACTGACCCATCCTTCTTGGGTACAAATAACACTGGTGCTCCCCAGGGTGATGCACTCGGTCGGATAAAATCTTTCTCCTCTAGCTCTTTTAACTGTGCCTTCAGCTCGTCCATCTCTTTCTTCGCCAGTCTGTAAACATGCGATGCTATAGGTGCTGCTCCGGGTGCTAGTTCAATTAAAAACTCTACGTCTCTGTCTGGGGGTAGTCCTGGCAAATCCTCTGGAAAGACGTCTAGAAATTCTGAAATAATGGGATGATAGACAACATCGTCCATTGCGAGCTGCATACCATCAAGGATTTCTGTGGATCCTCGGGCAAACTCAAGTTCAGGCTGGCCTGGTACCTTAAAAAGAATACTTCCTCCAAAACAATCGAAGAAAGCGTGGTACTTGCTTAGCCAGTCCATTCCAAGCACAATATCAAAAGATGGCATAGGAAGGACTAAGAGTTGGGCATTCATCTCTCTGCCACGTATCACTAAAGGACCCGATCTACAAACTCGGCTAACTGGTACAACTCCTCCTTCGGTAAGAATTCTAACACAACTAGATAATGGTGTAGAAGCAATATTGTGTTTGGCAATAAAACTAGATGATATGAATGAGTGGGTGGCTCCTGTATCAAATAATGTCATAGCAGGAAAAGTAAAAGCAAGGGTAATACCTGCTATGACATCCACCTCATGATCCATGTCATCTACCTCCAATACAAAAGCTCGCTCGTTCCTCTGCGGTTGTCCATGTCCAGTCCTCCTATACTGCTCCTCCTGAGTAGGTAGCGGTGGTCCTCTCTGAAATCCTCCTGCTGCTGGGGGTCGAGGTACTCCCGGTCTGGTCATCTGCTGTGCTGGCTTCGGTGCTGGAAGCGCTAGTCTCTGTGCTGGCGGTGGTAGTGTCAATATCTGCTGTTTTGGACAGTCTCTTACCAAATGTTGTCCGGAACCACATCGTAAACACTGTCCCAAGCGGCCTCGACAATCCCTTAAAATATGTCCAATTTTCCCACAATAATTATATTAGGGTTTCTCCAGAATCTGGTACGATTCAGCTCTGTGTTGCTGATGCTGTTGTGCCAAGGGACGTCTGATAGGTCCTCCCTGTTGTGTCCTGGCTGGTCCCTGCTGTATCCTTGCTGATCCTTGTTGTGTCCTCAGCTGACCTCCCTTTCCTCTGCTAATGGTTTCCTAAAATCTGACCTCTGTCAGTAGTTCAGCATAAGAGACTCGGGACTGCGAGCTTGTATAATGTTGTAGCTCCTAGGTCAGTCCTCGATGAAACCTCTTAGCCTTAGCCAAGTCATTTGGTATCAAAGCAGCACCATACTTGCTGAGTCGACTAAACTCGGCATCATACTCGTCCACTGTTCGGTTCCCCTTCTCCAAGTGAAGAAACTGATCATACAAGGTGTCCCTGACGGTGTCCGGGAAGTACTTTCCCTCGAAGCACTCCAAGAACTGCTCCCAAGTTTGGCATGTACCCAACTGGCGCTCCATAGATTTCCACCAGTGATGAGCATTACCCTCTAGAAGCGTTCGTACACCCGTCATCCATAGGTCCGTAGGTAACTGCGATGCCTCCAGTAGCTTCTGCGTGTGAGTGATCCAGTTGGTAGTCTCCTCCGGGCTCTCAGTGCCCTTGTACTGCCTTGGACCCATCTGAATAAAGTCCTTTACTGATCCAACCCTAGCTCGAGGTACTGGAGCTAGTGCTTGGGTTGGTACAGTAGCCTGTGCAGCCATCCTCTCCAGTGCTGCCAAGAATTCTTGCCTCTGCTCGGCTGCCTGCTGCCTCTGTTCCTGTATCATCATCTGAAAGAATTGGAACATCTGCGCTTGGCCATCTTGCGGTACTAGAACAGGTGGAAGGTTCCCAATAGGTGAAGCGGGAAGATCAGATGGAACTGGAGTGTGAGTCTGTCCATCTGGCCCCGGAAGCCTAGGAATCATTGGGGTCCCTCCTTGAGTCTGACCATTGACTCCAGAAGTTGTGTCGCCATTGGCGGTAGTACATCCATTTTGCAAATCCATCTCTCTGCAGGTGATGTACGAAAAGATTAGAAAAAGTACAGGAATCAAACAGGATGCAAGTATTAAATAAGAAGGATGAGTTTCAGTCAAGCGTGGATGAGATCCTTATACGCTATTCCTATACGCAGGCTTGTTCGGTACAGTTACGTAACCGAGACAATATATTCTCGACTTGTATGGGCCACCACAAAAATATGTCACGCCCCAGTCCCAAAATACGTAGAACTAGGAATACGTAACACGCCAGCCGTATGTATACGAACTCCAATATATGGAAACCATATACACACGTACGCTGTACATGAATATCCAATCCACAGTGGTAATATATGTCACAACAAGTCACACACAGTTCTATATCTCATCCACAGCACAAATAATAGATAAATAGAAATCAATAACTGAATGTCAAAGAAGCAGTCTCAAATAGGAATCTTAAAGTATGATAGTCGGGTGAAAACAAATCCACTACAAATCGACTATAATAAACTACTAAAGAGAGAAGAGAATAAACTCTAATATAAGAATAAATGTCTCGAAAAAGAATAGCAACTAGAATCTCTAAACAGCTGCAATGAATCACATATAATCAGAAGGTAAGATCGTCTCAGACTGATAGGTAGCGTCAGGTCCAGATCCATACTCCTGCGGGTACTCCTGCTCATCTATATCTGGAAAGGGACCAGGTCCTCAGAGGGATGTAACAAGATAAAAAAACACATGCCAATAAAGTACTGAAATATAAACATCCAATGGGGTCGCCTAACCATCTATGTGAATGCAGTTTGAGAACAAATTTCTACCAAGTGGGCTATCTGGCTGAAAACTAGGATTGGCATGACTCTCTCGGAGAACCAGGGGCCTCAAAGGCATGTCGTCTTTTGAACGGCAGAGGCCCGCCAAGTAGTATAGGGGTCATCACCGCCCGTATCTCCAGCGGAGCTTCCGGGTTACAGAAGAAAAAGTGTAAAGGAGCCCAAATGCCTTACTTATTGTTCTCCCCACCCAATGCTCTAAGTATGTCATGTCCATGAAACGATAAACCTCTAATATTCGCCAGGTCTACTAGTATGCAAAGTTTCTATTGGCAGTTATCCCTATCCGTCGTACGACCTATACGTACCGGTGGCCAGCCGAGTACGCAAGTCCGTATCCTACATGTGACTCACACTCGTGTAAGAATAGTGTCATGGCCAATGAAACATAATGCCTCATGAAGATGGGGTAGTCTCATAAAGTAGGTCCAATGCATATACATAAATAAAAACATAGTACGACGACACCGTCGTTGCACCCAAGTTTCCTTGGACGCGCAGTTTATATAGCAGTTAAAATAAATGAACTAAAATAAACAGAAATAAACATGCATGCCTCATATGGAATGTAAATACAGTACAATGGCAAGGTATACTTGCCTGGCAAGAAATCTGTAAAGTGTACGCGCCCAAATGTCAAGGACACGGAACCTGGAACTAAGGACTCCGAACAAACGTCTCCGGATGCTGAAATAAATATCACCAATATTTCCAGAATGAGCAAAATAGCTAAAAAGCACATCCCTTTCATCCAATTTGGACACAGGGGCAAAACAGTAATTTCGGGTAAAAGTGGGGTCCACGTGTGGCCCACTTTGTACCAAAAAGTATGCCAAGGGTAACAATCTCTAAATGGGACAAACTATAGGTTAAACAACTCTAAATGTCAATACGAACCCAATGGTATGTCCAAATGTGGATTCCGATGGGCCGAACACAATTTTGTCCAAAAAGTCAACTATGGGGCCCGCTAGTTGGCGATTTGGTCAACTGTCTCAGAATTGCGTGAAAATTGGGTCACAGGACCAGCTCGTTACCACGAGTCCAGTGGCGCAAGTTTCGTCATAATCTGACAAGCGTGCAAAAAATACGCGCAAGTTCCACAAAAGTTATGACACGGGATGTGTCCGCGGATACGGCCTGATTTCGGCGCGCACACGCGTCCGAATCAGTTCCCACAAATTTTTACGCATCCGGTTACGCTGCATGCACCGTTCGGTACACTTGGTACACGGCGGGGCGGTCCCGTTTGGCGGGACGCGCTCCGTTTCACAATTTTTAGAATTTCGGAAAAAGTGGGTTCGTGAGGTTTTGTGACGAATTTAATTCTGTCCACAACAGCTAATAGTCTAGGGTTATTTAACAGAAAATAAACTAGGTCAAGTGTTCTACACATATCAAAAAGAATCACCAAATTTGGATCTCTGTGGTGGGAGATACGAACTCGGCAACATGGGTGGTCACCGCAGTTTTCTGCGATCCCAGAATTCGATCTGCTTGCGCCAACTTGGACGCTGTTTTTGCCTATGGGTACATGTTGTTCGAGGTCGACTATTATACAAATATGGAAGAGGATTAAGGGGTGACAATATCGGTGAAGACGGAACGACGTTTGGTTGAGCGAGTCGACGGGAAACAACTCCGGAGCGAAGGTGCCTCGTGTGGGAATCTGCAGTGCGCGAGGTCGGGGTCGTCGGGATGGTTTGGACGGCCTGGCGGGATTCTCTGGCTGCGGTGGCGGCTCTAGATGAGAAGAGGGGGTCTGGAGATTTTAGGTTAGGGTTTTATGAAATTATATATATGTCACGCCCCGATCTCCCGTAGGCAAATCGGCCGTTCCCGCTAGGCGGGAATCACCCTCGCCAGCGCTCCCGCGGAACGATCGCTTGACCCATCTGGGCATGATGCCGTACGAGCGTGAACCACGCCCATGCAAGTCCATGATTCATTGGCTGGCGGTAAGAGTTCTAAGCCACAGAGTCGCACAGATTGTCCGAGTGCAGCGGAGTCATGAACGCATAGGCGATCGGTAACAGGTTCACTGAGTCGACAAATATAGCGGAAGCATTGAAACACAAGTTGAAGTAAAGCAAGCTCTTTATTGATATAAACAAGTGTTACAGGCAGCGTATAGCCGAGATTACAAGTCGCTCAAGCCTCTCTCTCTGAAATAGTAAAAGCGTGCCAAGTGGCTACAACTGTAGAATAATTTGTACAGGCGATATTCAAGCGAGTTCGGGCTATGTTCCAACATTACGTCTTATATATGTGCTTCAGTCCCGGATGCACCGTTGCTTCGGAGTGATGTCCATACCTTAACACGCACGTTGGAGGCGTCCGCACCGAATGAGGTTCTCCCGCACCCTGCATACAACTGGTGGATTATCAGTACATTGAATGCACTGGTGGGGAAGCTACTCGCCCGCTCGACAAATCCAAACACGTAATACAGGTTCCGTGCACAACTATTAGTTGTCTTTCTAGTTGCCTTAGGATCAGTTTCATGCAAACATTGAACAGCCTATCCGTGTGGCAGTGCGCCGTGCGACATGAGAGGAAACACGGCGAGACTTACCATTTGTCCTTCCCTGTCCAAGGCAAACATTATTGATTTAAGCACAGGCAAGTATAAGCATTTATGGGGCATAGCATAATCATGAAAACCAAACCAAGCAATAGCATATGCAACACGAGAGTCGTTGTATCATGATCGTTCAGGTGTTCAGTTGTTCATTGATGCGATGTAGTGACTCGCACGCGGATAGCCGCTAAGCGATGATGACTTATCTATATGAACAGTTGTCGCTGGCAAAGCCATAAAGGACCGTTATAGTCTCAGGGCAATTGGGTACGAGAGGTCTTGTATCGCTATACGTCACCTCGCCCGGGACGGTATGGAGCGAGACGCTAGGCCATGGGACGTTCACTCCATGCCGCCCACTCACGTGCGACTATCAGAAAGTTCCGTTCGGATCGGATCGGCTCCGGTGCCCCGGTAATCGTCCGCAGGAACTTGAACAATCAATACCTTGTGCACAGGTTATCCGCGACATGCAATTGTTGGGTCAGTCAATTATTGCGAGATACACGGGAACATGAGTGCACTGGAACTTGAGGACGCAAGTGCACTTTGAACACGAGAACACGAGATACTTGAATCTTGATTCTGTACAGTGATTGACTTGTCTTGATGCATTCCCCTGGTTTGGGGCTGCTTGATGACCCAACGGTCTTAGATACTTGCAGGTAAAATCATGCACGGAACGACTGCTTGGTAGTCTTCCGAGGTTTGAATGAAAACAAGGCAACTTTAAAGCAGACAAGCATGCGTTTCTAAGGAACACAAGTAAACATGTTTGCTCGGACCCGAAGGTAAGCCGAGAGTTAGATCGTTAGAGGACTTGGCATGCGAGGATCTGTATATAAGCAGTATTTCGGTTTTCATGTTCTAGCATAAGCAATATGAGTTGGGATTATTCCCTTAGCTAGGTGCGTTAGAATTATTAGCATGCAGGGGTGATTCACCTAGCGACTAGCATGAAACATTCCAGATTTTATGTGTGCTGGCTAAGCAAAGACAAGTTTACCATAGCCACCCACCTTAGCGATGATTCGCCTCAGTAGAGCGATACGTCAAGCGAGCCTCTGAAAGCCTAAGCCGAAATCCTGTAAGGACAAATCTGGATATCCTTTGCTTCTCGTTTGAGGCAAAGCAGGTCGGGACAGTTGCACTATTGTCGTTTGAATCGGCAGTCCGCTTGAGCGAAATGGGGTATTACATCATATCCAACTCAGAAAAAGTCTCGTCCTCGAGACTTACTAAGGACAAGCAGTAATCTAGGGTTGAGATAATCCTAGACAAGTCGTTGTACTTGTTCATTTGGATATTCACTTGCACAAGCGTCAAAATTAGCATATCGCTTAGACTGGATCGTGCGCACCTTCGACATGCATTTCTAGTGTGAGCACGTCAACCAGCTTAGTGATAGCGAAGTCTCAGCACTCGAATTTTACCTTTTCTTAAGTCTTGGATGGTGCACTAGTTCAAGGCGTCCCTCGAATAGATGCATTCAACCAAACTTAGAGTTAGTGAAAATCGGACAAGCTACTAGCGATACTCTCAATGGTTTGCACAGGTTGGCACAAAGGCCACTCGCAGCACAGCATACACAAACAAGCATATCATTCAAAACGTATTTTGAAAGTATTTAGACTTATTGTTGGAACATCCCATCGAGGCATTGAGAGAGAGCGTGCACATAACCCACGAACGAGCTTTCGAAACAGAGATATCGAATCGAAGTCCAAAGGTGTAGAAGCCAGGCTCTGATACCACTATGTCACGCCCCGATCTCCCGCAGGCAAATCGGCCATTCCCGCTAGGCGGGAATCACCCTCGCCAGCGCTCTCGCGGAACGATCGCTTGACCCATCTGGGCGTGATGCCGTACGAACGTGAACCACGTCGTGCAAGGCCGTGATTCATTGGCTGGCGGTAAGAGTTCTAAGCCACAGAGTCGCACAGATTGTCCGAGTGCAGCGGAGTCATGAACGCATAGGCGATCGGTAACAGGTTCACTGAGTCGACACATATAGCGGAAGCATTGAAACACAAGTTGAAGTAAAGCAAGCTCTCTATTGATATAAACAAGTATTACAGGCGGCGTATAGCCGAGATTACAAGTCCCTCAAGCCTCTCTCTCTGAAAAAGTAAAAGCGTGCCAAGTGGCTACAATTGTGGAATGATTCGTACAGGCGATGTTCAGGCGAGTTCGGGCTATGTTCCAACATTACGTCTTGTATATGTGCTTCAGTCCCGGACGCACCGTTGCTTCGGAGTGATATCCACGCCTTAGCACGCACGTTGGAGGCGTCCGCACCGAACGAGGTTCTCCCGCACCCTGCATACAACTGGTGGATTATCAGTACATTGAATGCACTGGTAGGGAAGCTACTCGCCCGCTCGACAAATTCAAACACGTAATACAGGTTCCGTGCACAACTATTAGTTGTCTTTCTAGTTGCCTTAGGATCAGTTTCATGCAAACATTGAACAACCTATCCATGTGGCAGTGCACCGTGCGACATGAGAGGAAACACGGCGAGACTTACCATTTGTCCTTCCCTGTCCAAGGCAAACATTATTGATTTAAGCACAGGCAAGTATAAGCATTTATGGGGCATAGCATAATCATGAAAACCAAACCAAGCAATAGCATATGCAACACGAGAGTCATTGTATCATGATCGTTCAGGTGTTCAGTTGTTCATTGATGCGATGCAGTGAGTCGCACGCGGATAGCCGCTAAGCAAGGATGACTTATCTATATGAACAGTTGTCGCTGGCAAAGCCATAAAGGACCGTTATAGTCTTAGGGCGGTTGGGTGCGAGAGGTCTTGTATCGCTACACGTTACCTCGCCCGGGACGGTATGGAGCGAGACGCTAGGCCATGGGACGTTCACTCCATGCCGCCCACTCACGTGCGACTATCAGAAAGTTCCGTCCGGATCGGATCGGCTCCGGTGCCCCGGTAACCGTCCGCAGGAACTTGAACAATCAATACCTTGTGTACAGGTTGTCCGCGACATGCAATTGTTGGGTCAGTCAATTATCGCGAGATACACGGGAACATGAGTGCACTGAAACTTGAGGACGTAAGTGCACTTTGAACACGAGAACACGAGATACTTGAATCTTGATTCTGTACAGTGATTGACTTGTCTTGATGCATTCCCCTGGTTCGGGGCTGCTTGATGACCCAACGGTCTTAGATACTTGCAGGTAAAATCATGCACGGAACGACTGCTTGGTAGTCTTCCGAGGTTTGAATGAAAACAAGGCAACTTTAAAGCAGACAAGCATGCGTTTCTAAGGAACACAAGTAAACATGTTTGCTCGAACCCGAAGGTAAGCCGAGAGTTAGATCGTTAGAGGACTTGGCATGCGAGGGTCTGTATATAAGCAGTATTTCGGTTTCCATGTTCTAGCATAAGCAATATGAGTTGGGATTATTCCCTTAGCTAGGTGCGTTAGAATTATTAGCATGCAGGGGTGATTCACCTAGCGACTAGCATGAAATATTCCAGATTTTATGTGTGCTGGCTAAGCAAAGACAAGTTCACCGTAGCCACCCACCTTAGCGATGATTCGCCTCAGTAGAGCGATACGTCAAGCGAGCCTCTGAAAGCCTAAGCCGAAATCCTGTAAGGACAAGTCTGGATATCCTTTGCTTCTCGTTTAAGGCAAAGTAGGTCGGGACAGTTGCACTATTGCCGTTTGAATCGGCAGTCCGCTTGAGCGGAACGGGGTGTTACAATATATATATATATATATATATATATATATATATATATATATATATATAGGATAAGAAGAGGGAGAGAATAGGAGGCGGGTCCACGTGAAGGGGGTGCTGTATCCGTGGGAAGTGGGATGGTTTGGTTTTGCTACGTTATGGTTTTGCTAGCGGCTGTGAACAATTGCTTGCTAGCAAGTTTGCTAGCAAGTGGAATTTTTTTGCTAAGAATAGTTTGCTAGCTTTAAGAAGTATAGTATTATTACTTTATTAAATATTATTATATTATTAATTCTTTTCTTTTCTTTTCTTTTTCTTTCTTTTTAAATATATATATATATACATATATATATTTGTGTATATATATATATATATATATATATATATATATATATATATATATATATATATATATATATATATATATACACACATAAGAAAATTTATAGATTAGGATAATGCACACCATTAGGCTAGCAACTGCTCAAGGGATTTCCTACATGAAATAAATTCTGAAATTTTTTTGATGGTCCCATAAATCCTCTAAGTGTCCGAACACCTAAAATAAAAATTATTAAAAATCTACTTCTCCTATTTAGCCCTAATTACTATAATTTAAATTAATAATTAATAAATAAAAAGGGTATATACGATTTTTAGGAAGGGGGTTTTACATCATTATTTTCTCGGCCACGAGTAAGACATCAATGAGTTCGGAATACTTGTATGTCAGTTGTAGGGCCATATTAGTCGCATGAAATATGGTGAATATTTTCTCTAGCATGGAATGCTCTGTCACTTCTTCACCACATAACTTCAATTGTGAAGTAATCCTGAACATAGCTGAATTATAGGCTGCAACTGTCTTATAATCTTGGAAACGTAGATTGAGCCATTCATGGAGTACACCTGGTAGTATGACCATTTTTTGGTGATCATATCTCTCAGCTAGAGAATTCCATAGCACCAAGGGGTCCTTAACTGTTAATTACCCAGCCTTGAGATCATTATGAATATGATGTCTTAGGAAAATTAAAGCATTCACTTTATCTTGTGTATATATTGTCTTATCAGCCACAATTGCGTCACCTAAGCTTTTGGCTTGTAGGTGTAATTCAGTATCCAATCTCCAGTTGAGAAAGTTTTGGCCTTCTAAGTTTAGAGACTTAAAATTATGCTTTGTGAGGCTCGACATATTGTTGTATAAGATTAATAATAACAAGTTAACATAAGAACTTGGTAAATTACTAAATAATTCATGTTCATGGTGTATGCTTCAAACAGTGATGTTTAGAAGTCTATTTATACCAAACAAATCTTGTTCATGGTATACTTGGAACAATGATGTTCCAGAAGTTGTAAGTAAATACCAAACACTAGATGTTCATGGTATGCTTCGAACAATGATTATGTTCAAGAAGTCTTTCAAAAATACCACATATGGTATGCTTCGAACAATGATGTTCCAGAAGTCTTATATATATATATAGACTAAACAATTCATGTTCATGTTCATCAGATCTCTGATAGTTTTGATCTGAATGTATTAATATATATAAGAGAAAGAAAGAAATAAAGAATAACTCCAGCGTTCTCTCCGAGAGATCTATATGCGATTAACATCGGAATGTTATCAGAGTTAACTAAAAGAAGTGAGATGAATGGATAAAAATTATTCTTTTTGCCCTAGCGGTATGCTAAGAGATGTATAAACATCAACGTCAGGTTGCGCCTAGGGTATGCATATGCAGAAAAAAAAACATAAATAACCATACCTTTACTGAAGTAGAGAATCCGCAAATGGCGGCTTTACTGAGATTCTCTCACTTATTTTCTCCCGTTAGAGCTTGGTGCTGATAACGTGTTAGAATAAACATAAAAGAAGGAAGAAGAAAATAGGAAAGAAGATTTCTTATTAGTGTAATCATATAGTGGGAGGCAAATGCCTTATTTATACAACCCAGTGAAGGTGTAATATTAATCTCTACCAATGTGTAAAACCCCCTAAATTTAAATACTATATTTATTCAATTAATCACTGAATTTAATTATATTATTTCTTAGTTAATTAGAAAATAAAAAAATTTATTGATTTAATTACCTAGGTAAATACCCATCTAGAATAATTGAACAAAAACTATTATTTTATTTTATTTTATTTTAGGAAATCTTGTAGAAGGATGATAGATTTTTTTAGAATGTACTAATATATTTTTTCTGGATTTTTATACCATATATATATATATATATATATATATATATATATATATATATATATAGTATTAAGAAAAAGAAAAAGAAAAAGAAAAAGAAAAAGAAAAAGAAAAAGAAATCATTAAAAACCTTAACTAAAATCCTTAAGCCTAAGCCTAACCCCTCTACCCGCTGTGTCACGCCCCAGTCCCAAAATATATGGAACCAGGCCACGTGGCATTGGCTAGCTGACACGTCTCCGAGGATATCCTAATTTAATGGATCCTGGCGAAGCGTGCTACGCTGTCCTAAATCTAACAAGTCTAATATGAACAACAGGCAATGTCTAATCTCATCCACAGATAACAAGTAAAAACTGAAATGAAAGACTGGAATATAAGAAACATAGTCGACTGACATAGTACAACTGAAATATGTCTGGTGGGAACAAACCCACTACAAAAGTACTGATAGACTGAAATAAAATACTGATAAGGAGAGTGACTGGAACCACGGCTAACTAGGTAAGGAGCTCCAGTCATAGGCAGAAAGCCTACCAATCTGATCAGGGGTACTCTGATGGAAAGACCTCTAGCTCCTCGTCTAGAGCAAACCTTGTCTCCACACCTGGCCCGTAAACTGTGGGATAATAGGCCTCGTCCAGATCTGGAAGATAACCAGGTCCTCAGAGGGACGTAACAAGATACAAAATGCATGCCAGATATAGTACTGAATAAAAGTAAAGAGGGGTGTGCTAACCATCTATGTGAATACAATGTAAGGACAACCGAGGAACGTATAAGTAGGTATAGGCATAACGTCCAACATCCTCTAGAGTGTGGTATCTGCAACGTCCATCATTCCGAAGAATGAGGTATCTGTATATATATAACGTCCACACTCCAAGGGACGTGGTATCTGCAATGTATATATATCCGTAACACTCCGAAGAGCGCGGTGTCTGAATATAGGGAGTCACCGGGCCTGTGGTTCCTCTGGATACCACGAAGCCCGATGGGGGTATCCCATACGTCTGTCAGTTGTCCTTCCCGCCCGATGTAGATACGTAAGTCGAATACACGACATGAGTGTACCGTATCTAGATGCCAAGTCTCAACTAACTATATTACTCTAGAATACATGCTAGTCCGTGATGCAAGTCGTACGCACCGATAGCGAATCGGGTACGCGGACCCGCATCCCAATATGAAAGTACCATCGTGGTACGTGTATAGTGCCATGGTCTAGGAGGATATCAGAATATCCTCGCAGTTGTAGGTGAGTCAACTAGCAACTAGGTCAAGTACACTACTCATCGACGCAATATCGACTGCACCCGAGTCAATCTCGGACGCGCACAGTTCATATACATTTGAAATATTTAACATTTAAGATTAAAGCAGTAATCCAGCAAGGTATACTTGCCTGCCCCGGGTAGCTGCGAAATCCAAAGCCCTGCTCCTGATGCCTCGGCAGTAGTGTCCAGCAATCCTATACAGGATATAGTAATGACCCAAATTAGTCGCTACAAAAGCACGACTAATACACACCGTTTGTATCTACAGCTGACAAGGGTCGGGACTATAGTTATTACAAATATAAATACTTATATACACTTATTCATAATTAAAAAGAAAAGATAAGATAATATGTAGGTTTAATAGTACAAGGAAATAGTACTTAGGTATTTCTAGAAATACACTAGTAATTTTGCTCATAATATATACATATATTTAGTAATATTTATAAGCACACATTACTATATTTATGACTTTAATACATAGACCCATATATTACCATATTTATATGAACAAATATACTACATAAAATACATACGTAATTATATACTCTCATTTTATTTCTAATGTTTTTAAATACACAAAAATACGTACATATTTATACATATATTTATACACAAAAAATAAATAAATATGTATTAAGAATATATACCCACATATATATTTATATACATACTAGAGACTTAATATGTATAAGTACTTATATATAAATATATTACATATACTGAATTACCAGAAATATATTTAAACATAATTTGTATTATACATTTAATATTCTTTATATATTAAAAAAAATACACATACATACATACATTATTTATATTTCAGAAATAACCTTTATTTATTTATATATATATATATATATATATATATATATATATATATATATATATATATATATATATATATATACATATACACTTATGGTATTTAAAGTATTTATATCAAGTATTCATATATATACTATGTATACATACACATAACATTATTAATTAAGCATTTATAAATATTTACATTATTTATACATTACACTCAGAAAGTATTTACAGCATATATATACTTTTAAATACTATAGAGTACAGAAAATAATATATACATTTAGAATACATATAATATACGTATTTAAATACTGAATACACGAGATCTATATATATAACAGCTTACAACCTAAAATACATGCATAATTACTAATAACTATACATAAAATATTATACCTAATCGACGCTCGGGTCGAGGGGAGTCCGGTGGTGGGTCGTCACCGGCGGGGGTGGCCGGACGGCGCTCCGACGTCGCGCGGGGAAGGGTCGGCAGCAGCAGCGGCTCAGCTCGGCTCCATCGCTGCGGGCTCGATAACTCCTCGAGGTGATGGCGGCGTCGGCTGAAACTTCACAGGGAGGAAGAGGACTGGCTGGGGGAGGGCTCGGCGGAGTTTGGTGGTCGGAGGTGTAGTGGTGGCGGAGTATGGAGGGAATGGGTGGTCGGTTGTGTACTCGGGGAGGATAGCAGCCGGGTTGGTGCGGGCGGTCGGGGGAGCTACTCCGGCGTCGTGGTGGCCGGTGGCTGAGGTGGCAGGTGGGGAGGAGCTAGGCGAGGGTGGTCGGGTTGGTATGGTGGCGGTCGGTGGCTGCACTTGGCCGGCGTCGGGCTCGGGGAGGTGGAGTTGGGGTCGGGCTGAGGGATGGGTTTGGTTGGGGGAATTTGGGTTTTGTGTATTTTTAGGGTTTTGTTATTTTCTTTAAATGAGTTGTAATGTAGGTATATGTAGGAGAGAGAGTGAGGGGGGGGGGGGGGCTGCCTAGGGGTTAGGGCCAGCTGTAGGTGGGGTTTGGGGAGTTGGGGAAACTTCTACAAGTTGAGGGGAGGGCTAGGATTAAAAGTATTTCAAATGTAGGGTCATGATGGGTTCCCCAAAAAGGTGATGTAAGGACATGAAAAAGGGGGAAAATCAAAGCATACGGTTAGGCATTTAATTTCTTTTCTCCATGATGGTTTGGGCCAATGAGAGGGGGACACCACATTGCAATTTTGCAATTAGGCCCTTGAACAATTTGGTATTTGCACAATTTTTTGAATTGGGGATTTAATGTAACCAAACACCATGTTTGGTGTTCCTTATTGGGCTATGATGGTGTATGGTGTTTTGTATGAGGCTTGTGGATGTGGATGTGGGTTTGGGTTGGTATTGGGTCTAATTCAATTGAGGTTAGGTAGCCACATTAATTAATTCGTAATTAATGTAACGGTGTCTCTAATTTAATTTAATTAAAAATCGGGAGTCTAAATTTGGTTGGACAAGGGTCATTGGGGTGGTAGGCTCAGTGTACAATAATATCGTGATCTGGGTTGGTCAAAACTGGTTGAGGTTGGGCCTTAATTTAAATTGGAACGGGCAGCGAATGTAATTACGTAATTTAATTAATTTGCGCACGGACGTTTGTAACGACTTTTGTGCGTCTAAAATCAGGCACGAAAATTGGTGTCCGGGGTTTGTTCTAGGTTCAATATGATGGTCTGGCAAGTCTAGGTCAAATATGTGGAAGTTGTTCTAGGGCAACAGCTAGGGTAGTATCATAAAACAACCAATCATTGCACAAGTACTTAATACTATATAATAAATCTTAATTATAACAAGTTAACCCTAATTAGGCTAATTAAATTAGTTAACCCTAATTTCTGGTCGAGGGAGTTTACAACATACCCTCCTTAGAGCATTTCGTCCTCGAAATTAAAAACAGACATATAAAAAACTGTTGAATGAAATAAATACTATCACATACCTAGGCCTTCGAAGAGATGGGGAAAACGTTGCCGAATATCGTCCTCTCGTTCCCAGGTTGATTCACCTGGTGCATGATGCCTCCATGCGATATGAACTAGAGGGATGGTCTGGCCTCGTAGTACCTTCTCGCTTTGGTCTAGGATCTCTACCGGCTCCTCCTGGTATGATAAGCTTGGACCAACGGTGATCTCCGAGTGGTCAAGCACATGACTCGGATCCGGTATGTACCTCCTCAGCTGAGATACATGGAAGATGTCGTGAACTCCTTCCAGTGTCTGCGGCAAGGCCAATCTGTAAGCAACTTCTCCGATGCGCTCTAGCACATCGAAGGGTCCGATGTACCTCGGACTCAGCTTCCCTCTGCCTCCAAATCTGATGGTTCCTCTGGTAGGTGAAATCTTCAGGAACACATATTCTTCCACCTGGAACTCTAGGGGTCGTCGATGCACATTAGCCCAGTGCTTCTGCCTGTCATGTGCTGCTCGTAGATGCTCCTGGATCTTCTTCACCTTCTCCACTGTATGGACGATCAGCTCTGGCCCTAGAATCTGCCTCTCGCCTACATCGCTCCAGCATACTGGGGAACGACACTTCCTACCATACAATGCCTAATAGGGAGCCATCTAAATGCTCGTCTGATAGCTATTATTGTAGGAAAATTCGACCAAGTGCAAGTGGTCCTCCCATGAACCGCTGAAGTCAAGCATGCAAGCCCTCAACATATCCTCCAGCGTCTGAATAGTGCGCTCGGACTGTCCATCTATCTGCGGGTGGTACGAAGTACTGAACTTAAGGCGGGTACCAAGACTCTCTTGCATACTCCTCCAAAAGTATGATATAAACCTCGTATCCCGGTCAAACACGATACTGACTGGCACTCCATGCAATCGTACAATCTCCCTCATATACATGTCTGCCAAGACTTCCGTAGATTGCCCAACCCTGAAGGGTAAAAAGTGGGCAGACTTGGTGAGTCTATCTACGATTACTCATATGGCATTGCGACCACTAGGACTCCTCGGGAAACCCGTGACGAAGTCTATGGTGATGTGCTCCCATTTCCACTCCGGTATCGGGAGCGGTTGAAGTAATCCGGCAGACCTCTGATGCTCAGCCTTGACTTGCTGACACACCAGACACTTAGCCACGAAGCGGGCTATCTCTCTCTTCATCCCGTGCCACCAGTAGTACTGCCTCAAGTCTCGGTACATCTTCGTGCCTCCTGGATGTATAGAGTAAGTCGAACTGTGGGCCTCCGTCATCAGCTCCTGGCGTAGCTCTCCATTCGGAACATAGAGACGATCTCCACATCTCAAGGTCCCGTCCTCGTGTATACACAGTCCCGTCTGTATTCCAGCCTCTGTCCTCTGTCGAAGCCTCTGAAATCTGGCGTCCGTCGGCAAAGCAGCCTTGATTCTCTCCACCAATGTCGATTGTGCCTGGAAACTCAATATCTGGCCGTCTACTCCGGGCATGACGACTTCGATACCCAACTGTTCTAGATCTCTCAACAGATATTGTTGGGTAGTCAGGAAAAATGCTATGGGCTTCCTACTTAAAGCATCGGCTACCACATTAGCCTTTCCCAGATGGTACTGCAGCTCAATCTCGAAGTCCGCCATCACTTCAAGCCAACGTCTCTGCCTCTGGTTCAGGTCCTTCTGGGTATAGACGTATTTAAGGCTCTTGTGATCGGTAAATATCTCCACGCGCTCTCCGTACAGGTAGTTCCTCCAAAGCTTCAAAGCAAAGATCACTGCGACAAGCTCCAAGTCGTGGGTGGGATAGTTCTTCTCATGGGTCCTCAACTGCCTAGAGGCATAGGCCACAACATTCCCATGCTGCATCAAAACGCATCCTAATCCTTTCCCGGACGCATCGCTATAGATCACGAATCCTCCGGGTCCAGAAGGTATGGTCAAGATGGGTGCTGTAGTCAGAAGCTTCTTCAGCTCGTCGAATGCCGTCTGACACTCCTCTGTCCAGGTGAACTCCTGATCCTTGCGGGTCAAGCGGGTCATCGGCTCTACGATCCTTGCGAAGTTCTCTACGAACCTCTGGTAATATCCGGCAAGTCCTAGGAAACTCCTCACCTCTGAGACGTTGGTAGGGGTCGGCCACGTCTCTACTGATGAAATCTTCGCAGGATCTACTAAAATGCCATCTTCCGAGATAATGTGTCCAAGAAATGCGACACGATCTAGGAGAAACTCGCTCTTGCTCAGCTTGGCATAAAGCCTTTCTCGCCTCAGCGTCTCTAGCACTAGCCTCAAGTGCTCCCCGTACTCCTCGTGGCTCTTCGAATACACCAAGATGTCGTCGATGAAGACTACCACGAACTGGTCCAGATACTCATGGAAGACTCGGTTCATCAAGTTCATAAACACTGCAGGCGCATTAGTCAATCCAAAAGGCATTACTAAGAACTCGTAGTGACCATAACGAGTCCTAAATGCTGTCTTTGGAATATCCTCCCTTCGCACCTTCACCTGATGGTAGCCCGATCTTAAGTCGATCTTCGTGAACATCACTGCTCCTGTCAGCTGGTCGAACAGATCGTCGATTCGCGGTAGAGGGTACTTGTTCTTGATAGTCAGAGCATTAAGGGCTCTGTAATCAATGCACATCCGGAATGTCCTATCCTTCTTCGGTACAAACAACACTGGTGCTCCCCAGGGTGATGCACTAGGACGAACGAATCCCTTGATCTGCAACTCCTTTAGCTGTAGCTTCAGCTCGTCAAGCTCCTTCTTCGCCAACCGGTACACATTTGATGATACCGGTGCTGCTCCAGATATTAGCTCAATGGTGAACTCCACCTCTCTATCAGGCGGTAGGCCTGGCAACTCCTTTGGAAAAACATCCTCGAACTCTTCGAACTCTGCAACGATTTCTGGGGGTGCTGTCTCCATCGCCATGTAAGCTCCAGCTGCATGCCCTACTCCTCGCTCGATGGTGCCTCGCATGAATTCGAACTCCGGTTGTCCTGGCAGTCTAAAAGTAACGCTACCCTTCCGGCAATCTTGTACGGCATTGTACTGGCTTAACCAGTCCATGCCCAGAACAACGTCGAAAGCTGGCATTGGGAGTACCAACAATCGCGCTCTCATCTCCCTACCATAAACTACTACCGAGCACGTTCTAATGGTGCTGGTAACCGGTACGATGCCTCCTCCGGTAAGTATTCTCCAACTCTTAGGTAAGGGGGAAGTTGCTACTCTATGCATTGCTACAAATCTACTAGATATAAATGACAATATAGCTCCAGAGTCAAACAGTGAAGTCGCAGGTAATGATGCAACTAGAATTATACCTGCTATAGCCTCTCCCTCTGGTTCCTCCTCGATAGATGCTAGAGCAAAGGCTTGCCCGCGCCTCTGCCCTACTGCCTGCTGTCGGGCCTGGTTGAAGTATGCCTCCTGTGGGACCAAGGGTGGTCCTCTCTGCTGTCCTCCGGTAGCTGGTGGACGCTGTCCTCCTACTGGGGGTGGTATCCTCAGTGGTGCTGCTGGTGGCCTCTGTCCAGTCTGGGGTGCTGCGTCTCTGCGCTGGGGGCAGTCTCTAGCAAGGTGCTGGCTGGCTCCACAGACCATGCAGAGCCCGAGCTTCTTCCTGCAGTCTCGGATGACGTGTCCCCTCTTGCCACAGAGGTGACAGGTCGGAAGCTCCTTCTGTTGGTACGGCGCTGTCCTCTGCTGCGCCTGCGCTCCTGGACGGCGGATCGGTCCTACGGCTCCTTGTTGGGTCCTCGCTGGAACGTTCGCGCTGGGACGTCTCGCTCCTCCTCCTCCTATTGCCTCTTGGATCCTCGCCTCTGATAGGACCTCTTCGTAAGAGATCCTCGCCTGGGTAGTGGTGTACCGCTGTAGCTCGTGAGAGAGGCCATGGTGGAATCTCCTGGCCTTCTCCGGGTCATTGGGGATAAGGGCTGTACCGAATCGGCTGAGTCTGCTGAACTCTCCGTCGTAGGCGTCCACAGTCAGGTTCCCTTGCTCCAGGTACAGGAACTAAGAGTACAGGGCGTTCCTCACCGTGGCTGGGAAATACTTCGTGTTGAAGTACTCCAAAAATTCCTTCCAAGTCTGCTGTCTGCCAATGCTGCGCTCCATAGAGTCCCACCAGTGATGGGTGTTGCCTGTGAGTTGGGCCCTCACCGCGTTCATCCAGAGGTCAGGGTGCAACTGCGAACCCTCTAACAACATCTCAGTGTTGGAGACCCAGTCTGAGATCTCCTCTGCCGTCTCCTTGCCCGAGAAGGTTCCCGGGCCCATCTGTCGGAAGCCTCGTACAGTACCCGCTAGCCGGTCAGGTGCAGGTGCTGGTGCTGGTGCTGGTGCTTGGGCAGGTGCCCTCTCCAGTACTGCCACCAGGCCCTGTCTCAGGGTCTCCGTCTGCTGCATCTGGGCCTGCATCATCATTTGGAAGAACTGCATCATCTAGGTCTGTCCCTCCGCTGGCGGCATCTGAGGTGGAAACGGTGGAGGTGGTGGAAGCGGTACCTCCGGCTGTCTCCTCGGTGTCTCCTCGGGTGCCGGCCTCTCATACTGCGGCATCGGTGTCGCCCTCGAGGTCTGCCCCTCGAAGTACTGCCTCGGGATCGTCTGTGATGCCTGGCCCTCTAGCTGCTGTGTCTCCTCGTCGGGAGAGATCTGATGCCAGTGCATCATCGGGGCCTGAGGGATCACCTCTGCCTCTGGCTGAGGCTGCTCTCTGGGTGGTCCCCGTGTCGTATCCTCCCTTGGTGCTGCAGGTGGCACTATGGTACCAAGTATCTCACGTTGGCTACGAAGGTTCATCTCGCTGTAAGAGATAGAACGATATTAAAAGAGTATAGAATCAATCAAACAGGATACAGGTATTTTAAAATTCAGAAGAGGTTCAAAGGCGTAATCAAGTGGATGAGACCTAGTAATTTCTATCCTATTGCAGGCTCGCTGGGCATGTTACCATACCACAAGCGATAAACATTTGATGTCGATGACCTGCATGGGCCACCACTAAAACCATGTCACGCCCCAGTCCTAAAATATATGGAACCAGGCCACGTGGCATTGGCCAGCTGACACGTCTCCGAGGATATCCCAATTTAATGGATCCTGGCGAAGCGTGCTACACTGTCCTAAATCTAACAAGTCTAATATCAACAACAGGCAATGTCTAATCTCATCCACAGATAATAAGTAAATACTGAAATGAAAGACTGGAATATAAGAAACATAGTCGACTGACATAGTACAACTGAAATATGTCTGGTGGGAACAAACCCACTATAAAAGTACTGATAGACTGAAATAAAATACTGATAAGGAGAGTGACTGGAACCACGGCTAACTAGGTAAGGAGCTCCAGTCATAGGCAGAAAGCCTACCAATCTGATCAGGGGTACTCTGATGGAAAGAACTCTAGCTCCTCGTCCAGAGCAAACCTTGTCTCCACACCTGGCCCATAAACTGTGGGATAATAGGCCTCGTCCAGATCTGGAAGATAACCAGGTCCTCAGAGGGACGTAACAAGATACAAAATGCATGCCAGATATAGTACTAAATAAAAGTAAAGAGGGTGTGCTAACCATCTATGTGAATGCAATGTAAGGACAACCTAGGAACGTATAAGTAGGTGTAGGCATAACGTCCAATATCCTCTAGAGTGTGGTATCTGCAATGTCCATCATTCCGAAGAATGAGGTATCTGTATATATATAACATCCACACTCCAAGGGACGTGGTATCTGCAATGTATATATGTCCGTAACACTCCGAAGAGCGCGGTGTCTGAATATAGGGAGTCACCGGGTCTGTGGTTCCTCTGGATACCACGGAGCCCGATGGGGGTATCCCATACGTCTGTCAGTTGTCCTTCCCGCCCGATGTAGATACGCAAGTCGAATACACGACATGAGTGTACCGTATCTAGATGCCAAGTCTCAACTAACTATATTACTCTAGAATACATGCTAGTCCGTGATGCAAGTCGTACGCACCGATAGCGAATCGGATACGCGGACCCGCATCCCAATATGAAAGTACCATCGTGGTACGTGTATAGTGCCATGGTCTAGGAGGATATCAGAATATCCTCGCAGTTGTAGGTGAGTCAACTAACAACTAGGTCAAGTACACTACTCATCGACGCAATGTTGACTGCACCCGAGTTAATCTCGGACGCGCACAGTTCATATACATTTGAAATATTTAACATTTAAGATTAAAACAGTAATCCAGCAAGGTATACTTGCCTGCCCCGGGTAGCTACGAAATCCAAAGCCCTGCTCCTGATGCCTCGGCAGTAGTGTCCAGCAATCCTATACAGGATATAGTAATGACCCAAATTAGTCGCTACAAAAGCACGACTAATACACATCGTTTGTATCTACAGCTGACAAGGGTCGGGACTATAGTTATTACAAATATAAATACTTATATACACTTATTCATAATTAAAAAGAAAAGATAAGATAATATGTAGGTTTAATAGTACAAGAAAATAGTACTTAGGTATTTCTAGAAATACACTAGTAATTTTGCTCATAATATATACATATATTTAGTAATATTTATAGCACACATTACTATATTTATGACTTTAATACATAGACCCATATATTATCATATTTATATGAACAAATATACTACATAAAATACATACGTAATTATATACTCTCATTTTATTTCTAATGTTTTTAAATACACAAAAATACGTACATATTTATACATATATTTATACACAAAAAATAAATAAATGTGTATTAAGAATATATACCCACATATATATTTATATACATACTAGAGACTTAATACGTATAAGTACTTATATATAAATATATTACATATACTTAATTACCAGAAATGTATTTAAACATAATTTGTATTATACATTTAATATTCTTTATATATTAAAAAAAATACACATACATACATACATTATTTATATTTCAGAAATAACCTTTATTTGTATATATATATATATATTTATATATATATATATATATATATATATATATATATATATATATATATATATATATATATATATATATATATACACATATACACTTATGGTATTTAAAGTATTTATATCAAGTATTCATATATATACTATGTATACATACACATAACATTATTAATTAAGCATTTATAAATATTTACATTATTTATACATTACACTCAGAAAGTATTTACAGCATATATATACTTTTAAATACTATAGAGTACAGAAAATAATATATACATTTAGAATACATATAATATACGTATTTAAATACTGAATACACGAGATCTATATATATAACAGCTTGCAACCTAAAATACATGCATAATTACTAATAATTATACATAAAATATTATACCTAATCGACGCTCGGGTCGAGGAGAGTCCGGTGGTGGGTCGTCACCGGCGGGGGTGGCCGGACGGCGCTCCGATGTCGCGCGGGAAAGGGTCGGCAGCAGCAGCGGCTCAGCTCGGCTCCAGCGCTGCGGGCTCGATAACTCCTCGAGGTGGTGGCGGCGTCGGCTGAAACTTCACAGGGAGAAAGAGGACTGGCTGGGGTAGGGCTCGGCGGAGTTTGGTGGTCGGAGGTGTAGTGGTGGCGGAGTATGGAGGGAATGGGTGGTCGGCTGTGTACTCGGGGAGGATAGCAGCCGGGTTGGTGCGGGCGGTCGGGGGAGCTACTCCGGCGTCGTGGTGGCCGGTGGCTGAGGTGGCAGGTGGGGAGGAGCTAGGCAAGGGTGGTCGGGTTGGTATGGTGGCGGTCGGTGGCTGCGCTTGGCCGGCGTCGGGCTCGGGGAGGTGGAGTTGGGGTCGGGCTGAGGGATGGGTTTGGTTGGAGGAATTTGGGTTTTGTGTATTTTTAGGGTTTTGTTATTTTCTTTAAATGAGTTGTAATGTAGGTATATGTAGGAGAGAGAGTGAAGGGGGGGCTGCCTAGGGGTTAGGGCCGGCTGTAGGTGGGGTTTGGGGAGTTGGGGAAACTTCTACAAGTTGAGGGGAGGGCTAGGATTAAAAGTATTTCAAATGTAGGGTCATGATGGGTTCCCCAAAAAGGTGATGTAAGGACATGAAAAAGAGGGGAAATCAAAGCATAAGGTTAGGCATTTCATTTCTTTTCTCTATGATGGTTTGGGCCAATGAGAGGGGGACACCACATTGCAATTTTGCAATTAGGCCCTTGAACAATTTGGTATTTGCATAATTTTTTGAATTGGGGATTTAATGTAACCAAACACCATGTTTGGTGTTCCTCATTGGGCTATGATGGTGTATGGTGTTTTGTATGAGGCTTGTGGGTGTGGATGTGGATTTGGGTTGGTATTGGGTCTAATTCAATTGAGGTTAGGTAGCCACATTAATTAATTCGTAATTAATGTAACGGTGTCTCTAATTTAATTTAATTAAAAATCGGGAATCTAAATTTGGTTGGACAAGGGTCATTGGGGTGGTAGGCTCAGTGTACAATAATATCGTGATCTGGGTTGGTCAAAACTGGTTGAGGTTGGGCCTTAATTTAAATTGGAACGGGCAGCGAACATAATTACGCAATTTAATTAATTTGCGCACGGACGTTTGTAACGACTTTTGTGCGTCTAAAATCAGGCACGAAAATTGGTGTCCTGGGTTTGTTCTAGGTTCAATATGATGGTCTGGCAAGTCTAGGTCAAATATGTGAAAGTTGTTCTAGGGCAACAGCTAGGGTAGTATCATAAAACAACCAATCATTGCACAAGTACTTAATACTATATAATAAATCTTAATTATAACAAGTTAACCCTAATTAGGCTAATTAAATTAGTTAACCCTAATTTCTGGTCGAGGGGGTTTACACGCTGCTACCCCAACCCCGCGACCCAGGATTCCGCCGACCTCCTTCTCATCTAACCCTCATTTATATATATATATATATACACCTATATTCTAAACCCTAACCCTAGCTGCTGACATCTACACCTTTAACGCGCTAACCTCGAACCACCAGAACCCCGTGCAGCCACCGAAGAGCCGTCGACCGGCCACGCCAGCGTCATTCGCGACAGCAACTACAGTAGATACGGGCAGCGACAACCTCTACTTTATGTGTCATTTTCCGTCTCGTCTCTCGATCATTTTCGGATCCGTCTTCGCCGGTATGATCACAACCTATCCCTCTCTAAACCTCGTTAATTAGTTTCATTCGAACAACGTTAAAAACCAGGTAGAAATCGAAGCCAAATTGGAAGAAAATCATATTTTTGAAACTGTTGCGAATTATTCCAACAACCTATGTTTAGAGGCTAATATCTTCCAACATAGACATCCAAATTGAAATATACTTTTTGCTATGTAAATTCTATATAACCAAGATCATTCCCTGTTAATTAGTTTATTTTATTTTGTGTTAAAATCAGAGATAAATCAAGTAAAAAATATGAGAAAAACTTGTTTTAAAATATTAGAATTTATGATACGTAGTACGTCCCACCAAACGGGACCGCCTCGTCGTGTACCAACTGCACCGAAAGGCGCATATGGTATGTCCTGACATGTGAGCTTTTACAAAAATTGATTCGGACGTGTGTGCGCGTCGGAATCAACCTGTATCCGTAAAAAGTCCCCATATCACGACTTTTGCAAAATACTACACCATTTTGTGTATGCTAGTCGGAATATGACGAAACTTGTGCCATTGGATTCGTGGTATCACGCTGGTCCTGTGACCCAAGTTTCACGCGGTTCCGAGATAGTTGACCAAGCCACCTATTTGCGGGTCCTACGGTTGACTTTAAGGGCGAATTTGTATTCGGCTCACCGGAATCCAAAATTGGACATACTGTTGAGTTCGTATTGACGTTTAGAATTTGTTTGACCTATAATTTGTCCCATTTAGAGACCTTTACCTCTAGCACGCATTTTGGTACAAAATGGACCACATGTGGACCCTACTTTGACCCGAAATTACCGTTTTACCCCTGTATCCAAATTAGACGAAAGGGTAGTATTTTCTAGATATTTTGCTGATTCCGGAAACGTTGGTAATATTTATTTCAGCATCCAGAGACGTTTATTCAGAGGCCATAGTTTCTGATCTTGTGTGCTTTACGTCTGGATGCTTACACTACATAGATTACTTGTCAGGCAAGTATACCTTGCCATTGTACTATGATTTATATTCCATATGGTGTATTCATTTGTTTCTATCATTTAGTTAATATATTTTAACTGTTGTATAAACTGTGCGTCCAAGAATAACTTGGGTGCAATGACGGTGGCGTCGTATTCTGTTTTTATTATATATTATGCATGTTGACCTAGTTTTATGAGACCGCCCCATTATCATGAGGCATTATTATGTTTCATTGGACATGAAATAGTTGTTACATGAGTGTGAGTCTCATGTAGGACAACAACTTGCATATACGGTTGGCCACCGGTACGTGTGGGACATGCGACGGATAGGGATAACTAATGATAGAATTTGCATAATTAGAAGCCTTGGCAGTTATTAGAGGTCTCATCGTGTCATGGATATGACATGCTTAGAGCATGGGGTGGGGAGGACAACAAGTAAGGCGTTTGGGCTCATTTGCACTTTCCTTGTGTAACCCGTACGCTCCGCCGGAGATGCACGGTCAGATGACCCCTATATTATTATCTACAGGCGACCTCTGACATTCAAAAGACGTCATGCTTTTTTGGCCCCTGATTCTCCTAGAGAATCATGCCAATCCCATTTTGGCCAGATAGCCTAAATGTTAGAAAGTTGTTCTCAAAGTGCATTCACATAGACGGTTAGGCGACCCATTGGATATTTATTTTCAGTACTTTATTAGAATGCTTCTATGTATCTTGTTACATTCCTCTGAGGACCTGGTCCCTTTCCAGGTATAGACGGGCAGGACTATCCACAGGAGTACGGACCCGCACCTGACGCTTCATACCAGACTGAGGAGGTCTTACCTTCAGAGTACCCCTAATTTATTGCAGCTGATGGATATTCTAGTTGCTATTTCTTTATTGACATTTATCTTATATTAAAGTTTGATCTCTTCTCTCATTTAGTAGTTTTTAGTATAGTCGATTGGCAGTGGATTTGTTTCCACCCGACTATCATTCCTTGATACTTCATATTTGAGACTCAGTTATTTATTTCCTATTTCCTTATTTATGTTGTGGATGAGATATAGATTGCGTGTGACTTGTATTGACAGTATATTACTACTTGTGGATTTGATATTCATGTACAGCGTATGTATTTGTTACGATCTTTCAACACATTGGAGTTATCGTATACATCCGGCTGGCATGTTGCATATTCCTAGTCCTACGTATTTTGGGACTGGGGCATGACATATTTTTGCGGTGGCCCATGTAGGTCTTCGAATATATTGTCTCGGTTACGTTACTGTACCGAACAAGCCTGCATATAGGAATAGAGTGTAGGATCTCATCCATACTTGACTAAAACTCATCTTCCTTTTCAACTCTCCTATTTAAATGCTTGCATCCTGTTTGATTCCTGTACTCCTTTTAATCTTTTCGTCCACCTCTTACAGAGAGATGGATTTGCATAGTGGATGTACCGCTACCGGGGGTGACACACCTTCAGGAGTCAACGGCCAAACTCGAGGGGAGACCTCAATGACTCCTAGACTTTCGAGGCCGGATGGACAGACTCATAATCCAGTTCCATCTGATCTTTCTGCTTCACCTAATGGAACTTTTTCAGCTTCATCGACACCGCCGGATGGCCAGACACAGCTATTCCAATTCTTCCAAATGATGATGCAGGAACAGAGACAGCAGGCAGCCGTACTGGCTGTAGAGCAGAGGCAGCAAGCGGCAGAGCAGAGGCGAGAATTTCTGGCAGCACTTGAGAGAATGGCTACACTGGCACCTGTACCAGCCCAGGCACTAGTTCCAGTATTGCAAGCTCGAGTTGGTTTAGTCAAGGACTTTGTACAGATGAGCCCCAAGCCGTATAAAGGCACCGAGAGCACGGGGGAGACCATAAACTGGATTACCCACACCAAGAAGTTGTTAGAAGCATCACAACTGCCTACAGATCTATGGATGATAGGCGTAAGGGCCCAGCTAGATGGCAACGCTCATCACTGGTGGGAATCAATGGAGCGCCAGTTAGGTACGCGTCACACTTGGGAACAATTCTTGGAGTGCTTTGAGAGAAAGTACTTCCCGGACACTGTAAGGGATGCGTTGTACGATCAGTTCCTCCATCTGGAGCAGGGTAACAAGACAGTCGATGAGTATGATGCAGAGTTTAGTCGCCTTAGTAAATATGGTGCTACCCTGATACCTAATAACTTGGAGAAGGCTAAGAGGTTTCACCCAGGCTGACTCAGGAGCTTCAACACTATACTAGCTCACAGTTCGGATCTATTATGCCGAATTATTGACAAAAGTTAGGCTACAAGAGGCCATCAGCAAGGGAAAAGGAGGTCAACTGAAGGCACAACAGGGACCAGCAAGGACACAGCAAGGAGGGCCTATCAGACATCCTTTGGCACAGCAGCAGCAGCACAGAGCAGGACCGTACCAGATTTTGGAGAAGCCCTACTGCAATTATTGTGGGAAGCATGGGCACATTACGAGAGACTATCGGCTATGCTTGGGACAGTGTATGAGGTGTGGTTCCGGACAGAATATGGCGAGAGACTGTCCAATGCAGCAGGCATTGACGCTTCCACCGCCAATACAGAGGCCAGCACTTCTAGCACCGAAGCCAGTTCAATATATGACAAGACCAGGAGCACCTCGACCCCCAGCAGCTGGAGGATTTCAGCGAGGACCATCGCTACCTACTCAGGAGGACTAGTTCACGAGGGCCAGACATGGACTATCACCAAGGAATGGACAAGCTTTTGCACTAGAAGTGGATGACATAGAACAGGAGATTAATGTTATAGCAGATATTACTCTTGTTTTTTACTTTTCCTGCTATAACATTATTTGATACGGGAGCCACCCACTCGTTCATATCTTCTAATTTTATTGCCAAGCATAATATTGCCACTACACCTTTACCTAGTTGTGTTAGAATTCTCACCGGAGGAGGAGTTGTACTTGTTAGCCGGATTTGTAGATCTTATCCTGTAGTAATTCGTGGCAGAGAGATGAATGCCCGATTCTCAGTCCTTCCTATGCTAAATTTTGATATTGTGCTTGGGATGGACTGGCTAAGCAAGTACCATGCTTTCTTCGACTATTTTGGAGGAAGCATTCTTTTTAAGGTACCAGGCCAGCCGAAACTCGAGTTTGCACGGGGATCCACAGAAGTTCTTGATGGGGTTCAGCTTGCAATGGATGACATTATTTATCATCCCATCATTTCAGAGTTCCAAGACATCTTTCTAGAGGAATTGCCAGGACTACCTCTGGACAGAGACGTGGAATTCTCGATTAAATTGACACCAGGAGCAACACCTACAACATCACATGTTTATAGATTGGCGAAGAAGGAGATGGATGAGCTGAAGGCACAATTGAAAGAATTAGAGAAGAAAAGTTTCATCCGGCCAAGTGCATCACCCTGTGAAGCACCAGTATTATTTGTACCAAAGAAGGATGGGTCAGTGCATATGTGTATCGACTACAGAGCCATAAATGCAGTGACCGTGAAGAATAAATATCTATTGCCACACATTGATGACTTATTTGATCAGCTTAATGGAGCCAAGGTGTTCTCGAAGATAGACTTGAGATCAGGATATCACCAGGTGATGGTACGGAAGTATGGCATCCAGAAGACCGCATTCATGACAAGATATTGACACTACGAATTTCTGGTCATGCCATTTGGATTAACCAATGCTCTAGCTATCTTTATGGACTTGATGAATCGAGTATTCCATCAATATTTAGACCAGTTCGTGGTCGTCTTCATAAATGACATACTTGTCTATTCGAAGAGCCACGAGGAGCACGAGAAGCACCTGCGGATTATTTTAGAGACCTTGAGGGGAGAGCAGTTATATGCGAAGCTCAGTAAATATGAGTTTTTTTTGGACAACGTCTCATTTCTTGGGCATGTCATTACGGAAGATGGTATTTTTGTTGATCCAGAGAAAATTTTGGCAGTCGAGACATGGCCCGTTTCTAAATCAGCATCGGAGGTGAGGAGCTTCCTTGGACTTGCGGGATATTATCGATGGTTCGTAGAGAACTTCTCAAGGATAGCAGCGCCTATGACTCGATTAACGTACAAGGACCAAGAGTTCATATAGACTGACGAGTGTCATGCCACTTTTGAGGAGTTGAAGAAGCGACTGACCACAATGCCAGTATTGACTATTCCAGCAGGATTAGAAGGTTATGTGATTTACAGTGACGCATCAAAAAAAGGCTTGGGATGCGTGTTGATGCAGCATGGCAAGGTGATTGCATATGCATCTAGACAGTTATGAGTACATGAGAAGAATTATCCAATTCATAACCTGGAGCTTGCAGCCGTTGTTTTTGCTCTGAAGCTATGGAGACATTACCTATATGGGGAACGAGTGGAGATCTATACAGACCATAAAAGCCTCAAGTATGTCTTCACGCAGAAGGAGCTAAATATGAGGCAACGTCGGTGGCTTGAGTTGATAAAGGATTTTGAGATAGAGCTGCATTATCACCCATGAAAGGCTAACGTAGTAGTATACACGTTAAGCCGGAAGCCAGTAGCTTACTTCTTAACAACGCAGAGGGAGTTATTAGAGAACTTGCAAGAGCTTGGCATAGAAGTGATATTACCCGGAGCAGATGGGAGACTAGCCAACTTGCAAGTACAATCATCACTAGTAGAGAGGATCAAGACAGCTTTGCCTACGGATGCCAGGTTCAGGAGATTGAAAGAAAGGACAGAGGCCGGAGAGTAGATAGGATTGTGCATTCATGGTGATGGAACATTATGATGTGGTGATCGTCTATATGTTCCCAATAGAGAGATTCGACAGGAGCTAATGACAGAAGCTCATAGTTCGATATATTCTATTCATCCTGGAGGCACCAAGATATACCGTGACTTGTGACAGCACTTTTAGTGGTATGGGATGAAGAGGGAGATAGCTCGCTTTGTGGCCAAATGTCTAGTATGTCAACAGGTGAAGGCGGAACATCAGAGAACAGCAGGGCTACTGTAACCACTTTCGATTCCTGAGTGGAAGTGGGAGCACATCACTATGGACTTCGTCACGGGTTTCTCGAAGAGTCCAAGTAGACGAGATGCTGTATGGGTAATAGTGGATCGACTCACCAAATCTGCACATTTCTTGCCTTTTAGAGTTGGCCAGTCTACAGAAGCTTTGGCTGACTTATACATGAGGCAGATCGTGAGGTTGTACGGCATTCTGGTCAACATTGTGTCAAACAGGGATTCGCGCTTCATATCTCACTTTTGGAGAAGCATGCAGGAGAGTCTTGGGACTTGTCTGAAGTTCAGTACATCTTATCACCCGCAGACAGATGGGCAGTCAGAAAGTACTATTCAGATACTGGAGGATATGTAGAGGGCTTGTATATTGGACTTTGGAGGATCCTACATCTTATGGAGTTTTCTTACAATAATAGCTATCAAGCGAGCATTTATATGGCTCCATTTGAAGCATTGTATGGAAGAAAGTGTAGGTCTCTTGTGTGTTGGAGTGACATGGGAGAACGTCAGATTCTGGGGCCAGAGTTGGTAGTCAACACTGTAGAGACAGTGAAGAAGATACAAGGGCACTTGCGGGCAGCACAAGATAGACAGAAGCAGTGGGCAAACCTTCACCGTCGTCCCTTGGAGTCTAAAGAAGGCGATCATGTCTTCTTGAGGATAACACCTACTAGAGGCACTATTCGGTTTGGAGGGCGTGGCAAGTTGAGCCCAAGGTATATTGGACCATTTGACGTGCTAGAGCGAGTGGGAGAAGTGGCATATCGACTTTCACTACCACCTTCACTCGAGGGAGTGCATGATGAATTCCACGTGTTGCAACTTAGGCGATATGTGGCAGATAGCAGTCATGTTCTCGACCACTCTGAGATCACCATTGGGCCGAGCTTGTCATACCAAGAGCAACCCGTAGGGATCCTTGATCGTCAAGAGAAAGTGTTGAGGAACCAGTCTATTCCCTTGGTCCGCGTGGCATGGAGGCATTACGCGCCAGGAGAATCCACTTGGGAGCGCGAGGATGACATGCGCAAATGTTTTCCGCTTCTGTTCGTAGATCAAGGTATGAATTTACTTTGTTCTTTTCTACCATACACCATTCTTGATTGCCTATCATGGTTAGTTTTAATTTTGAGGACGAAATTTTTATAAGTTGGGTAGAATATAAAACCCCCTAATTTTAAATACTATATTTATTTAATTAATCACCAAATTTAATTATATTATTTCTTAGTTAACTAGAAAATAATAAAATTTATTGATTTAATTACATAGGTAAATACTCATATAGAATTATTGAACAAAAACTATTATTTTATTTTATTTTATTATAGGAAACCTTGTAGAAGGATGATAGATTTTTATAGAATGTACTAATATTTTTCTGGATTTTTATACCATATATATATATATATAGTATTAAGTAAAAGAAAAAGAAAAAGAAAAAGAAAAGAAATCATTAAAAACCTTAACTAAAATCTAAGCCTAAGCCTAACCCCTCTACCCGCTGCTACCCCAACCCCGGGCCCAGGATTCCGCCGACCCCCTTCTCATCTAACCCCCGCTTATATATATATATATATATATACACACCTATATTCTAAAACCTAACCCTTGCCGCTGACATCTATACCTCTAATGCGCCGACCTCGAACAACTAGAACCCCATGCTGCCATCGGAGAGCCGTCGGCCGGCCACGCCAGTGTCATTCGCGACAACAACTACAGCAGATACGGGCAGCGACGATCTCTACTTTACGTGTCATTTTCCGTCTCGTCTCTTGATCATTTTTGGATCTGTCTTTGCCGGTATGATCACAACCTATCCCTCTCTAAACCCCGTTAATTAGTTTCATTCGAGCAGCGTTAAAAACCAGGTAGAAATCAAAGCCAAATTGGAAGAAAACCATATTTTTGAAACTGTTGCGAATTGTTCCAATAACCTATGTTTAGAGGATGATATCTTCCAACATAGACATCCAAATTGAAATATACTTTTTGCTATGTAAAGTCTATATAACCAAGATCATTCCCTGTTAATTAGTTTATTTTATTTTGTGTTAAAATCAGAGATAAATCAAGTAGAAATCTGAGAAAAACTTATTTTTAAAATATTAGAATTTGTGATACGGAGTGCGCCCTGCCAAACGGGACCGCCTCATCGCGTACCATTTGCACCAAAAGACGCGCATGGTATGTCCTAACGTGTGGGCTTTCGCAAAAATTGATTCAGACGTGTGTGCGCGTCAGAATCAACCCGTATCCATAAAAAGTCCCTGTATCGCGACTTTTACAAAATACTACGCCATTTTGTGTACGCTCGTCGGAATGCCACAAAACTTGTGCCATTGGATTCATGGTATCACGTTGGTCCTGTGACCCAAGTTTCATGCGGTTCTGAGACAGTTGACCAAGCTGCCTATTTGCGGGTCCCACGGTTGACTTTAAGGGCGAATTTATGTTCGGCTCATAGGAATCCAAAATTGGACATACCGTTAAGTTCGTATTGATATTTAGAATTTGTTTGACCTATAATTTGTCCCATTTAGAGAACTTTACCTCTGGCACGTATTTCGATACAGAGTGGACCACATGTGGACCCCGCTTTGACCAAAAATTACCGTTTTGTCCCTATTTTCAAATTGGACAAAAATATAGTATTTTTTAGCTATCTCGCTGATTCCGGGAATGTCGGTGATATTTATTTCAGCATCCGGAGACGTTTATTCGGAGGCCATAGTTTCTGATCCTGTGTGCTTGACGTCTGGACGCTTACACTACGCAGATTACTTGTCAGGCAAGTATACCTTGCCATTGTATTATGACTTATATTCCATATGGTGTATTCATTTATTTCTGTCATTTAGTTCATTTATTTTAACTGCTGTATAAACTGTGCGTCCAAGAATAACTTGGGTGCAACGACGGTGGCGTCGTATTCTGTTTTTATTATATATTATGCATATTGACCTAGTTTTATGAGACTGCCCCAATATCATGAGGCATTCTTATGTTTCATTGGCCATGACACAGTTGTTAAATAAGTGTGAGTCTCATATAGGACACAGACTTGCGTATACGGCTGGCCACCGGTACATATGGGACGTGCGATGGATAGGGATAACTACTGATAGAATTTTCATAATTAGAAGCCTTGTCAGTTATTAGAGGTCTCATCGTGTCATGGATATGACATGCTTATAGCATGGGTTGGGGAGGACAACGAGTAAGGCATTTGGACTCCTTTGTACTTTCCTTGTGTAACCCGTACGCTCTGCCGGAGATGCGCGGTCAGATGACCCCTATATTATTATCTACAGGCGGCCTCTGACGTTCAAAAGATGTCATGCTTTTTAGGCCCCTGATTCTCTGAGAGAATCATGCCAATCCTATTTTGGCCAGATAGCATACGTGTTGGAAAGTTGTTCTCAAAGTGCATTCACATAGACGATTAGGCGACCCATTGGATGTTTATTTTTAGTACTTTATTGGCATGCTTCTATGTATCTTGTTACGTCCCTCTGAGGACCTGATCCTTTTCCAGGTATAGACGGGCAAGACTATCCACAAGAGTATGGACCCGGACCTGACGTTTCAAACCAGACTGAGGAGGTCTTACCTTCAGAGTACCCCTGATTCATTGCAGCTGATGGATATTCTAGTTGCTATTTCTTTATTGACATTTATCTTATATTAGAGTTTGATCTCTTCTCTCATTTAGTAGTTTTTAGTATAGTCGATTGGCAGTGGATTTGTTTCCACCTGACTATCATTCCTTGATACTTCATATTTGAGATTCAGTTATTTATTTCCTATTTCCTTATTTTTGCTGTGGATGAGATATAGATTGCTTGTGACTTGTATTGACAGTATATTACCACTTGTGGTACAACATACGTATGTATTGCGATCTTCCAATACATTAGAGTTATCGTATACATCCGGCTGGCATGTTGCGTATTCCTAGTCCTACGTATTTTGGGACTGGGGCGTGACACAATGTGGGACAAAAATACAAAGTGAGAATCCAACCCTTTAGCAACCCACGTTATATATTATTCCTGAAATAGTTAGTACACAGAAATAAATTTAAAGAAATACGTAGGACACATGTCAAGTCATTAGATATGTTTTATCAAATCTTTGATACAACTATCACTGTATCAAAGGTTTTTTTAAAGAAAGAAAGGGACTCATTTGGAAAGTAAAAAATGACTGAGGATGGATCAAGAAAATGTCTTAAAAGCTCTCCTCCCAAATATAATTTTAACTAAATGGTATATGTGAGAAGAGGCGGGCAAAATGGGAAGTAAGAGAAAGGATAAGAGAATGAAGCCCCAAGTCATTAAAAGATAATCCATCGGTCTCCCTGCTTCTGCTGATTGCATCAAAAAACGACCCCAAAGGTGAATATTTCTTCCTTCTCTTGCTTGGGCTGTGCAATATAAATTGAGTAGAGGAAGAAAAGTAATCTACTCTTCATTTATGTTTGCTTGGTGTTTGATGATTTGTCCTAATAAGCAAGTATTCTTGTGCTGCTTAGGTTTAGCTTTAGCTTAGTCATAGTATCCAACTATTTTTTTCATACACATTGTTTCTTATACCTAATATAATTTGAACTGATCCAATTGTCTAGTCTAGTTTGCAAAAACAAAATTGTCTAGTAACATTGCATAATATGTCAGAATAAATATTCTCCTGGTTCATAAGCACTACAACAAAAAAAACAAAATACTTTTTTTTTAAAATATCAGGGTTGTCTATTTGGATTTGGATAATTTTATGCCAAGGGACATGCCCTCTTGTAACCCAAGGGACACCCCAAACTTTTATTCTGTAAGGTGGATTCATTTCATAGAGATCCGTTAAAATTTTAGGTTGGTTTTCAAATTACATAATGCAACCATTCTCCTTTATGATAAGTTGGTTTAACTCTCCTACTTTTAATTATATAAATTAAGATTTCAACCCTTCGAATTCTGTGGTAACCTTAGCAAGAAGCATGAACACTTGGATTTCTTTAATACATTAATACATATTTTGAATGGTGGTCAGTGTAATTTTATTGTAGGTATTCTTTTTAATTAATAAACACAGAGAAAGATATTTTTGGAAAGAAATTTTTTACGGTAATATATATATATATATATATATATATATATATATGTGTGTGTGTGTGTGTGTGTGTGTGTGTGTGTGTGTGTGTGTGCCAATGTTAAGAGCACAATAATATTTGTTAAGGCACATCACACTTTATGTTGTTTAGGACTGTCAAAATTTTGGCAGTCCTAAGCACAACAAGGAATGCCATAATTTTTTCAGCCTGACTGTGCATAGGATTACAAAAAATGGTGACAACCCTTGACAACAAATGCAGCACCCTTATATATATATATTGTTTGTTTGTTTGTTTTTTACACTTTCCATAGAAAACATTATATATTTGGTTTGTAAGAACTCATTTTCAAGTGTGGCATGTAATTGGAAGCATGGAGTCGAGTAGGAATTGGATTGTAGGGTTCTTCTGGGAGAAAGGATTTAATGAGGACCAAATAAAGGGAATATTTTGAAGGTGTAGGAGGCTCGAGACCCTCAATAAAGGAAGTGCCGGTGAGAACTGGAACTACTTGAGCAACATTGGTATTAAGTAGAGGAAGCTCCCTTATGTCGTCTTCAGGTGCCCTAAGATCCTTACTCTCGATCTGGATGAGAAGCTTCTCCCTACAATCCAGTGCCTTGGAACACTGGGAACAAAGCCCAACCAAGTAGCTATGACCATTGCCAAATTCCCCAACATACTCTCACACAACGTCGCGGTAAAGTTGTGCCCGCTTCTAGATTTCTTTCAAGCATTACGAATGCTTGAGAAACAGGTGAGCAAATGATGTTGTTTAACCCTAGGCTGATCAGTTACAACATCGAAACAAAGTTTTCATAGATGGTCAATTTTCTTGCAAGCCTAGGCTTGAATAAAGAAGGGAGCATTGGCAAAAATTCTCGTGAATAATCCATTCAACCTGTGTTACAGCATAGAGGGGCGTCATCGGCCTACTGTTGAATTTTTGAAGTAGATAGGTGAGGGGGAAACTATAGTCACTCTAGAGGGGGGGGAGGGGTGAATAGAGTGTGTGTGACAATACTCCAATTAAAAATAAGACAATTATCAACTTAAATATAAATGCGAATAATTATAGAAATAAGCAATGGGTAATGGCTAAGCAATAATAAATATTGTAAAGTAAGAATTCACAAACGCTAACACCGCGATGTATACTGGTTTCCCTCATGGAGGACTAATCCAGTCTCGAGAACTCTGCTCGAAGTTAATACACTATTTGTGAAATAGCTTACAATACAAGCTTTGATCTAAAGTACTTGCCAACTTCAGACTCACGTGCTTTGATGCGAAGAGCATAACGACTTCTAACTTGAGAATTTATAATTGAATTCTAAGCTTTTACAACTCGAATACCTTTTTAATCGAGACCGCAGTTGGAACTAGAAGGCTATTAGAGTTGCTTTTGGGAATGTGAACGTTTTAGCTTGGGTAATGAGTGTGAAAGAGAGAAGAGATGATTGAATGGATGAGTGATTTGGAATGGTAAAATTCTTCTCTATTTATAGCACTTTTCTTAACCGAGTTCGGCCAGAGTTTGGTTGCCCCAACGTTCATAATTTTAAATGTTGCACCCTGAACTTGTAGATGATCAAGACTTTGTAGGAAGACTCAATCCTTGGTGACCGAGTTCTGCAAGAACTATGTCACTCTTTGGTCAAATCAGATCTGTCCAGTTTGACTAGATTTTGGATTATTTTGTGGACTTTGTTTTGTAACCTGAATGTTTGGGTTTGAGTCGGGTTTGAGTAGACTGGATATGGGTGTAGGTTTGAGCTTACTAATGCCAGTGCGACTCGATGTACACATTCCTAGACTCAAAAGAAAATAAAAATACATAGACCTAAACACAAACTTTCTTATTGCAGTCTTCGTCAATCTTGTACTGTTGCAGTGTCATAGTCTTATACGATGCAGTCTTCAGTTTGTACTTATATATATCGAATCGGGTTTCGTCGATTGTCAAAATTAAGTTGATCATGACATGCTTGTGCCAACAATAGGATTGGATGAGGTAAACCTCAGTAAGGTGGTTATGAATTTTCCTCAACTTTTGTGTAGAGATGTGAACAAGATTTTATGACCCAATTTAGACTTCTTGAAGAGATGTGGGGTTGATAATGGACATATACTAATGCTGGTTATTGGATATCCTCATGTTCTCATCAAGAGCATCAAGAATTCTCTGGAGCCAAGAATCACCTTCTTGATGGAAGTGATGGGGAGAAGAATTGGTAAAGTCGCAGAGTGTCACCCTCACATTTTTAACTAGGGGTAGTTTGGTAATTTGGTCTAGTAATTTAATTTTGGGAATATTATATTAATATTAGAGTAATAAAATATTATTTAATGGTTGTGTTAGTTATTATTTATTAGGGTAATATATATATTTATTTAGAGCCTTGTACCATTTATTTTAATTAGTGGACTAGCCTATTAGTTAGACTTGACAATTGTAAGCCAATTAGACTTGTCATGATAACTAGTGAGCCCAATATAGACCCAAGCCCAATAGTCATTTTCCACAAATTAATTAAGGAGAATTAGGAGAATTAGAAGTAATTATATACTTTTCCAAATTAGTCCTTCCCTAATCCTATCCATAACTAACAAGTAGGGGCATCCTAGACATTAGACATTACTTGGAGATGGGGAGGGGGGCGGCCACCATAAGAGGGGACTCTCTTCTCTCTCCTCTCTCATTTGCATTTATTTTTGCTCTAAAATCTAGATCCCCAATTTCCAACAATTTTTCCATCAATTTCTTTCTCAATTCCTTCACATTCCCTCTCATTTTTATTCCTCAAGGAGCTTTGAAGCTTAGAGAATCAAGAAGCATGAGAGGGAGGGTTATTTGTGGAGAGATCATGTCTAGATCGTGTCCATCGAGCATTTTATTGGAATCCATCTCTCAATTAGTAAATTCTGAATTTTTCTTTATTCTAGCTCCCAAATCACGCATTTGACCATTAGGAACGATCCCATGGCATAGGGCTACCAATAGGAACAAGTTTTAGGCCAATTGGTTGTATATAGAGAATTCTACATAGGTTTTTGTATATGTTTTGGGGGAATTACGGGATTGACACATCACGTGTGTGTCATAGGACTATTTTAGTCTAATTAGACTTAGATCGGAGTTATGGGACTAGATAAGTGTTCACAATTGAATAGGAGTAAGCCGTATCACGATACGGTGTGATACTGTGTGATACAGGGCTCTATTTTGGGTGTTTTGTATAATTACTCTTCAATCTTCATTGTAGAAAGTTGTATTAATTAGATTATGTGTAATTGTCATGAGGAAATAGTTTATTATGGTGTAATTAGAGTTTTGGCACTTTATTTGGAGGAATATCATAGGTTCTCTAATTGTAATACTTAAGTGTTCGATTAAATGTCTCAATAAAGTATATGGTTGTGAATATGAGATTATATATATATATATATATATATAGGTGTCAGTTCTGAATGATCTGAACATGAGTTTAGTAATATCTGGAATAGGGGAGTGTGGTGTTCTTGACATTACCTGGGCAGTCATGCACTCAGTGCATTGACTGAGTTGCTGTTTGAACAACTATTTGCAGCTGTGATGGAAGGTACAGGGTAGCAGTGGCCACAATAATGTGTTATTTGCAGAAGGGAAGGAATTGGAGTGCTCAGTGAACACTTGGGAGTGTACCTAAGAACTGAACACTCGAGCTAAAGCATGGTTTTGCAGGTGGTTCAGTCATTGGTGGATGTTACAGATATGGATAACATTGGAAGGAGGATGTGGCATTGCGGTGCTAGTGTTAGAGGTAGGAATTTCAACTGTGCACACAGCAAGGTTGGCTCGGGTTAGTGTCAGGACTGATACTAGAAGCAAGTGAGGGCAGGGCAGTCACAGGGCTAATAGGATATGAGATTTAGTTGCTGTTAATATATATGTGCTAGGGGAGTATCAGAGATATGGGGGGTATCCTACACTCGAGTACCAGTGGTGGTAGTAGTTGCTGTAGGGAATTAGAAGAGCAGCTATTGCAGGGGATCAAGAAGGAGCAGCAACAACAGCAACAACAACAACAGTAGTAGCTCGAGCAGCAATAACAGTAGGAAAGGTGAGTGGCTTGGTGAAACTTCACTAATTGGGTAAAAGGAAGGTCGGGTATTGATAGCGGGATGGGAAGGAGAGTATTAGATTGAGTGTTAGAGTTTAGAGTGGTCAGTAGATATCAGTTACAGTATATATATATATATATATATATATATATATATATATATATATATATGTATATATATATATATATATATATATCAATTAACATATCCTTAGATATCAGTTAGAATAAGGTATTGGTATCAATTGGTATCGATTGGTTTTTATTAGTTAGTATATTAGATAAGGAGTTATCTAGTAGTGTATTGGTTAGTTTAGTTGGTGCCGGTTAGTTAGAAACTAGCAGTTAGTGTATGTTATTGTAGATCTAATAGTGCAAATATATATACTACTAGTTAGTCAATATTAGATGCCAGTTAATAGTTGTAGTAAGTAGAATACTAGTTAGTAACTGTTACTATTAGTTCTCTTGTATTGAAGATGTTGGATAGAGGCAGTAGAAAATTAAGTGAGTTAGTTCCAGTATTTTAGATATCAGTTGGTTTTAGAGCATGCCAAGTAATATCTATTAGATAGTTGTTCAATTAGCAGATTAGTGTGAATAGTTAGTAAGGTTAGATGTAGTTAGTATTTTGAATTAGTATCAGTAAGTAGTGTATTAGTGTGTTAGTTAAGAAAGTGTATATTAATTAAGATACCATTTAGAACTTAGTACAAGTTAGGGTCAACTAGTTATTGACCAATTTAGACCTATTAACCTAGTGAGAACCTAGAAATGGCCTAGTAGTGCATGCTATTGCATTTTTAGTGTTTATCACTTTGTATCACCCATTCTGACATAAAATTAATATCTAGGTGTGTGTGACACCAGCTCGGACACCGAGTGACATCATTTTCTCTGGAAAGAGACGAGTACATTCTCTGATAGTTTTTTTATTTGACAGTATTTATGTTTCATGTATTTAGTATTGAAATATTTGATTCCTGACATGATGGTCACACAGATTGGTATATGTGCATCCTTGTCATGAGATATTATTGTCGTGATAACTCAATGATCATCGTGTCGTACTTCATGATTACTCAGTAATTGCCGTGATATCTTCATGATTATATAGTCCGTGATCATAGTGCATGATATTATAGACCATGCAGTGTGATATACTTGTTATAACGTATCATAATTCGGATCCATGTACTAGTCAGGGGGATGAGAAGATATTAGTGGATATGTGATCATACCTTATAGTTCGTAATATAGTGTAGCCCGTGATAGTTAGCAGATCATGCAACTCACATGTGATCACGCTAGCTTACCTTTATATATAGCCCGTGTTAGGCCCAAGCCAATCACATTATCTTACTAATATTTTAAGGCATATTCATTATTGTTGTTCCCTTTATTCCAGTACATTACTTTACTGTTCATCACCATATTGTTCTCAGTTCTTGCCTTTATTTTACTATGATACTCTTGCTCGTGATATCTGTTAGTTCAGTTGCTTCCATCATGTATTTTTATTACTATTGTTATTTCATAGTTTTTGTCAAGTATTAAAACAGCTATTGGGTTGTACTTTGCTCCAATTCTGACTGGATATATTTTTTAGATGATTCATTAGAGGACCAATGTCCTACATATTATGGGCCGCATGATGGTGAGACAGTTGATCTAGTACCTGTAGAGCCTTTTGAGATAGTACCACCAACAAGAGAGACTTAGACTTTTTAGTATGAGTTGTATTTGATTTTAGTAGACTTCATGGCATGTATTATTATTTGAGTCTTATATTGAGATTGGGTTTGTATTAAGACTTTTGTATTCCTTTTACTTCTATTCCATATCGTGCCATTCTTTCTCTAGTTATTTTTATGATTGAGTATTGTTTACCATGCTTATTATATGTCTTCCATTTTGAGTTAAGATAGCATGATAGATACCTTATGTATATATTATGTGAGATATGTAGATAGTTATGTTGATCCGGACATCGTTCTACCGTCGATGCTGCGGCGTAGGCTGGTCGTTGTTCACCACTTGTGCCCTTATTCTGGGTGCGGATCGTGACACATTTTTAGTGGTGGGCCATGCAGGTCCAGAGTCGCAATAAGTACGATATCGTAGTAGTACTCTAAGTCTGTGATACTGCTACGAGCCTATTTTAGTATATAGGATATAGGCTGAGAGTATACTCAATCACAACTAGAAAATACTTTCAATTATTGCTTTGCTATCTTTATCTATCTGAATGCTTGATTTACTTTGAATAATTATGTCTGTCACGACCTGCACCCGATATAGGGGCACGAGTACGTGGGTACGTCCAGCCTATGCCGCAACATCGGCGGTAGAACGCTGTCTAGGTCACAATACTATCTAATCAATCTCACACGAGTATCCAACTCCATTAGGAGACACAGATATCACAATATAATATGAAAATACTCAACCACATAACTAAAGCACGATAAGATATCAAAAAAATAAACAAAATGCAACACAATTCTAAACAAAATAGTCTAACTCAAACAATAACATCCAAGTCTTAAAGTATGCCGAAAACAAATCCGGTACCATAAACTACTAAAAGAAACTAACTGAATAACTAGTGATCCCGGCTAGACCTCCCAGAATCACAACTGAACTACAAGATCCAAGGCTGTAGCTACTCTCCCTGTGGTCCATAATATGTCGGACACCAGTCCTCTAAGTCGCAGTCTGGAAAAATATTTCCAGTCAGCATGGAACAAAGTACATCTCTAACAGCAATTCTAAATTAATAATATAAACTATATAGCAGTAAATGGATGTAAATATACAAGATGCATATATATGTACAAGAGATACCCAATAAAGAAAATACTGAAAATAAATACAAGAATAAACAATATGACAATGAACAAGAATACTAATGACTAAGTGTGTGAGTACTAGCTTTAACATATGATCGGCTTGGGAACTTGTATATGAATAATGGCCTGGTTAGTCATACGTACGGTGTATGACCAACACTAACATGAGAACAAGACTTGTACATGAAGGGTATGATCACATATTTATACTAAAAATACTCTCCACCCCCGACTGGTATAGTAGATCCAACCATGGTACACTATGGCATGGGATTCTCTGGGAAGGTAGGAAAGCTCCTCGAGAATCAGTGTCTGTACATGCACAAGATAATCAATGAAACAAGACTTGCAGAAGATACACCATATACAAGAAATAATATCTCATGACGAGATCTGGATATACTAATCCGTGTAACCATCGTGTCAAGAAATATGGATATCTACACTAAATACAATAAGCATAGAGGATATCATAAATAAGAAACTATCAAAGAATGTACTCATCTGTGGTCCTTAGCTGGTATGAATTAGAGTCCAAGTCACAGTCCAAATAGCCTATGTATTATAATTTTACCATGTCAAAAGATAATTTATTTTAATTTATTTAATTATGGAACAATTACTCTAAAATCCTATTTTAATCTTATTATTCTGATTTTTAGGTTAATTCCTAAATTTTGTCCAAAGGAACCAAATTCTATCAACTCGAGACTCATGGCACGCAAATCGAGGCAATCTGTTGACCAAAAAGTCAACTAACACAAACTCAACTTTCATGTATGATTTCCTGCAGATTTTAGTATCAAAAATATGCTGGAATTTATGGCTCGTCCGAATTCAAATTCGTTTGGAAATTATTGTACATACAAATTTTGTATTGTGCAACGGTGGTTAATTTCTAACCTAGAAGTTCTACAGAATTAGCAGTATAGAAATACTTTGAATTAAATTTTGGAAAAAACATATGTCAATGATCTCGACATCATCTTTCTGAAACTTTAAACGGTTAATGATTTGATTCCTGGTTCTCCCGAAATCGCAAAAACATCGAGATGCATCTATTTTTAGACATGTTGTGCTCTATAAATTTTTTAGAATTTAATACTCATAATTTCATAAAATAATTTATATATTTAGAAAGTTAACATCAATATGGTTCTAATACAAGAAACTGGACCGCGTTTGGAGTCCGGAGCTATGAGTAATGGCTTCTGGAAGATGAAGGAATCCTAGATGATAATTCTCCAAAATTCGGCTCAAAGAAAATCCTAGAATTTATAAACTAAACTATTATATATATATAGAGGAGAGAGGAAGAAGCTGCGGCTCGATTCTGTCACATGGCATGCATCCAAGCAGCCTTGCCCAGATCGGACGGTCCGGGTTTGACCCGACTTGGCTCAGTTGAGTCCAAGTCGAACTCGGACTCAGCTCGGCTCGAGGTCGGCTCGGCTGCACCCGCACCCACCCCGCGGCAGCTGACAGGCGGGCCCCGCCCAGTTCGCTGTGGGAGGCTGACGGGTGGGCCCCCTGTTGGCTGACTGGACAGAATATTTACTATTATGGATTTTTATTTTCAGAAAATAGTTTTTAAATTCAGTTTTCCCTAATTAACTCAAAATAAATGCTAAAAATAATCAAAAAATTCTAAAAAAATATATTTGATTATTTAGAACCTAAAATAAAAGTTTGGGTGTTTTTAATTATGTTTGACCCTAAAATAAATTCTTGAAAGTCCTAGAAAATTAGGGTTACTAGTTTTTAATTAACCAAAAATTATAAAAAAATCCCACTAGCCCCAAATTAACCTAAAAACCACATTTAAGCTAGAATTTCAGGATACGGAGGTTACAAGTCTACCCACCTTAAAAGAATTTCGTCCTCAAAATTTAAGATCCTCAATAGTTGTATTTATTTATTATATTTTTTTCATCAAAATTTAAATTTATCAAACCATATAATCATGAAGTAAATCCATATTGTCATTTCACAAAATTTTCAAAATTCTATAAATATCATATTCCTGAAAGTCTTCAAATATAAAATCAAATTCCATTCTTATCACAATCTTCAAATTTTTAAGTTCATAACTAAATACTCAAAAATTTAATATCCAATCCTCTAATTTAAATCCAATCAATGCACATTTATAAAATTTTAAAAAATCTCATCCGAAAAGTTTGAATTCAAACACTAATCCATTAATCATCTTACTCCTCTAATTTAAGTCCAATCGATGCATATTTATAAAATTTAAATTCTCATCCCAAAAATTGAATTCAAACACTAATCCATTAGTGATCTTATTCCTCGATTCTTTTTCCACACAATACTCAAACAATATAGTACTTACGAAATCTTCAAATACAACATTCAAAATATAAATTTTAAATTTATATCTTGCAGTCAAATAAATATAATGATAATCCTCTTAAATTCCTCAAAATTTAATGATAAATTCAATCACATCATAATCTTCATAAAAATTAATGATTTAACAAAATTGTCAATTTTGCCATATTAAATTCTTAACTTTTTAAATTAAAGTTTATCCTCGAAATTTAAGACACCTTGTCTCTCTCTGTCCAGTCATAACCTCTTCATTAATCTTTACTACAGTCAAATCCCCAATAATCAAGTCTAAGAAAATTCTACCTACAGTCATACAACATACAATCTAGAAAAATATGTGTGGTTTATGGTCTGTTTTGTCATGGTATTACAGTCTTTGTCAGGGTGTACTACTAACTATATTCTAGCAAGAAAATTACTAATATAAGCTACGGTACTAAGAAATCAATAAATCAAACAGACAGAAAAGGAACAGAAGGAAGTAAAAGAACAGAACCTGCTAAAACATCACCTGCAGCATCGGTCTCCTCGACCGTCATCGCAAATACTCCGCCCTGCTGGGGTGGTTCCCTCCGTGGGTGCTGATTAATCTGCGGTTCCACAGGTGGCCTAACTGGATCTCTATAATTTGGAGCTGTGCGCTGGCCGGGAAAATAAAAAACTAGAGGACAATCCCTCATTCGATGTCCCGTATCGCTACAACGCAAACAAAGTCCTAACCTCAATCTACAGCTCTCCCAAAGGTGACCTGACTTCTTACAGAAATGACAAGTCTGCTAATCCTGTTGAACATGAACCGGTGCCTGGTGCTGCTGGTGGTTATACTGAAACGTTCTCGGCTGCTGCTGAATATGGGGATGCTTGGCCGGTCCCACGCTACTACTCGTATCTCTAAAAATATTATGACTCCTCTTAGGCCTGAGATCCATATCCTCTTCTGTAATCTGGGCATCCATCAAGATATCCCCAAAAATAGCGGTACGACGACCAGAAGTGCGCGACCTAATCTCTCTCGTCAGCCCCTTTCTAAACTTTCGGGCTCGATCTCCTGGGTCCCGAATCATAGACGATGCAAAATGGCTCAATCGATAGAATTCTGCGGCGTACTCTTCGACCGACATGGTTCCTTAGACCAAGTCATGGAACTGACTCTCCAAAGCTCCCAGGGCCACGTCGGGAAAGAACTTCTCCTTGAAAAGCTCCTTAAAGGTCTCCAAGTAAGTCATTGTGCAGTAAGTCTCGGCTCCGTACGATACCACATGAGTGCGATATCGAACATCTGACTATCGGCCACCTCTATCTGTAAGCTCTTCAAAATCTGGGCCAATCGCAGGCTCCTCTTTATATCCTCTAGCCAGTCGTCATCCCCTCAGTGCCTTTGAACTCTCGAGGCATCATCCTCTTGAAATCAACTATAGTGCCTGGTCTCTGCTGTTGCTGCTGGCCAGGATACTGTTGGGCAACTCTTTCAACGGCCTGTAGTGCTATCTGGTGAGCATTCTCCATGCTCTCTCTCATCAGTTCAGTCTGTGTTTGGTGTGCCTCTGCCTGCACTCTCTGAGCCTCAGCTTGAACTTGCTGAGCTTCTGCCGTCACTCTCTGGGCATCTACTATGCCCTGGATTAAAGTAAACATCTGTGCCCCATCAACGGGCATACTTCCGGGAAACAGAGTAGCTGGTTGAGGAAGGTTCTCTGTCATAGCTAGGGCAATACTCGGAACAGGTGGGAGAGAAGGAACTCCAGTTTTCTATCCGTCAGATGGAGAGGTGGCAGACCCCTCTGAAGTTGATGCTCCCACTCTCATAGATCTTGTCTTCGGCGGCATCCTGAAGACAGACCGAAAAGAATCAATTTAGGCAATAAATACGATATCATCAAGGAAGGACAATAAAATTCTAAAGGAAGCAATATTCAGAAGGAATAAGGATAACAAGACAGATAGATTGGAAATGTTCCTAGTTTGAGTATTCGCTCTCATCCTAGTATGCTATATCCTAGATCATATCGCAGGCACGCAGTAGTACAACTAAGTATCGCACTACCACGACATCGCACAACTTGCGAAGTCTAACCTGCATGGGCCACCACTTGAAATGTGTCACGACCCTCACCCGATATAGGGGCACGAGTACGTGGGTTCGTCCAGCCTACGTCGTAGCATCGGCGGTAGAACGTTGTCAAGGTCACAATACTATCTAATCAATCTCACACGAGTATCCAACTCCATAAGGAGACACATATATCATAATATAATATGAAAATACTCAACCATATAACTAAAGCACGATAAGATATCGAAGAAAATTAACGAAATGTAACACAAGTCTAAACAAAATAGTCTAACTCAAACAATAACATCCAAGTCTCAAAGTATGCCGGAAACAAATCCGGTACCATAAACTACTAAAAGAAACTAACTGAATAACTAGTGATCCCGGCTAGACCTCCCAGAATCACAACTAAACTACAAGATCCAAGGCTGTAGCTACTCTTCCTGTGGTCCATAAAATGTCGGACACTAGTCCTCTAATTCGCAGTATGGAAAAATATTTTCAGTCAGGATGGAACAAAGTACATCTCTAACAGCAGTTCTAAATCAATGATATAAACTATGTAGCAATAAATAGATATAAATATACAAGATACATATATAAGTACAAGAGATACCCAATAAAGGAAATACTGGAAATAAATATAAGAATAAACAATATGACAATGAACAAGAATACTAATGACTAAGTGTGTGAGTACTAGCTTTAACATGTGATCGACTTGGAAACTTGTATATGAATAATGGCCTGGTTAGTCATACGTACGGTGTATGACCAACACTAACATGAGAACAAGACTTGTACATGAAGGGTATGATCACATATCTACACTAAAAATACTTCCCTCCCCCGACTGGTATAGTAGATCCAACCATGATACGCTATGGCACGGGATTCTCTGGGAAGGTAGCAAATCTCCCCGAGAATCAGTGTCTGTACATGCACAAGATAATCAATGAAATAAGACTTGCACAAGATATACCATATACAAGGAATAACATCTCATGATGAGATACGGATATACCAATCTGTGTAACCATCGTGTCAAGAAATATGGATATCTACACTAAATATAATAAACATAGAGGATATCATAAATAAAAAACTATCAGAGAATGTACTCGCTTGTGGTCCTTAGATGGTATGAATCATAGTCTAAGTCACAGTCAAAATAGCCTATGTATTACAATTTTACCATGTCAAAAGATAATTTATTTTAATTTATTTAATTCTAGAACAATTACTCTTAAATCCTATTTTAATCTTATTATTGTGATTTTTAGGTTAATTCTTAAATTTTGTCCAAAGGAACTGAATTTTATCAACTTGAGACTCATGGCACGCAAATCGAGACGATCTGTTGACCAAAAAATCAACTAACACAAACTCAACTTTCATGTATGATTTCCTGTAGATTTCAGCATAAAAAACATGCTGGAATTTATGGCTCGTCCGAATTCAAACTCGTTTGGAAATTATTGTACATACAAATTTCGTATTGTGTAACAGTGGTTAATTTCTAACCTAAAAGTTTTACAGAAATAACAGTATAGAAATACTTCGAATTAAATCCTAGTAAAAACATATGTCAATTATCTTGACATTATCTTTCCAAAACTTTAAACGGTTCATGATTCTGATTCCTGGTTCTCCCGAAATCGCAAAAACATCGAGACACATCTATTTTTGGATATGCTGTGCTCTACGAGTTTTCCAGAATTTAATACACATAATTTCATAAAATAATTTATATATTCAGAAATCTAACCTTAATACAGTTCTAATGCAAGAAATTAGGCCACATTTGGAGTTCGGAGCTATGAGTAATGGCTTCTGGAAGATAAAGGAATCCTATATGACAATTCTCCAAAATTCGGCTAAAAGAAAACCCTAGAATTTATAAACTAAACTATTATATATATATAGAGGAGAGAGGAAACAGCCGCGGCTTGATTCTGCCATATGGCGTACATCCAAGCAGCCCCGCCCAGATCGGACGGTCCGGGTTTGACCCGGCTTGGCTCAGTTGAGTCCGAGTCGAACTCAGACTCGGCTCGAGGTCGGCTCGGCTGCACCCGCACCCACCTCGCGGTCGCTGATAGGCGGGCCCCACCCAGTTCGATGCGGGAGGCTGATGGGTGGGCCCCCTATTGGCTGACTGGGCAGAATATTTACTATTATGGGTTTTTATTTTTAAAAAATTCCCAAAAAATTCTAGAAAATATATTTAATTATTTAGAACCTAAAATAAAAGTTTGGTGTATTTTTAATTATGTTTGTCCCTAAAATAAATTCTTGAAAGTCCTAGGAAATTAGGGTTACTAGTTTTTAATTAACCAAAAATTATGAAAAAATCCCACTAGCCCCAAATTAACCTAAAAACCACATTTAAGCTAGAATTTTAGGATACGAAGGTTACACTATCATTCCTTGATGATACCGTATCTTACTTAATATTGATTTCTTTGTTGCAATCTATCTTCAGGATGCCGTCGAAGATGCGTTCCCAGCGCTCAGGCGTAGTGTCAGCAAGGTCGGTCACTTTGTCGCCTCTGAGGGCAGCACCAGCAAACGATGTTTCGAAGATTCAGTTCATAGGTCCGCTTCACCGATCGAGGTAGGTATTTTCGTAACAGCTTTCGGTAGTGCTCTACCTCCGGTATAGAGGACAGTGCCGACAGTCTCAGAGGAGCTTCCACCTCCACCACCCGTTGTTGATCAGACGTAGGTGTTTACGCTTTTTTAGCAGATGATAGAGACCCAACAGCGCCAGTCAGAGGTTATGAGGTAAGGCTTTGAGAATACTCACCAGCTTGTACTTGCCGCAGTCGAGAGAGTTGCCTTAGTCCAGCCACAGGTAGCTCTACCTCAGTTCACCCGATAGCAGCCGAGGCTAGGGACTATCATAGACTTTAAGCGGATGGGGCCGAAGGACTTTAAAGGCACCGAAGGGATTATTTATGCTGATAATTGGATAGAAGATATTAAGAGGAACCAGCAGCTGGCGCAGATTCTAGAGAGGTTGTAGGTAGAGGCCGCAGGAAGCATGATGTTTGACATTGCCTTGACTTGGTTCAGGACGGACCCCAAGATCTCAGCACCAAAACTTACTTGGAAAAATTTTAAGGAGCTTTTCAAGAAAAAGTTTTTTCCAGATGTGGCTCTGACATCTTTAGAGAGCCAGTTTTAGTACCTCATCCAGGGAGGTATGATGGTGGATGAGTATGCAGCGGAGTACTGCAGATTGGGTCACTTCGTAGAGGGGCAGAATCCCCGGGAGAAGGCCCGGAAGTTCAGAAAAGGTTTGAATAGGGAGATTAAATCTCATACTAGTAGACACCGTACCGCTACATTTGAGGAGATTCTAGCAGAGGCACAACAGGCAGAGGGTGATTTGGATCTTGGCTCCAAGAGGATGAGAGATCATTCAGGGGCTAGTAGTAGTACGGGCCCAGCAAAGTGGCCTCACTTTCATCCGCAACAGAGGCACTTTCAGCAACAGCCGAGATAGCACTTCCAGGCACCATTCTGGGCACCGTTACAGCAGGCACATCAGGCCCCGAGATGAGCACAGCATTCCCCGCAGTGCACTCACTGTGGAAAGATAGGACATACACAAGAAGTCTGTAGGAAGAGGCTTGGGGTGTGCCTGTATTGTGGGGAGGTAGGCCACCAGTTACAAGATTTTTTTGCTCCCATTTGAGTAGGTCAGGGCGGAGGCCAAGCACAAAGAGCACCCACGAGAACACCAGCAGGACAGTAGAGGGGACCTCCGTTATCGCCACAGTAGTAGCAGTTCGTTCAGCACCACCAACAACAGCGAGGTACTCAGCGTCAGGGGCGAGCTTTCGCCATGATGGTCGAGGAGGAGCCAGTCGAAGATGTCATCTCAGGTTCAGTCTTACTTGATTCTTATCTAGATCATGCTTTATTTGATTCTGGTGCTTCATATAGTTTCATATCTGTATCCTTTACTTTGAAGCATCATCTTGAGACTGAACCGTTGGCGAGGACTTGCAAGATCACGATCGGGGGTAGCATTATCCTGGTCAGTGATGTTTGCAAGGATCGAAGAGTTTTTTTGGGAGGCCAATAGTTGAGTGTGTGTCTACTCGTAATGCCACTTCTGAGCTATAACATAGTACTCATGATGGATTGGTTGAGTAGGCACCATGCTAGTATCAATTATCGTGGAGGTAGAGTTTTATTTCAGATGCCAGGAGAGCCAGAGTTTTAGTTCGTCAGAGTAGCAACAAAGCAGGACAAAGGAGTCTATTGTGAAGAAATGGTGAAAGAGCAGGAGCTGCCACATCCATTGAATACAGAGTTCATGGATTTCTTTCCGGAAGAATTATCGAGTTTGTCGCCAGATCAAGATATTGAGTTCTCTATAGACTTGGTGTCAGGCACATAGCCGATATCATACCACATCTATAGGGTTAACAACAACAAACTAACAGAATTAAAGAAGCAGGTTGATGAGTACCAGGACAAAGGCTTCATCCGGTCCAGTTTATCACCATGGGGTACTCCAGTATTATTTGTACCAAAGAAGGATGGGTCGGTACGTATGTATATCGACTACAGAGCTCTCAACAACCTCACTATCAATAACAAATATCCGTTGCCGTGGATTGAAGTTCTGTTGATCGGTTGAGCAGAGCGAAGGTATTCTCAAAGATAGACTTGAGGTCGGGGTTCCATCAGGTGAAAGTGAAGAAGGAAGACATCCCGTAGACTGCTTTTAGGACTCGGTATGGGTAGTTTGAGTTCTTGGTGATGCCGTTTGGATTGACCAATGCCTCGACAGTATTTATGAGCCTGATGAATAAGGTATTTTTATCAGTACCTGGATCAGTTTATGGTTGTATTCATTGATGATTTATTGATTTATTCAAAGACCCCAGAAGAGCACTAGGAACACCTGAGGATATTTCTGCAGACCCTCAGGAAGGAGAAGATTTATGGCAAGTTATCGAGGTGCAAGTTCTTCCTTGTTAAGATTGAATTCCTCGGGCATGTGATTACAGGTGACTAAATCTCAGTAGACCAGAAGAAGATATCAGTAGTTGAGTCATGGTCTACCCCAAGTTCAGTAGTGGAGATCATGAGCTTTCTTGGATTGGTAGGCTATTATTGAAGATTTCTTCAGGATTTTTCCAGGATTGCGGAGCCGATGGCTAGGCTAACCAGAAAGGATGTGGAGTTCGTTTGGACAGAGGAGTGTCAGGCCGTATTTGAGGAGCTAAAGAAGAGATTGACTACGGCTCTAGTATTGACGTTGCCATCAGGGAAATGAGAATTTTCCATATATAGTGATGCTTCGGGTAAGGGTTTGGGATGTGTGTTGCAGCAGAATGGGAAGGTGATTGCCTATGCTTCCAGGCAATTATGCCCGTATGAGAAGAATTACCATACCCATGACTTCGAGTTGGCAGCGATCATCTTTGCTCTAAAGTTTTGAAAATACTACTTGTACGGAGAGCGTGTGGAGATCTTTACAGACCACAAGAGCTTAAAGTATGTGTTTATGCATAAGGAGCTCAATATGAGGTAGAGGCGATGGTTGGAGTTGATAAAGGACTTTGACATTTTATTGCAGTACCATCCAGGGAAGGCCAACGTAGTCTCTGATGCCTTGAGTAGGTATCCAATGGCTATGTACTTGACAAGAGACTTGCACTTATTGGCAGATCTTAATAGCTTGGTTATCGAGGTGTTAGTTTTTGAAGTTGCAACATATATGTGGGGGATTCAGGTGCAGTCTGAGTTGATAGATCAGATTAGAGCAAAACAGTATGAGGATGAGTCTCTGAGGAGCATCAAAGCGCAGGTCCAGATGGGATTGGCAGAGGACTTTTGTATTGCAGAGGATGGATCATTGCGGTACGGTACCAGATTATGCGTGTCGAGTGGAGCATTGTGCGAGGAGATTCTTTAGGAGGCACATCGTTCTCAGTACTCTATGCATCCAGGTGCCAACAAGATGTATAGAGACATGAGAGAGCATGTTTGGTGGTATGGTATGAAGTGGGAGGTGGAGAGCTTCGTATCAAGATGTTTGGTATGCCAGCTGGTAAAGGCCGAAAGACAGAGGTCAGGTAGATTTCTTCAGCCTTTACCCATTCCAGAGTGAAAGTAGGAGCATGTGACAATGGACTTTGTATCAGGACTTTCGCGTTCTCCAAGAGGGAAATACACGATTTGGGTCATCGTTGATAGGTTAACCAAATCAGCCCACTTCTTACCATTTAAAGTGGGTACGTCTACGGAGAAGCTCACAGAGTTGTATATGAGATAGATAGTCAGATTGCAAGAAGTTCCTGTGAGCATCATCTCGGATCGGGATAGTTGCTTTATATCCTACTTCTGGAGGAGTTTGCAGGCTAGCTTGGGCATCCAACTCAAGTTTAGTACTGCATATCACCCTTAGACAGACGGACAATCGGAGAGGACTATTCAGACTCTCGAGGATATGCTACGCACTTGCATTTTAGAATTTGGAGGTCCTTGGGAGGATTACCTTCACCTAGTAGAGTTTGCTTATAACAACAACTACCAAGCCGGTATGAAGTTGTCACCCTTCGAGGCACTGTATGGACGGAGATATCGTACTCCATCATCTTGGGATGATGTTGGTGAGAAAGCCTTATTGGGACCGGAGATGGGCGTGGATGCAGCTGAGAAGGTAAAGCTTATCAGGGATAGACTTCAGGTGGCGCAAGACAAACAATGACATTAGGTCGATAGCTACCAGAGACCATTGGAGTTTAAGGTATAGGTTTTGTTTGCATTGCTTGTGATTTTTTTTTTGTTAGAGTGCTAAGGCTGTATTTTGTGTTAGGTTGTCGATCTGGTGTTCTTAAGGATTTCTCCGATATGAGGCACGATTCGCTTTGGTGGAGGCAGAAAACTTAGTCCATGGTATATCGGACCTTTCGGTATTCTCGAGAGGGTCGATGCAATGGCTTATAGACTAGACTTGTCGCCTGCACTAGAGAGAGTGCACAACGTGTTTCACGTGTCACAGATGAGACGATATATAGCAGACCCTAGCCATGTATTGGATCACTCGGAGATAGAGGTTGGTCCGACTCTTAGTTACTCAGAGCAGCCCGTGGAGATTTTGGATCGCAGGAAGAAGGTGCTGCGAAACCAGACGATTCCTTTGGTGCATCGTGTGGAGGCATCACTCGCTAGGAGAGTCTACCTGGGAGCGAGAGGCCGAGATGCATGAGCGATACCCTTATCTGTTTGAGCCCTGAGGTATAATTCCTTGTTGCTTGTATTAATTGTTTGTGGCAGTTAATTTTTCCTTAAATTTCGAGGATAAAATTTTTCTAAGGTGGGTAGGATTGTCACCCTCACTTTTTCAACTAGGGATAGTTTGGTAATTTGGTCTAGTAATTTAATTTTAAAAATATTATATTAATATTAGAGTGTTAAAATATTATTTAATGGTTGTGTTAGTTATTATTTATTAGAGTGACATATATTTATTTAGAGCCTTGTACCATTTATTTTAATTAGTGGACTAGCCTATTAGTTAGACTTGACAATTGTAAACCAATTAGACTTGTCATGACAACTAGTGAGTCCAACATAGACCCAAGCCCAATAGTCATTTCCCACAAATTAATTAAGGAGAATTAGGCTAATTAGAAGTAATTATAGACGTTCCCAAATTAGCCCTTCCCTAATCCTATCCATAACTAACAAGTAGGGGCATCCTAGACATTAGACATTGCTTGGAGATGGGGAGAGGGGGGGCCGACCACCATAAGAGGGGACTCTCTTCTCTCTCCTCCCTCATTTATATTCATTTTTGCTCTCAAATATAGATCCCCAATTTCCAACACTTCCTCCATCAAGGATTGCTAGCTCTGACTGGAAGGGAATAAAGTGTTCGCTTTCCTTCTTTTCTTACTTTCTTGATTCCGATAGTGATTATTTCTTTCTCAATTCCTTCACATTCTCTCTCATTTTCATTCCTCAAGGAGATTTGGGGCTTGGAGAAACAAGGAGCACAAGGGGGAGGGGCATTGGTGGAGAGATCGTATCCGTATCATGTCCATCGAGCATTTTATTGGGAATCCATCACCCAATTGGTAAATTCTGAATTTCTCTTTATTCTAGCTTCCAAATTATGCTTTTGACCATTATGAACGACCCCATGGCATATGGCTACCAATAGGAACAAGTTTTAGGCCAATTGGTTGTGTATAAGGAATTCTACGTAGGTTTTTATATGTGTTTTGGGGAAATTACGGGATTGACATATTACGTGTATATTATGGGACTATTGTAGTCTAATTAGACTTAGATCAGGGTTGTGGGACTAGATACGTGTTCATAATTGAATACGAGTAGGCCGTATCACGATACGGTATGATACCGTGTGATTCGGGGCTCTATTTTGTGTGTTTTGTACAATTACTCTTCAATCATCATTGTAGCAAGTTGTATTAATTAGATTATGTGTAATTGTCATGAGGAAATTGTTTATTTTAGTGTAATTAGAATTTTGGTAATTTATTTGGAGGAATACCATAGGTTCTCTAATTGCAATATTTAAGTGTTCGATTAAATGTCTCAATATAGTATATGGTTGTGAATATGAGATTATATGAGTATTATATATATATATATATATATATATATATATATATATATATATATATATATATATATATATATATATACATATATATATATATATATACATAGGTGTCAGTTGTGAATGATCTGAACATGAGTTTAGTAATATCTGGAATAGGGGAGTTTGGTGTTCTTGACATTACCTGGGCAGTCATGCACTCAGTGCATTGACTGAGTTGCTATTTGAACAACTATTTGCACTTGTGATGGAAGGTATAGGGTAGTGTGGCCACAACAATGTGTTATTATACAGAAGGGGAGGAATTGGAGTGCTCAGTGAACACTTGGGAGTGTACCTAAGAACTAAACACAGAGGAGCAACGGAGCAGGATGAAGGAGTCTGTTATGGATCAATGGTGGAAGAGTAGAAGCCGCCATATTCATTGATTGCGAAGTTCATGGATGTCATTCTGGAGGAATTGTCGGGTTTGCCACCAAACCGAGATGTTGAGTTCTCTATAGACTTGGTGCCAGGCGTAGAGCCGATATCACAGCACATCTATAGGGTTAACAATATTAAAGTTGCGAAATTGAAGAAGTAGGTTGATGAGTTACAGGACAAAGGATTCATCCGGTCCAGTTCATCACCATGGGGTACTCCTGTATTATTTGTACCGAAGAAGGATGGGTCGGTACGTATGCGTATCGACTATAGGGCTCTCAACAATGTCACTATCAAGAACAAATATCCGTTGTCACGGATTGACGATCTTTTTGATCAGTTGAGCGGAGCAAAGATATTCTCAAAGATAGACTTGAGGTCGGGGTACCATCAGGTGAAAGTGAAGAAGGAAGACATCTCGAAGACCGCTTTCAAGACTCGGTATGGGGAGTTTGAGTTCTTGGTGATGCCATTTGGGTTGACCAATGCCCCGATAATATTCATAAACCTGATAAATAAGGTGTTTCATCAGTACCTATCAATTTTTGGTGGTATTTATTGATGATATATTAATTTATTCGAAGACACCGGAATAGTACGAGGAACACCTGAGGATAGTTCTGGAGACCCTCAGGAAGGAGAAGCTTTATGGCAAGCTGTCGAAGTATGAGTTCTTCTTTGATAAGGTTAAATTCCTCGGACATGTAATTAAAGGAGACAAAATCTCAGTAGACCCAAAGAAGATATCAGCAGTTAAGTCGTGGTCTACCCCGTGTTCAGTGGCAAAGATCAGGAGCTTTCTTAGATTAGCAGGCTATTATCGGAGATTTGTTCAGGATTTTTCTAGGATTGTGGAGCCGATGACTAGGCTAACTAGGAAGGACATGGATTTCGTCTGGACAGAGGAGTGTCAGGCCGCATTTGAGGAGTTGAAGAAGAGATTGACTATAACTCCAGTATTGACATTCCATCAGGGACATGAGGATTTTCCATTTATACTGATGCTTCGGGTAAGGGTTTGGAATATGTGTTGCATCAGAATGGGAAGGTGATTGCCTATGCTTTTAGGCAATTAGGCCCGCATGAGAAGTATTATCCTACCCATGACTTGGAGTTGGCAGCAGTCATCTTTGTTCTAAAGCTGTGGAAACACTACTTGTACGAAGAGCGTGTGGAGATCTTTACAGACCACAAAAGCTTGAAGTACGTGTTTACACAGAAGGATCTTAACATGAGGCAGAGGCGATGATTGGAGTTGATAAAAGAATTTGATATTTTATTGCAGTACCATACATAGAAGGCCAACATAGTCGCGGATGCTTTGAGTAGGTATCCAGTGGCTATGTACTTGACGAGAGGCATGCACTTATTGACAGATCTTGATAGCTTGGATATCGAGGTATTAGTTTCTAGAGTTGCGACACAAATATGGGGGCTTCAGGTGCAGTCTGAGTTGATGGATCGGATTAGAGTGGCACAGTATGAGGATGAGTGTCTGAGGAGCAACAGAGTACAGGTCCGGATGGGATTAGCAGAGGACTTCAGTATTACAAGTGATGGATCATTACGGCACGGTACCAGATTTTATGTGATGAGTGGAGTATTGTGTGAGGAAGTTCTTCAGGAGGCGCATCGTTCTCAGTACTCTATGCATCCAGTTGCTAACAAGATATATAGAGACAGAAGAGAGCATGCTTGGTGGTATTGTATGAAGCGGGAGGTGGCGAGCTTTATATCCAGATGTTTGGTATGATAGCAGGTAAAGACAGAGAGACAGAGGCCTGGTAGATTGCTTTCGCCTTTACCCATTCCAGAGTGGAAGTGGGAGCATGTGACGATGGACTTTGTATCGGGACTTCCGCGTTCTACAGGAGGAAAAGACGCGATTTGGGTCATCGTTGACAGGTTGACCAAATCAGCCCACTTCTTTCCATTTAAAGTGGGTATGTCTACGGAGAAGTTCGCGGAGTTGTATGTGCGACAGATAGTCAGATTGAATGGAATTCCTGTGATTATCATCTCAGATCGGGGTAGTCACTTCATATTCCACTTCTAGAGGAGTTTGAAGGCTAGCTTGGGCACCCAACTCAAGTTTAGTACCGCATATCACCCTCAGACAGATGGACAGTCAGAGAGGACTATTTAGACTCTCGAGGATAAGCTACGCACTTGTGTTTTGGACTTTGGAAGTCCTTGGGAGGATCACCTTCACTTGGTAGAGTTTGCTTATAACAACAGCTACCAGGCCTGTATCGAGATGTCACCCTTCGAGGCGCTGTATGGACGTAGATGCCTCACTCCATTATCTTGGGATGATATTGGTGAGAAAGCCTTATTGGGACGAAAGATGGTCGTAGATGCAGCTGAGAAGGTAAAGCTTATCAGGGATAGACTTCGGATGGCGCAGGACAGACAGCATCATTGGGCTGATAGCCACCAGAGAGCATTGGAGTTTGAGGTATAGGTTTTGTTTGTATTGCTTGTGATTTTTTTGTTTTGATTAGAGTGCTAAGGCTGTATTTTGTGTTAGGTTGGCGATATGGTGTTCTTGAGAATTTTTTTCTGACACGAGGCATAATTCGCTTTGGTGGAGGTGGGAAGCTTAGTCTACGGTACATCAGACCTTTCGGTATTCTTGAGAGGGTTGGTACAATGGCTTACATACTAGACTTTTCATCTGTACTAGAGGGAGTGCATAACGTATTTCATGTGTCGCAGCTGAGACGATATGTGGCATATACTAGCATTGTATTGGATCACTCGAAGATAGAGGTTGGTCCAACTCTCAGCTATCCAGAGCAGCCCGTGGAGATTCTGGATCACAGGAAGAAGGTGCTACGAAACCAGATGATTCCTTTGGTATGCGTCGCGTGGAGGAATCACTCGCCAGGGGAGTCTACCTGGGAGCGAGAGGCCAAGATGTGCGAGCGATACCCTTATCTGTTTGAGCCGTGAAGTATAATTCCTTCTTGCTTGTATTGATTGTTTGTGGTAGTTAGTTCTCCTTAAATTTTGAGAACGATTTTTTTTAAGGTGGATAGGATTGTCAACCTCACTTTTTTAACTAGGGTTAGTTTGGTAATTCGATCTAGTAATTTAATTTTAGGAATATTATATTAATATTCGAGTGTTAAAATATTATTTACTGGTTGTGTTAGTTATTATTTATTAGAGTGACATATATTTATTTAGAGCCTTGTACCATTTATTTTAATTAGTGGACTAGCCTATTAGTTAGACTTGATAATTGTAAACCAATTAGACTTGTCATGACAACTAGTGAGCCCAACATGGACCCAAGCCCAATAGTTCTTTCCCATAATTTAATTAAGTAGAATTAGGCAAATTAGAAGTAATTAGAGACTTTACCAAATTAGCCCTTCCATAATTCTATCCATAACTAACAAGTAGGGGCATCCTATACATTAAACATTGCTTGAAGATGGGGAGAGGGGGGCCGGCCACCATAAGAGGGGACTTTCTTCTCTCTTCTCCCTCATTTGCATTTATTTTGGTCTCAAATCTAGATCCCTAATTTTCAACACTTCCTCCATCAATTTATTTATCAATTCCTTCACATTCCCTCTTATTTTCATTCCTCAAGGAGCTTTGAAGCTTGGATAAAAAGAAGCACAAGGGGGAGGGACATTGGTGGAGAGATCGTGTCCGGATCGTATCCATCGAGTATTTTATTGGGAATCCATCTTCTAATTGATAAATTATGAATTTATCTTCATCCTAGCTCCCAAACCATGCATTTGACCATTAGAAATGACCTCATGTCATAAGGCTACCAATAGGAACAAGTTTTAGGCCAATTGGTTGGGTATAGAGAATTCTACATAGATTTTTGTATGTGTTTTGGGAGAATTATGGGATTGACACATCACGTGTGTGTCATGGGAATATTTTAGTCTAAATAAACTTAGATCGGGGTTGTGGAACTAGATACATATTTATAATTGAACACGAGTAGACCGTATCACGATACGGTGCGACATCGTATGATACGAGGCTCTATTTTGGGTGTTTTGTACAATTACTCTTCAATCTTCATTGTAGAAAGTTGTATTAATTACATTATGTGTAATTATCATGAGGAAATGGTTTATTACGGTGTAATTAGAGTTTTGACACTTCATTTGGAGGAATATCATAGGTTCTCTAATTGCAATACTTAAGTGTTCGATTAAATATCTCAATATGATATATGGTTGTGAATATAAGATTAAATAAGTATTATATATATATATAGGTGTCAGTTGTGAATGATCTAAACATGAGTTTAGTAATATCTAGAATAGGGGAGTGTAGTATTCTTGACATTACCTGGGTAGTCATGCACTCAGTATATTGACTGAGTTGCTGTTGAACAACTATTTGTAGCTGTAATGGAAAATATAGGGTAGCAATGGCCACAATAAAGTGTTATTGTGTAGAAAAGGAGGAATTGGAGTACTCAGTGAACACTTGGGAGTGTACCTGAGAACTGAACACTCGTGCCAAAGCATGGTTTTGTAGATGGTTCAGTCATTGGTGGATATTACAGAGATGGATAACTGTGGAAGGAGGATGTGGCATTGTTGTGTTAGTGTTAGAGGTAGGAATTTTAACTGTGCACACAACAAGGTTGGCTCGGGTTAGTGTCAGGAATGATACTAGAAGCAAGTGAGGGTAGACACCGGGCTAATAGGATATAAGATTTAGTTGTTGTTAATATATATATATGCTAGGGGAGTATCAGAGATATGGGGGGTGTCCTACACTCGAGTACCAGTAGTGGCAGCAGTTGTTGTAGGGAATTAAGAAGAGCAGCTACTGCAGGGGAACAAGAAGGAGCAGCAGCAACAACAACAGCAGTAGCCTGAGCTGCAATAGCAGTAGGAGAGGTGAGTGGCTTGGTGAAACTTTATTAGATTGAGTGTTAGAGTTTAGAGTGGTCAGTAGATATCAATTAGCAGTTAGTATATATATATATATATATATATATATATATATATATATATATATATATATATATATATATATATATATATATATATATATATATATATATATATATATATCAATTAGCATATCCTTATATATATATCAGTTAGAATATGTTATTGGTACCAGTTGGTATCAATTGGTTTGTATTAGTTAGTATATTAGATAAGGAGTTATCTAGTAGTGTATTGGTTAGTTTCATTGGTGCCAGTTAGTTAGAAACTAAAAGTTAGTGTATGTTATTGTAGATCTAATAGTGCTAATATATATTACCAGTTAGTCAATATTAGATTCCAGTTAATAGTTGTAGTAAGTAGAATACTAGTTAGTAACTATTACTATTAGTTCTCTTGTATTGAAGATGTTGGATAGAGGCAGTTAAAAATTAAGTGGGTTAGTGCCAGTGTTTTAGATATCAGTTAGTTTTAGAGCATGCCAAGTAATATCTATTAGATAGTTGTTCAATTATCATATTAGTGTAAATAGTTAGTAAGGTTAGATGCAGTTAGTATTTTGAATTAGTATCAGTAAGTGGTGTATTAGTGTGTTAGTTGAGAAAGTGGATATTAATTAAGATACCATTTAGAACTTAGTACAAGTTAGGGTCAACTAGTTATTGACCAATTTAGACCCATTAACCTAGTGAGAACCTAGAAATGGCCTAGTAGTGCATGTTAATACATTTTTAGTTTTTATCACTTTGTATCACCCATTCTGACATGACATTCATATCTAGGTGTTTGTGACACCAGTTCGGACATCGAGTGACATTATTTTCTTTGGACAGAGGCTAGTACATTCTCTGATAGTTTCCTTATTTGTCAGCCTCTATGTTTCATGTATTTAGTATTGAGATATTTGATTTCTGACATGATAGTCACACAGATTGGTATACGTGGATACTTATCATGAGATATTATTTTCGTGATAACTCAGTAATCACCGTGTTGTGCTTCGTGATTACTCAATGATTACCGTGATATCTTCATGATTATATAGACCGTGATCATAGTGTATGATATTATAGACCGTGCAGTGTGATATACGTGTTATAATGTGTCGTAATTCGGATCCGTGTACTAGTTGGGGGGATGGAAAGATATTAGTGGATATGTGATCATACCTTATAGTCCATGATATAGTGTAGCGCGTGATCGTTAGCAGATCATGCAACTCACATGTGATCACGCAAGCTCACCTTTATATATAGCCCGTGTTAGGCCTAAGCCGATCACAATATCTTACTAATATTTTAAGGCACATTCATTATTGTTGTTCCCTTTATTCTAGTACATTACTTTACTGTTCATCACCATATTATTCTCAGTTCTTGCCATTATTTTACTATGATACTCTTACTCGTGATATCTTTTAGTTCAGTTACTTTCATCATGTATTTTTATTACTATTTGTTGTTTCATAGTTTTTGTCAAGTATTGGAACTGCTATTGGGTTATACTTCGCTCCATTCCTGACTTCATATATTTTTTAGATAATTTATTAGAGGACTGGTGTCCTACATATTATGGGCCGCATGATGGTGAGATAGTTGAGCTAGTACCCGTAGAGCCTCTTGAGATAGTACCACCAGCAGGAGAGGCTTAGACTTTTTAGTATGAGTTATATTTGATTTTAGTAGACTTCAGGGCATGTATTATTATTTGAGTCCTATATTGAGATTGGGTTTGTATTTCGACTTTTATATTTCTTTTACTTCTATTCCATATCATACCATTCTTCCTCTAAATTTTTTTTGTGATTGAGTATTGTTTACCATGCTTATTATATTATCCTCCATTTGGAGTTCAGATAGCATGACAGGTACCTTATGTATATATTGTGTGAGATGTGTAGATAGTTATGTTGACCCAGATAATATTCTACCGATGATGCTACGGCATAGGCTGGGCATTGTTCACCACTTGTGTCTTTATTCCTGGTGCGGGTCGTGACCTAGAGTATCCAGAGTTCTTCCGCCATCGAATTATGAAGAGCTTGGAGTACCGTCATAAGCGGGTGACTAAGAGAAATATATAATGTATTTCATTGGCTGAGATGCTTGATTGTAACCAAAGGAGGTTCCTCCTCAAATTTGGGCTTTGCTAGTTGTTGTCTTCTTTTAAATTCTTTATCTTCTTTTGCAAATCTTAATTTGAGTGTTTTTTATATTTGATCACCAGGAAAATTTTGTTGATCACAAGATTTGTCTAATCATGGATATATATTTCCTTTTCTTGCCTGGGGATGACAACATCTGCAATAGACTGATTTATATTGATACAACTGACAACCCAAGCATCATTTAAATACTTTTTGGTGAAACATTCCTGATGATTAAACATTAGAAGAACTAAATAACTACTTTTACAAGGGACTGTTGTCCAAGTTATGCACATAATAATTTGTAAAAGTGCTATTATTATACACCTACATATGAATAAGTGTTATTTCCTGACTGATTTACATTACATGTATTAGATATTTAGCCCATGGAATAAGTTTTGAAGTCCTATTTCTAGCAACAATCTTTATGAGTTTGTATTCCTCTGTTGCAATTTTCCTGATGAGATTCAGACGTGAAGCATGAATACATACATCTTTCGACACAATATGCAATGAAGTATCTTGTAGTATACTGTGAGACTCGTCTCATAGTATTCGTATTTTATGCGGATACTTATTTTTGTGCTATTTATTGAATTTTATTGGTTCTCGAGGAAGCTAAAAATTTCTTAAAATTAAAACTTTACTACCTGACCGTTATACCGACGGTATACTACAGTATATCGACGGTATACTACCCGACAGATATTTATTTTACTTTTCGAGATATTTTTGAGAATTTCTCTATAAATAGTGCTTGAGTTTCATTTCATTTCTTTCTTTCTCTTTCTCTCTCTTCTTTTCTTTTTTTTCTCTTGAGCTCGGAGCTTGGTCTTGAGACCTGGAGTGTGGTTTCTGAACCTCTTCGTGGTGGTGGACTAGAAGGTCTAGGCTGGGAGCTCACTTTAGGCAAGTACTCCTTACAGATTTTGTGAATATTTTTTACTTTCTGTTATTTTACTTTCCTGGAGCTTTGGTTGTTGCTTTTTAGCTAGACATTGTCACCCTCATATTTTCAATCAACGGTAGTTTGGTAATTGACATGGGTATTTTATTTTTAGAATTGATTGTATTTAAATATTGTGCATGTGTATTAATTATTTGTCGTATTATTTAATTCTTGTTAGATGCTAGATTATTTTAGACTTGTGTAGTGGACCTAATTAATTTAATTAAATACATGAACCCAACATTTTAGTTTAGTTTAGATTAGATTGAGCCCATGAATTAGGCCCATGTATTAGGAGGATGGATTAATTAGTGAAACCATTAGACTAGAACCTTCCCTCCTTAATTAAATTCTTCATGAGAGGCCCCAAGGGATAAATGGGACATTTTGCATTGCTTGAGGGAGAGGGTAGTGGTCGGCCATTAGAGGAGGAGAGAGAGTGTCTCTCTCATTTTATTTTCTATTTGCATTTAGATCTAGTTTTTCCCCTTTCAAATTTCTTCATTTTCTCACCATTCCTTCACCATTTTTTTCAAAAATTCCTTTCCTATGAGGCTACTACAACAAGGATCTACAAGAAGAAAGCAAGGATCTACAAGGAGGAGGCCAAGATCTACAAAGAAGAGGAGCTACATTTTATTTGGAGATTTTTATTGGGAATCCATCTCCCAATAGGTACATTCAGTTTTTCCTCTTTTAATAGGTTCTAAATATGAGATTTAACCATGAGAAACCAACCCACATGCATATGCTATCCATAGGAATTGGTTTTAGGTTCATAGGAGATCTAAGGTGAAAGTTATGTGTGTTTTGGTGTCAATTTTGGGGGAATTTCGAGATTGGCACATATGGTACTTGTCATTTAGTCAAATAGATTGATATGACATATGATTGATTGTTTGTGGTTAGTGTCGTGTCCACAATTGGGTACGTGTAGGCCGTATCTCGTCAATTTGACGATACGGGTTATTTTTGGGAGTTTTTCTCCGACACGGGGACTTGTGCATATCACACCTTGACACAGACACGTAGTTGTTATTATTATTATATGTATTGTTCATATTTAGTATATTAGACTTTCTCGTGTCCTCCGAGATGTGTTTGGTTATGTGTTGGAGCCGTATCGCAAGCGTATCATAGAATGAGTGTGATACGGGTGCGGTGCACTCCACGTGTTTGATTTTTGGTCCTCATTTCTATATGTGTTTATATATATATATATATATATATATATATATATATATATATATATATATATATGATTTATTAGTTGGTATATATATATATATACATATAAGTATGTTTTTGATTTTGTATATAGGTGCTAGCTAAGTGTACATATATATATATATATATATATATATATATATATATATATATATATATATATATATATATATATATATATATATTTATATTTATATTTATATTTATATTTATATTTATATTTATATATTTATATATATATATATATATATATATATATATATATATATATATATATATATATATATATATATATATATATATATATATATATATGGTTATACATAGATTGATATATATGCATGTATGTGAGCTTTGTGTGTGTGTGTGTGTGTGTGTGACGAGGAGTGCTCGAGCACACAGGTACAGTGGCAGTGAGTAGTCACAGTAGAGATGAACAACTCGAGGAACAACTGTGTAGTTCTGCACACAGCTATATGTGCAGTGGGTCAGCAACTCGGGCACCCCAGAAATGCTCCGTGCTCGTGCACAGCAAGAGGAGAGCTGTAGCAGTGAGCAGGATACTCACTGAAGTTAGAGCCAACTGGTTAGCTTATGCAAGAGAGGAAGCCCAACAGCAGTACCTACAAAGTATCAGAGAAATATGTGCAGTCGACACAGTGAGAACTGTGCAGTATCCTACTGCATAGTGGCAATTGAAGTGGGGGCTCGGGCTGAGGTGAGCACAAAAACTGTGCAATTCAGGCAGGAAGCTAGCACAGTCCTACAACAACTCGTACAGTTCAAATTAGCTGGAAGAGTAGGTGTGGTAGTTTTGTGAGGGCTTGGGGTAGTGTATTCAGTCCCTGCAGGCTTTTAGCTCATGCACAGTCGAGACACAGCAGGGAGAAGCAACCATCAGCTATGCATCAAGGCAATTGAGGAATAGCAGTAGCTGTTTCATCAGCAAGGGGCATGGCAGCAACTGCACACACAGGCAAGAGCTGCAGTTGTCAGCAAGGAGGTATCAACTCGTACAGTTTTAGTTGAAGACCACTGCTTAATGAGAGCACAAGAGCTCGGGTCACTGAAGGGGCAGTACATCACTGCCTTGTAGAGGTCGTAACAGTACTTGCAGCATAGTATCAGGAAATATGCAGCTGCACAGTGCATCAATGGGAGGCAGTGCTCATGCGCAGCAAGGGTATGAGCACAGTATCAGGTATCAGTTTCAGGCAGTAGGTGATGGTTTAGCATGAGTTATTGGGTAGTAGTTAAGTATATTCGTTAGTCTAGTGTTAAGCTAGTTAGCTAAGTAACTATATATATATATATATATATATATATATATATGTAAGTTATTTGTATGTAGCTATATGTAATTAGCAAGTATGGTTGATAAGTTATATGTTAAGTTAGTATCTATGTATAGTATAGGTAATATATATTATAGTACCTAGTATATATTGTTATGGTTTGTAACTAGTATTGGGGGATTAAATATGTATTAGCTATACTCATAAGGGTTTGAATTACCTCAGGATACCAAGGTAATACCAAGGTATTGGGTCGATACTCAAGGTATTGGTTTGGGTATCGAGATAGATTGTGATACACATTGGTGCAAAGCCAAGGTATCCTATTTCATTTGATTTGTTATAATATTGTGTGTATTGACTTGTATATATATATATATATCTAAACTATTATTTTCATATATTAAAACTTGTGTATCTTAGGATACGACTTTTTGAGTGTCTCTTAGTATCTTAGATTAGCTTGTATAGCTTAGTTTCATAGTGTATCGACTTAGTATCCTAGTGTTAGACTCTTGCAACCTAGATTTAGTCGAATTGACTTAGAAATGGCTTTATGACTTAGAATTGCATTAACTTAACTTATTTTTATTTCTAGAACCTTGTATTGATGCAACATACCATATATAGGTCTGTGTGACACCAACTTGGGCATCGAGAGACACACCTTGCTCAGGACTTCAGGCGAGTACATTTCTCTGATACTTTTCAATTCATAATAGTGTATATATGTATGTTCTAGAATTGTATACTTGATTCCGACACAGTAATTTCATGGACTCGTACTACATGGATTATGTCAGGAGATGTTATCCCCTATTGTGTTCAACGGGTACTCGCGTACATGTATTTTATCGTGTATATTGGGTATTAATTTATATTTCGTGTTCATACACTGCTCATGTTCAGTGTGCTTATTCGTGTACACCCACTACTCATGTTCAGTAGTTATTATATTTATGTACACCCACTGCTCGTGTTCAGTGGTTATATTCGTGTTCGTAGCGTATCGTGATTGGATCCATTGGTATTAGTTGGGGATGGGAGAGTAGAAGTTAATTATGTGATCAAAGCCCCATTATTCATCGTGTACATTCTGATTACATACCACACTTGTAATCGTCTTACCTTATTGATCATGTTCACCCAAACCGATCACATAATAAACTTGTATTCTGAGGCACATTAGTTTAGATTGCAGTTATTTCATCATATTACAGATATTCATATTGTTGATCTATATTCTCGTATATTACCTATATATCTATTGTTTATTCATTTATATGTTTAGTGATCTTGTATTTTATTTCTATTATTTGTTTTATATGCTTGATTATGTTATTGAAACTGCTTTAAGAGGTATGTACTTTGCTCCAATCCTGACTGGATATATTTTTCCAGATGATTGACTTATAGAACAGTGTCCCATATTCTATGGGCCGCAGGACGGTGTACCTATAGAGGATACTCCTATAGACCAGGAGGACTTAGTTATAGAGCCTGAGGAGGTCTAGTTATTTGTGTTGGCATGAATTAGACTATATTTTATGGAGATTCACAGTTTGTATATTATTTCAGATTATGGATTGTATCTTATTCTTTCCTTCGCTATTCCATTTGTGTTCTATCTTTCTTAGTTTGTTTTATGATTGAGATTAGTTATACTTGTGAGATACCATATTGTTCCTCCGTTTGGAGTTGAGATGATTGACTGGTACCATATTATATTGTTGAGATATTAGATAGTTAGAAATGACATAGACAACGTTCTACCACCGATGCTGCGGCGTAGGCTGGGCATAACCACGTACTCGTACCCGAATATCCAGGTGTGGGTCGTGACACATTTTTAGTGGTGGCCCATGTAGGTCTAGATTCGTACCGTAGTGGTGCTCGTCTAGAGTACTGCTACGAGCCTGCTTTAGGAAATAGGATTTCGGCTGAGAGTTTACTCAATCACAACTAGAAAATATTCCAAATTTTTTTTTGCAAATCCTTATCTATTTGAATATTTGCTTTGCTTTGAATAAAATTCTGTCCTTCTTTGATGATATTGTATCATATTCAATATTTTTCTTTTTTTAATCTATCTTCAAGATGCCGCCGAAGACCCGTTCCCAGCGCTCAGGTGCCGCGACAGCGCGATCAGTCACTTTATCACCCATGAGGGCAGCACCCTCAGCCGATGGTCCAGTACCTATATTCTGGAGGTCAGCTTCATCGGTACAGGTGGGCATATCAGCAGCAACTTTCGGAGGTGCTCCACCTCTAGTATCGAGGATAAGGCAGATAGTTTTCAAGGATCTTCCACCCCACCACCTGCAGTCGATCAGACGCAGATATTTGTGCTCTTCCAGAAGATGATGGAGGTGCAGCAGCGTCAGTCAAAGATCCTGCGATAGAGCATGGAGAATGCTCACCAGATTGCACTTGCAGCAGTTGAGAGGGCTTCCACAGTCCAGCCACAGATGACACCACCTCAGTTTATTCCTCAGCAGCCGAGGCCGGGGACCATCATAGACTTCAAGAGGATGGGCCTGAAGGACTTTAGAGGCACAGAGGGGATTCTTTATGCGGATGATTGGATCGAGGACATCGAGCGAAACCTGCGGCTGGCGCATATTCCAGAGATGTTATAGATAGAGGCAGCGGGATGCATGATGTTCGATATTGCTTTGACATGGTTCAGGACGGACCCCAGGATTGCAGTACTAGGACTCACTTGGGAAGCATTCCAAGAGCTTTTCAAGGAAAAGTTCTTCCCAGACTTGGCTCTGAAATCTTTGGAGAGCCAATTCCAGTACCTCGTCCAGGGAGGTTTGTCAGTGGATGAGTATGCTGCGGAGTATTGCCGACTAGGTCGCTTCATGGAGGGCCAGAACCCTAGGGAGAGAGCCAGAAAGTTCAGGAAGGGCCTGAACAGGGAGGTCAAATCCCACACCAGCGGAGATCCAACTGCCACCTTCGAGGAGATTCTCACACAGGCACAGCGGGCCGAGGATGACTTAGAGCTTGGCTCTAAGAGGCCGAGGGACACAGGGGATCCAGTACCAATACGGGTCCAGCGAAGAGGCCTCATTTCCAGCAGCAGCACCAGAGGCATTACCAGCATCCGAGGCAGCAGTATCACGGGCCAGCTAAAGAACTGGCATAACAGATGTACCAGATCCAGAGGACAACTGTTCCTTGCACTTTCTGTAAGAAACATGGATACAGATGGGATGCATGTAGGATGAGACTAGGCCAGTGCTTATTCTGTGAATCGGAAGATCATCAGTTGAGGGCTTGTCCTAAAGTCCCAACTCGTCCAGTTTATGGCAGAGGTCAGGCACAGAGAGCACCCACTAGACCACCAACGGGACAGTAGAGATGATCTCTACCACCGTAGCAGCAGCAGTTTGCTCAGCATCAGCATCAGAGAGGTGCTCAACGACAGGGACGAGCTTTTGTCTTGACTGTCGAGGAGGAGGAGCCGGTTGGCGATGTAATCTCAGGTTCAGTTTATCTCGATTCCTTTCCAACTCACACGTTATTCGATTCTGGTGCTTCTCATAGTTTTGTATCTGTATCTTTTGCTTTGAGGCATCGTCTTGAGTCTGAACCATTGGCGAGGACTTGCAAGATCACGATCGGGAGTGGCATTATCCTGGTCAGTGATGTTCGCAAGAACCAGATAGTTTATTTGGGAGGCCGAGAGTTGAGCGTATGTTTACTCATAATGCCACTTCCGAGTTATGATATAGTACTCGGGATAGATTGGTTGAGTAGACATCACGCTAGTATCGATTGTCGTTGAGGCATAGTTTTATTTCAGACGCTTGGAGAGCCAGAGTTTGAGTTTGTCCGAGAAGCAGCAGGGCAGAGCGAAGGTGACTTCTGTGGATCTTTGGTAGAAGAGCAGGAGCCGCCACATTCGTTGATTACAAAGTTCATGGATGTCTTTCCAGAGGAGTTGTCGGGGTTGCCACCGGACAAAGATATAGAATTCTCTATAGATTTGGTGCCAGGAGCAGAGCCAATATCTCAGCACATCTATAAAGTAAACAATAGTGAACTGGCAGAGTTGAAGAAGCAGGTGGATGAGTTGCAAGACAAGGGTTTTATTCGTTCCAGTTCATCATCATGGGGCGCTCCAGTACTTTTTGTACCAAAGAAGGATGGGTCGGTACATATGTGTATTTACTATAGGGCACTTAACAACCTCACTATCAAGAACAAATACCCGTTGCCGCGGATTGATATTTTGTTTGACCAGTTGTGTAGAGCGAAGGTATTCTCAAAGATAGACTTGAGGTCAGGGTACCACCAGGTGAAAGTGAAGAAGGAAGACATCCCTAAGACAACTTTCAGGACTCGTTATGGGCAGTTCAAGTTCTTGGTGATGCCGTTTGGGTTGACCAATGCCCTGACAGTATTCATGAATCTGATGAACAAGGTATTTTATTAGTACCTAGATCAGTTTATTGTAGTCTTCATAGATGATATTCTGATATATTTGAAGACCCCAGAGAAGCATGAGCAACACTTGAGGATAGTTCTGGAGACCCTCAGGATGGAGAAACTGTATGGCAAGCTATCAAAGTGTGAGTTCTTCCTTGATAAGATTGAATTCCTCGGGCATGTTATTACAGGAGATAGAATCTCAGTGGATCCGAAGAAGATTTCAGCAGTTGAATCATGGTCTACCCCGAGTTCAGTAGCAGAGATCAGGAGTTTCCTTGGATTGGCGACCTACTATCGAAGGTTTATTTAGGACTTTTCCAGAATTGCAGAGTCGATGACTAACCAGGAAGGACGTAGAATTCGTCTGGACTGAGGATTGTCAGTCAACATTTGAGGAGCTGAAGAGGAGGTTGACTACAGCTCCAATATTGACATTTCCATCAAGAGCAGGAGGATTTTCTATTTATAGTAATGCATCAGGTAAGGGTTTGGGTTGTGTGTTATAGTAGCACGGGAAGGTGATTGTCTATGCTTCCAGGCAATTACGTCCGCATGAGAAGAACTACCATACCCATGACTTGGAGTTGGCAGCAGTTATCTTTGCTCTCAAATTATGGAAACACTACTTGTATAGAGAAAAAGTGGAGATCTTTATAGACTATAAGAGCTTGAAGTATGTGTTTACACAAAAAGAGCTTAACAGTATAATACAGTATACCGACGGTATACCGATTTGTGAAACTTTATTTTCTAGAACATTTCTTGCCTACTTGGAACACAATTTTGACGGTATACTACAGTGTACTGACGGTATACCGATTTGTTGGAATCAAGGCTTGCTGTATTTTTTCCTATCTCTGGACCGGTATACCGATGGTATACTGGACTGTACCGACAGTATACCGATCGCGCTCTTTATTTAGGAATTCTTGGTTTTTCACGATTTCATCTTGATTCTTCTAGATTTTTCTTGGACATACGATGACTTGACCTGATTTTACATGAACATATATGGATTCAAATGAGTTGACTTGACTTGAATTGGCTTTACTCGGTTTCACCAGGCTTTGCCCGACTACACGTGATGACTTGATTGACTGGACTTGACTTGGCATGACTTTATATAGCTTCATCGGACATGGCTTGATTTGGTTTTACTTGGCTTCATCTGGATGGACATGGCTTTACAAGGTTGTACATGGCTATACTTGGATTCAAATGGCTTGGTTGTTGTCGTGGCTTACATCAGTCCATTTGTGCAATATATATTAAAACTTGTTTACAATATTATTAGAACTTGTTTTATTACATCATGTCTAGGACGGATTCTGCATAATGCCATACTCGGATTCATACAAGAAACAGCTAGGGGTTATTATGTAAATACCCTGATTTTTCAGAATATTTTAATATAATTTTTCCCAATTTTTTGGTATTTTCTGGAATTAAAACTAAGGTATTTGTGATTAAAAGATTTTTAAATGCTGTTAATTGATGTTAAAATATTATGGAAATAATATTTTATGGTGTAAATTGGAAAACCAGACATAGGGTAATTTTCTGTGAATTTATTGGACTCCCGAATCATTTTTAAACCCTAAAGACCGAGGTAGAACTAAACCGAGTTAAACCTGAATGAACCCGGTTCACTTGAACCAAAATAAACCAACCACAGTGAACCAAACCGGACCAACCCATCCTTAACGGGTCGGGTCGGGTCGGATCCATGAAACCCGATACAAACTCGAACCCGACTAAACCCTACCGGATTCACTGTAGCGGCTATATAGAGCCCTCGTAAAGCGTGCCCAGCAGCCTGACACCCTAACGCGCCGCCGCCTCCTTTCTCCAGCCGCTCTCCGCCGCTCCGGTAGCTACCCTCGCCTAAACCCTAACGCCTCTCCTTCTTTCCGCTCTACCACCTTCGTCCCCGGTCACTCGACTTCCTCCCTGCCTCGACGGAACCCTAATCCCTCGACTTCCATGCCTCGCCGCCTCGCCTGAGACCTAGCCACCCCGAGCCATCTCCCCCAACGCCTCCGGCTCTCTCCCGTCTCTGACCCGCAGGCCCCTCGAGCCCAGCCCCTCGTTGACCTCGCCCACCAGTGCACCCGACTCTGGCGCTGTATCTCTCCCCCGACTCGACCAACCACCCACCGCCCAGCTCCGCCCTAGCCCAGCATCGACAGCCTCCCCCGCACCCTCGTCTCCCTCGACCGCTGCCCTAGCCGTTGACGGCCTCCGCCGACCAGAACGCCCACTCCCAAATACTCGGACACAGCCGCCATAGCCCGAACGCAGCCGCCCTAGCACGGACACAGGAGCTCTCGACCCGACCAAACCCTAACCAGGACACGAAGCAGACACTCGGACACGAGGAATTCTCGTTTCACGGAGCCCTGTTCAGGTAGTATTTTCTCTCTCCTCGTTATTCTGTTTTCCGTTTCGTTAGTTGTGTCGCGCAGACTGTATAACCCTCTCGATGCCCGTACAACCCGCTCGGTGCGTCGCATCCTGTGGCAATCGCGAACCGCGATCCAAAAACACGAAAACCAACGCCCTATTTTACCCCAAAACTGAGTGTGTCCAACAAACGGGATGACTTGGTCGCACGTGGTCTTTACCGAAACATGCGCGTTGTTGATACGGACGTGTGGGACTTCACAGAAGTTGATTCGGATGTGCGTGCACACCGGAATCAACGCGTATCCGCCGACAACGTCCCGTATCTGCCTATTCTGGAACACGTTGTAACCTTATGTACACACGTCGGATCGAGACGAAACTTGTGCCATCGGACTCGTAGCAATACGCTGGTCCTGTGACCCAAGTTTGGTTCGATTCGGAGAACGTTGACGAAATCGTGTATTGTGGGCCCCATCGGCTCTACTTGACGGGCGATTTTGTGATCGGCTCATCGGAATCCAATTCTGGAAGTTCCGTTGGGTTCGTATCATCGTTCCTGACTTGTTGACACTAAGTTTAGAGAATTTGAAGACCTTTGACCCTGACACACTTTTCGGTGCAAAGTGGCCCACATGTGGACCCCGCTTTGACCCGGAAATATCATTTTTGCCCTTGTGTCCAAATTGGACTTAAGGACAGGCGTTTCTAGCTATTTGATATCTTCTGAGACTGTTGGTGATGTTTATTACAGCTTTTGGAGGAGTACCTGCAGGATCCACTGATACAGAGACAACTGTTGATATTCAAACCCCAGGCAAGTGTACCTTGCCAAATCCTGCAGCTTTGCTACTTATTTCCTTGACTTGTTTATATATCAGGGGGCAAGTATACCTTGCCAACTTTACAGTTCTTGCTGCATATTTTCTTGTTTTATTTATATTGCTGTGCATGCTTGACCTAGGACCGTGTGACTTACTTAGCGTCCGATTATTAATCGGGTGCCAATACCGTACGCGATGTTGTGTAATGTCATCTAGAGATGGACATTCGTGACCCCTTTACATTCTCGTACTTGTCTTATCAAGTACAGTATACCCAGGACACTTGACACTATACATGAGACAGGATCTTTCTGAGATATTCATGGTGATTCTGTATAGGATACAGATTTCTGACATAGACATTATACTCTTGGATAGTTTATGACTTACTGCATTAGCTATGATCTTGCGTGCCATGTACATGAGATGTTATGGACATGAGACATCTAATTACATTGGGTGGGGAGAGACACACAGGCTACAGGCTGATTACATATATATCCCCTACTATTGTGAGGCGCAAGACTCTGAAACCCGAGCTTGGCCCATTACTCATTATTACTGCTATCGGCTCCCCGACACAGAGCTTGTAGTGGCTCAGCCTGAGTACTCGTGATGCTCTCATATTGCATTTCATATAGATGGTTATATATAGCTTACCTTATTTATCTACTATTACACTATATTTTGGCATGTTGATTTCTGTACCTTGTTATATCCCCTGAGGACCTGGATACCGGATTATTTCCCCAGGATTTGCAGACGAGATCTATCCCGAGGTATACGGGATAGCAGCAGTAGCAGGAGCAGAGCAGGTACAGGAGCTGTATCGACACCCGAGGATGAGGTATTAGCTGAAGACTTTTCCTGAGCATCCATGTTTCATGCTCAGTATTTATTTTATTCAGTCATTATATTCTGGTCTGTGGAACCAATGTATTAGATTTTATTGGGTTGTTCCCCGAAGCACTTTGTTGAGACTGTTTGATGATTTACATTTCTTATATCTGTGGATCATATTTTATCTTGTGTGGATGAGATTAGTTTTGCCATGTTGTCGTAGACTTTGTTTTACAGCTTAAGCACGCCCTGATGGATCTATTAAATTGGGTTTGTCCATCGGTGCGTGCTGCTGGCCATTGCCACGTGTCTGGTCCCACGGTATTTTGGGACTGAGGCGTGATATGGTTTTTATGGTGGCCCATGCAGGTCAACGACTAAATTGTTCGGTTTTAACTTAGGGACCGAGCAAGCCTACAATAAGAATAGGATAAGTTATAGGATCTCATCCATTGTTTGAACCATTTTTGAACTCTATATCGAACTCAAAATTGCTACTTGATTTGTATCCTGTGTTGATTCCTCTGAGCGTTCTTATAGTTTATCTTTTGGTTATAGAGTAATGGATCCCAGGAACGGAGATGAGAATCCCTTGGATACGCCACACGACGCTGTGGTTACTTATATAGACGGAGTGACACCAGGGAATGGAGGACAAACATCGCAAAGCAATCAAACCGGCCAGCCTAATCCAAGGTTCCAGCGTGATGACATCCCACCTCCACCACAGTTCACTCCCCAGATGCCAGTTTTCCCGCCAGGGCAAGCCATGGACGGGTAACAGATGTTTCAGATGATGTATGCCATGATGCAAGCCCAGCAGCAAATTCAGCACGAGGCTCAGCGTTATGAGGCAGAGTATTTGAGAACCAGCCTAGTATCAGCAATAGAGCAGGCAAACCCACCAGCGAGGCGATTAGCGACGGAATCTATCACCGATTTCCGCCAGCTCAAGCCTCGTACCTTTTCTGGTAAAGAAGGGCCAACCGAAGTTCATGAATGGCTCACGAACATACAGCACCAGTTGGAAGCAACTAAACTTCAAAGGAAGAAATGGATGACTGCGGTCAGGATGCAGTTGACCGAAAATGCACATCATTGGTGGTTATCAGAAGAAATGAGGCTCGGACAGGACCGAGTCACTTGGGAAGAGTTCTCCAGACTCTTCCGAGAGATGTATATTCCAGCAGTTGCACGGTCAGAGCTCAGAGACAAGTTCAACCGCCTTGTCCAAGGCAATATGTCAGTGGAAGAATACAACGCAGAATTTATTCGTCTAAGTCGCTTCGCCCTAACCTTGATTTCGACAGAGGAAGAGAAAGCTGAGAAGTTCTTTGACGGACTGAAGTTTGAGCTTCAGAGGTTGATTGGATAGGTCGCACCTACATCATATACCGACGTCCTTGCAGCAACACAACGCATGGAGCGCGTCACTAGAAGGGAGTCAAATCTGAAGAGGCCCATCACATCAGCACTATCCAGGACATGGGGATTCAGCAAAAAGGTCCCAGAGGAGTATGCCAGAGAGAACAACACACAGGGCCATATCTCTCCCTACTTGTCACCACTGCGGCAAGGTAGGGCACATTGAGAGAGAATGCAGACGCAAGTTAGGACTATGCCTGGCTTGCGGATCCAACCAGCATTCAACCAGAGACTGCACCGAGCGAAGAGAGGGAGCACCAAGACTAGCTTTACCTGCACCACGACCAGCTTATCCAGCAGTAGGAGCACCGCAGACAGGAGTTGGAGGAGTCAGACCACCAGCCCCAGGAGGAAATCAGCAGAGACCACCACTGGCACCACAGGCAGCTCTATTTTAGTAGGCTCAACAGCAGAGAAGCCAAGCTCAGGGACGAGGCCAGGCATTTACATTGGCTGTTGAGGAGGAAGCTACTGCAGGAGAGGTTATCGCAGGTACTATTTTAGTAGCTTCATTACCAGCTGTAGCTTTATTTGATTCTGGTACATCGTATTCATCTTATGGAGTATCTTATGGAGTATCCAGTGGTTTATCTTGTAGAGTATCTTGAGTAGTATCCGGTGCTGGTTTGTGCATATGGATATCCTGGACAGACTACAGGGGCATGCAATCAGAAGGAACTCTAGTATCGTGTTGCATTATAATTGTTAGTATTTAGGATTGTGATAACCCTAGTTAGTTAAAGTATCAAGCCACACTTATATGATTTGTCATAATTTATGGATGATGGTTAGTCTAGGCTTGCATGATCATGCCTTTATTTACTGTACTTGCTATTATATTTTGTATATTAGTTCAGGATATGTCTCTTTTACAGGTTTACAGTATTTCTTTTATTTTCCTAAGATCATTTACATTCAGTCTTTACTTCCATTATTTGTATTGCTTATATTGTTGGTTTAAGTTCCTAGATTGGCTTCCTTTATGAAACTTGCTATTTGGGGGTCTGACCCTACTAGTTTTATATGGCCAGATCCCGTAGCAGCACCGGAGGATCTTCCATACTCCCATGAGGATGGTGATCACCAGGAGCACCAGGCCACTTGAGTGGGTTTTCTTACTTCCCCACTCTGATGTACATTCTACTTTTTTTGGCATTTAGCCACAAAGCACGTGTTTAGATCGTGTTTTGGATTGATCAGTTAGCCTACGGACAATAACATGATTGACATATCCTAGGATTGATCATGTATGACTTAGATTCTGGCTAGTTTATTCATTTTGTGTTCACTAGCTTCATGATCATCTATATATTAGTTTGTGATGCTTTACTATTATATTTCAACTGATCTTACATTTTGTTATTATTCCTGTTGTTCTTGTGATTGAGATACTAAGGTTTGTTGGACTTAGGATTGACTGTTGGTTTGTAGTAGTGACCCCTCATGTTTTATAGCTTTACCGTATATACGGAGTACCAGTTTGCTTTAAGTAAACATAACTGGCCTTGTCAGTCCTGCTCTCCGGTATTCTGGTTTTGGGGCATGACATAGTTTTAGTGGTGGCCCATGCAGGTCTGATTTTTACAGATATATAAGGGTTATTATTGTTGCTAGATGTCTCAATCCTAAACTGTTCCCCTTGATCCCTAGTCATTTTTCTCCATCCCTGATTCTTGATCTGATATCTGTTTATTCGTTGATCTATCATGTTCTTCGAATGACTCATGTGTCCTTAACTTTCAGGGAAACTATTTCTGTTACTATCGGCAAGATGGATCGAGTGCAGCTCGACGAGGGTCAGTATTTGGGAGCCCAACGTATTCCTGGAGATCAGCCTCAATATTCAGGGGCAGAGTCTAGAGTAGATCCCGAGGCAGATCGGCTGGCAGTACCGGACCAGTAGGCAGCACCGGTGCACCCAGTTCAGCCCGAGCAGCCAGAGGTTGTTGTCCTAGCCCTAATGGCTTTCCTTTGAGGTTTTATGATAACCCAGTAGCACCAGAGTGATGTACTCACTCAGTTGGTCTAGACAATGTTGGAGCAAGATGGTTCTCAGATTCATAATTCTGCGACCATCTTCAAGCGTCTCAATCCTCCGTACTTTATGGAATAGAGGACGCGATTTCGTCTGATGCTTGGCTACAGGATATTGAGGCCATCTTGGAGGTAGTAGGGACTCTGGCTAGAGAGCGTGTAGCAGTAGTGAGGCTACAATTGTTGGACTTGGTTCGTGACTGGTGGATAGCGCAGGAGAGTTTTCTCACAGCGTCGATTCCATAAGCAGTTTTTAGTGAGAGGTTCCAGGTGAGGTATTTTGACCCGGTGGCGTATTACGATCTTTATCAGAGGTTTAACAACCTCAAGCAGGAGGGCAGGACCGTCGACTGTTATGCGATAAAGTTTGCGAGGCTAATTCGGTTTGCTCCCACTTTGATAGTGACCGAGTTAGAGAGGGCAAGAAAGTTCCAACAGGGACTCCAGTTAGAGATTATCTTAGCGGTGGAGTAGCATGAGTTTCAGACCTTTGACGCAATAATGTGGGCATCCAGGAGGTATGAGTACACATCATAGAGGATTACAGATCGAGTTGGGAGCTAGAAGAGGCCCAACGTTTCAGGAGGATCAACATCCCAGTTATCAGCACCAGCTCTAGCAGTTTGATCCCTGACGATTGGATCCTCGAGGAGGACAACATCATCTCAGTAGTCTTCCCAGACGCTTTCTCAGCAGAGGCAGTTATCTTCTACTTCCCATAGTTGTTTCCATTACGGAAAACCTGAGCATATAGTATCAGAGTGCCGTAAGGCACATAGATTTTGCTTGGTGTGTGGGGCATCAGACTACATGGTTGGAGCATATCCTTGGACGAACTAGACTGGATCATTATTAGCCTAGTCAACTGTTCGGCTAGTAGGGCCGCAGTATAGGGCACCAGCTCCAGTGCAACAACCGCAGATTCAGAGGCCTTTGCCTCTACAGGCTCAGGCATTCCAGCAGAGGCCGCAGCAGTATGCCCAAGCCCAGGCACATGTGAGACCTAGAGGTCAGCAGAGAGGGTACGAGCACCCAAAGGGCAAGGTCAAGCCTTTTTGCTATCAATGGAGGAGGCTTTGGCAGTAGGAGAGGTGGTAGCAGGTACCATTCTCGTCCACTTTCATTCAGCTTCAGCTTTATTTGATTATGGTGCATCATATTCATTTATATCTGCACTCTTTGCGATACGAGTTGGATTGGAGTCCGAGTCCTTACCTGTAAGGTTGGATATAGTTACTGGTAATGGTCTCGTGGGAGTATATAGAGTATATCCCTCGTGTAGAGTTATAGTATGCGGGAAAGAGTTTCTCGCGGGGCTGATAGAGTTTCCTATAGGCGATTATGATGTCGTCCTTGGGATAGATTAGTTGAGTGCGAGACACGCGATGATAGATTGCTAAAGTGGCAAGGTTATCTTTCGTGTACCTGGTGGGGAGGAGTTCTTATTCTTGAGAGATGCAGTAGAGTCACCAGAGGTTACATTAATGATGGCAGAGACTGAGAAGGCATAGTTTCCTAGATTAGTTTGTGAGTTTCCTGACGTATTTCCAGACGAGCTACTAGGTGTACCACCAGTTAGAGATATGGATTTCTATATTAATTTGATCCCGGGAGTAGAACCAATTTTAAAGAGAGTTTACATGATATCACCATATGAGTTGGAGATCTTGTACCGGATGATTGAGGAGTTGAGAGCCAAGAGATTCATTAGACCTAGTGCATTACCTTAGGGAGCCCCGTTACTTCTTGTTAAAAAGAAGGATGGTTCATCGCGTTTAGTTATTGATTATAGAATACTAAATACGACAACTATTAAGAACAAGTATCCCTTGCCCAGGATAGATGACTTGTTTGATTAACTCAGTGGGGTATGTATATTTTCTAAGATTAATTTGTGGTTTGGGTATCATCAGATCAGAGTCAGAGAGAAGGACATACCCAAGACGTCGTTCAGATCTAGATATGGTTATTGGGAGTTCCTAGTTATGCCATTTAGAGCGACCAATATACCAGCTATATTCATGTCTCTCATGAATAACATCTCCATGCCTTACCTAGACTAGTTTGTGATAGTATTTATTGATGATATCTTGGTCTATAGTCGGAGTAAGGAAGAGCATGAGCAGCATCTTCGCGTAGTTCTTCAGATTCTTCGGGAGAAGCAGTTGTACGCAAAGTTCAGCAAGTGTGAGTTCTTGCTTGATCGTATTTCATTCTTGGGACATATCATTTCTGGTGGAGGAGTCGAGGTAGATCCCAAGAAGGTGGAGGCTATTGAGAGTTGGCTAGTACCCCGTACAGCTTCAAATGTGTGCATTTTTTTGGGTCTAGCAGACTATTACATGTGATTTATGGCAGACTTTGCTAGGATCTCCGCACTTTTGACACGACTGACGTGTAAGGATATGCGCTTTGAGTGGTCATATATTTGTCATATTCTTTCGAGAATCTCAAACGGAGTTTAATTTCGGCTTCTATTCTAAAACTTACAGTGGGACCACGTGGGTTCTCAGTGTATTATGATACTTCAGGAGTGGGACTAGGGTATATCCTTATGCAGCATAGAAGAGTGATAACTTATGTGTTTCGGCAGCTTTGAGACCATGGAAAGAGTTATCCGACCTATGATCTTGAGTTGGTAGCAGTAGTATTTGCACAAGCTCTGGAGACATTACCTATATGGTGATCGAGTGAAGATCTTCACAAACCATAAGAGCTTGAGGTATGTGTTCACACAGAAGGAACTCAACATGTGTCAGAGGAGGTAGCTCGAGTTATTTTTGAACTATGATCTTGACCTTCAGTATCATCTAGGGAAGGCCAATGTCGTAGGAGACGCCTTGAGTAGGAGAGGAGGAGCTTACTTCTTGACAGAGCAGTGCCACAATTTGGAGGATCTATATGAGATGTGTATAGAGGTAATATTACCTGGTGATATCGATTTTATGACAAGTCTGCAGGTTCAATCTTCTATAATTGAGAGGATCAGAGCAAAGAAGACTAGTGATGTCAGGCTTTAGCAGCTCAGAGCAGAGTGTGAGTCAGGACGCAGACCAGAGTTGAGCATTCATGAGGATAGGACTCTTCGGTTTGGGAGTCAACTTTATATGCCGAGAGGAGATATCCGGCAGGAGATTATGTCAGAGGCCCACAGTTCTCAGTACTCAGTGCATCCATGAGGGACGAAGATGTATCAAAATATTCATCAGCACTTCTGGTGGAATGGTATGGAGAGGGAGATAGCTCAGATTGTTTCTCGATATTTAGTCTGTTAGTAGGTCAAGGCTGAACATCAGAGACCGGCCGGACTACTTCAGCCTATACTGATTTTGTAGTGAAAGTGGGACCATATAACTATGGACTTTGTGACCGGTCTTCCTAGATCCCCGTCTAGCAGAGATGCTATATGGGTTATAGTATATCGACTCACGAAGGTTACTCACTTTCTTTTTTTCAAAGTAGGCCAGTCTACATAGCAGCTAGCTGAGATGTACATGAGGTAAATAGTCAGATTTTATGGCATACCAGTTAGCATAGTCTCAGATAGAGATTCATGATTCACGTATTATTTTTGGCAGAGCCTACAGTAGAGTCTGGGTACTAGGTTGAAGTTCAGTTCAACCTACCATCCGCAAACAGACGGGAAGTCAGAGCATACTATTCAGACTTTAGAGGATATGCTTCGAGCTTGTACACTTGATTTCGATGGATCTTGGGAGGATCACTTGTATTTAGTAGAGTTCTCATATAACAACAGTTTCCAGGCGAGCATTCAGATGGTACCCTTTTAGGCTTTGTATGGTAGGAGATGTAGATCACTCTTAGCTTAGGATAATATTGGCGAGAGGCAGATGCGTGATCCAAAAATGATTACTCAGTCGATTTCAGTGATCAGGCAGATCGAAAAGCATATCAGAGTGGCTCAGGATCGCCAATGCCATTAGAAAGATCAGCACCGTCGTCATCTTGAGTTCTCTATCGATGACCATGTATTTATGAAGATTTTGGCTACCCGTGGGGTTATCATATTTAGAGTATGGGGAAAGCTTAGTCCCAGATATATAGGCCCGTTCGATATTCTCGGATGAGTTGGAGATGTATCATATCATCTAGCTCTTCCACCATCTCTTCATGAGGTACACGACGTCTTTCACGTATCTCAGTTGCGCCGGTATATTCCATACCCAAGCCATATCCTAGATCATTTTGCGTTGGTTATTGGTACCGATCTATAGGAGAGACCCGTGTCTATTTTGGACCAGAGGGAGAAGATTCTCAAGAACCGGACTATCGGGTTAGTTCGAGTTGCTTGGGGGCATCACTCACTGGGCGAGTCAACGTAGGAGCACGAGGATGATATGCGTACTCGTTATCCATTTCACTTTAACTTGGGAGGTATACTTATTCGTATACACGTATCCTATCTTATCCTGTGAATGTGATTGATTGTTAGCTTATATGTTATGTCAGTTATTGTTTCTTTCTGATTTTTTATTATTGCCCAGTAAATTCCATGTTCATATGAGTTTTCTGCTTGTTTTAGTTCCGTGCTTGCTTTTTTGGAGTTTCTTGTTAGTTGATTTTGAATCCTTAAAAAAATTCCAAGGACAAAATTTTTCTAAGGAGGGGAGAGTTGTGAGACTCGTCTCACAGTATTCATATTTTATGCAGATAAGTATTTTTGTGTTATTTATTATATTTTATTGGTACTCGAGGAAGCTCAAAAATTCTCAAAATTAAAACTTTACTACCTGACTGGTATACCAACGGTATACTACAATATATCGACGGTATACTGCCTGGCAGATATTTGGTTTACTTTTCGAGATTTTCTCTATAAATAGTACTTGAGCTATATTTCTTTCTTTCTTTCTTTCTCTTTCTCTCTCTTCTCTTCATTTTTTTCTCTCAAGCTCGGAGCTTGGTCTTGAGACCTGGAGTGTGGTTTTTGAACCCCCTTCGTAGTGTTAGACTAGAAGATTTAGGCTGGGAGCTCGGTTTAGGCAAGTACACCTTGCCGATTTCGTGAACTTATTTTACTTTCTGTCATTTTACTTTTCTGGAGCTTTGGTTGTTGCTTTTTAGCTAGACATGCTTTACTATAGTTGTTCATATCATGATTTCTAACCTAGTAACCATTTCAGTTTTAATTTCTGGTAGAATCTTGTTTCGTCCATTTTTGGTAACTCGGTAACGGATACGGTACCGGAGTTGTGACCGTGAGATTTAGTCCATATTGTGATATGAGACTTACCCTAGACTTGTGTCACTACCACATCCTAAAAATAGGGGTATTTTTGACTTTTTATATATTATTAATATTGTGGTAGTTATTTTTAATGATTGCCTGATATGTGTATTTAATTTAAATAATTGTACGAGATGTGTATTTATATATTATTATATATATACAGTGTTCTTAATGTTTGAGCTAGTAGACTTGACCTAGAAGCCCACTAGATGAACACCTGACCGAATTATAGGGTTATGAATTTATATTGTATTATTTAGGATTTAATTATTTGAGATTGTAATTAATTACCGTGATTGTTACACCCTACCGTTGTTGCAATATTCGGAGCCCAGCCTTAGCCCATAATTTTCAACAAGTTATTGCATTCTAGACTTGACACACCAACTTAGGCACTGGACTTTTTCGTCACTCAAAATCATATTTCCTTGTGCTCTAAATTAATTGCACAATTTTCCATAACCGAAATCCTTATTTAATTCCCGTATCGCGCACCCGTGTCGTTGCCATCAATTTTGAGACACCAACTCAACCCATTTAGTCGGACCAATTAAAGGGTCCAAGACTGACACCAAGCCTACACCTTTCATGATCTTTGTGTAAATGCTCTCTTGTGCTTCATTTTAGCCGCACAATATTCATCGCGGACGTTTATTTAATTTCTAAATAAAATCCAACTTTGTATCGTGTGCGTTCCAATCGCAATTGGAGACAATCTCGACCCATTTTCGTGCAACACAAATTAGGGTAATATTCTGCTCTGAGTCTTCTTTACTAATGATATTTGTGTTCCAACTTAATTTTAGCCCCATGTATTTCTAATTAATTTTAGAACATCGCTTGTATTTGTTTCTAATTAAATTGGGGATACTAACTTTGACTAATCCTATTTTAACCCAATTTAATCCAAACCCTATTTATTAAGCCCATACAAAACATACAACACCCCCTCACCATACAAAACACCAAACACCAAATCGCCCACCAATTTTTCATCATTTCATGTGTTTGTGCAAATACCCAAATTTAAGGGGGCTCATTTACAAATATTGTATTAGGTGTCAACACCCCATTGGTTCAAACCAAATGGAAAACCCTAATATTTGTCTAGTCAACCCAACCCTCTCCTTGCATGAATAATTTCTTCATGTCAAATCCTGGCCACCCATTCAAAATGGGAGCATCATCACCACACATTCCCACTCACCATCTCTATTTAATATCTCCTCAATGCACTCTTCCCAAGTATGCCCTAATCCCCAAACCTAGGAAAGCCCCCACCTCTCTCTTTCCTCACTCCTCACACAAACTGTAGAAAATTTTCCATTTCTTCCCTTCTTCTTCTTCTTCTCTTCCTTCTTTTAAAAAAAAGAGGGAGGGAAAGGAAAACCATCTCCACCATTACTGTAGCTCCGGTCACCCTGTCCTGCCTAGCTCCTCCTCCGTCGACCACCCCTACACAGCACTCTCCCTCCGCCATCACCAGTACAAACCCCCCTCTTCCCCTCCGGCCACGAGAACCAGCACCACCATCATCATCAGAACCAGCACCACCACCATCATCAGTTCATCCGCCTCCCTTCAGCAGTCCCCCACGATCACGACCCCGGCGAGTCGTTCACCACCAGCCACCCCCACGACCCCGTTTCCCATCGATCAGACCCCGCCGGACGAACTCGCCAGTCCCGACAGATCATCCCCATTGACTGAACGCCGGAGCCGCTGCACGAGCCACTGTCTGCTCGTCGACTCCTCCACTCGTCGACGAGATCCTCCGCCGGTCGATTGGAAGCCTGCCTGGGCCGACCAGTCCCCGGAGCCGATCTTCCTCCGCTGAGCTCTGCCTGAGCTGCTGTCCTCGACCTCGAGCCGGCCATCTCCCCGACCAACAGTACACGACCACCCGAGCCTGCCTCCTCCTCTCCAATACACCACCTGGAATTTCCTCTCCGGCCAACCTCCCTCCTCCCGCTGCCACCTTACACCACCCTATCACCACCCCGGCACCACCAGCCCCCTCCACCAGCACCACCTTATCGTCTTCGTCGTCTTCGTCGTCTTCGTCATCGTCATCGTCATCGTCTTCGTCGTCTTCGCCAACCCCGTGCACGCACACAGGTTCGGTTCTCCCCTCGCGTATACGTACGCGTGTACGTATTTAATGTATTTTTGTATGCATGTATGTATGTAGTATATGTATTGGTATGTGTATGATTCGTATGTATATACATATACATATATATAGTGTATTTCTCTATTAGTATATATGTATATATGTATTCAACATATATATTAGTATATACGTATTCATAATATATGTTAGTATGTATTTTGGTATATATATATATATATATATATATATATATATATATATATATATATATATATATATATATATATATATATATATATATATATATATATATATACATATATATGTAGCATATGTATATGCTAGTATATATATATATATATATATATATATATATATATATATATATATATATATATATATATATATATATACAAGTATATAGTATATGTATTAAAATTGGTATATATATATATAAATATAGTATATGTATATTTTCACTGGTATATGTATATATATATGTATTCAGTATACGTATTCTTTCGTATACATAAATATTGGTTTTTGTATATATATAAAAATGTGGTATGTATATTTTTAAACATATATATATATATATATATATATATATATATATATATATATATATATATATATATATATATATATATAGTATAAAAATTCTATTTAGTGTATATACACTTATACATATTTTTTGTATGTAATTATTTGGTATGTATATATATTTAATTAATGATATATGCTAATTGATGAATGTATTAGGCGACCCGAGTGTAATTGCGGATGCCCCGTATTTACATTGAACAGTAACCCTGTTAATTATTAGAAGGCTACCATATGTACACTCACGTATTGGCGAGATCCGTATCACCGACTGTCTGAATTCATAGCAATTACAGACACGACACTCGCACAATTAGACGCGCACTTGACCCTAGTTGACTAGTGCCATACCTGGCATAGCCCCTGAGTTCAATGTATTATGATTGTGTTAGTGTAATGTCTGATGCAAATATTATATTTTATAATATGTCTATAGGACTGTTGGATCATCCAGATGATACTCTGGAACAGGACATTGGTAATACCAGCTAAGGACCCAAGGCGAGTACATTCTTTGATAATTTCCAATTATTTGATAATTTCTATAATTCCAGTATCTAGAAATGTTACATCTGATTCTTGACACTGTGCTACACGGATGTTTAGGATAATATAAACGAGAAAAGATTTGATGAATACGGGAAAATGAGGTCTTGTACGAAGACCCGCCCCTTCTTTTATTATTTACAAACAAGATTGTACAGATTCCATCCTACACGAGGATGTCTAAGTATAATTTATTTAATCTGGGTGAATATTGCTATAGGTGTCTGATCTGCAGTTGATCACTTTAGCCCTTGGACCACACGATGTTGAAGAAGTGCCGTGGAAGACAGGTAGCAGCTTCGAGGGTTGCTGAAGAGGGTGGATGCCCGATGCCAAAGTCGTCGATCCCTTCTCTTTGCCTGAGCTCCGGATTCTTCTCTCTCTCTCTCTCTCTCGACCCTTCAATTTGTTGACCTTGTTCCTCTGTTGATAGAGGTCTCTATTTATAGAGTTTTAGTGACAGTGACCACTCAATCGGTGTAAAAATCGAGTAGTGGAAAGTACAGCACCCTTTTACACAACGGTTAAAATAACCAATGCCTGCGTATAGATGATCTTTTGAATGAGCGTGTGACGCGGGTCCAACTAAGGGACAAAACGCGTATAATCGCTACAAAGATCACGGCGTAGAAGCTACGTAGGTAGGTATCCATCGTGTAGAAGAGGTTGGCATAGAAGCCAAATGTCTGTCACCATGGCATAGAAGCCAAATAGTTATCAAACCGACATAGAAGCCGAATAGGCGTAGAAGCCGAGTGGTCATAGAGGCCGAGTAGGTGTAGAAGCCGAGTGGTCATAAAGGCCGAGTAGGCATAGAAGCCGAGTAGGTACCGAGGCTGAACAGGCGTAAAGCCGAGCGGGCACCGAAGCTGAATAGGCGTAGAAGCCGAGCGGGCACCGAAGCTGAATGGGCGTAGAAGCCGAGTAGGCACCGAAGCTGAATGGTCACAGAGGCCGAGTGGATGTGGACGTTTTAGCCAGAATTATGGCTTTTGGAGATATAATCAAATCCCCAGCATTAATTGTAAAGATTTGCCATCATCCGGTGCATTAAACGCAGAGGCATATTTTGAAGGTCTGTCACTTGGCCTGCGCATGGTGCAGAGATGTGTCTCAGGCATCTGTCAGTATTTGGCACATTAATTGCAGAGACGTGCCTTGAGGGCCTGTCACCGTCCTGTGCATAAAAATGCAGAGACGTGCCTCGAGTCCCGTACGGAGTGCAGCTTTTGACGTGGCAGGCGGTTTGTCTTCCGTGGAGCGTAAGGGGCTCTCATCTGCCTGTGTAAAACTAGGCAGCGTATTCCTCTGTGTACGTAAAAGCGGTTTATGCAAGGGAAAATGGAAGTAAATGACAGCCTGGGTTGCAGTGTTGCGCCATCATCATATCCGTCGCCTGGGTAGTCGAGCAGTATTCCTTTGTCAAAAGTCGAGACGTCAGGTTCATTGCAGGATCTGACAGGTTCATTGCAGGGTCTGACAGGTTCATTGTAGGGTTTGACAGGTTCATTTTGGAGAATACGAAGTGTCCCTCGTACACTTCAATGCTGCACTGAAAGAGGATGAGTTTTACGCCATATAGGTGATGAAGCACCATGTTTATGCTGAAGCAGCCTGGGCATACTGCCCTACGCGGATGGTCCTTGAGCCCGTATTTCACGTTGTGCTCGGCGGAGAAGCTCTGTTTGCACGTTTGAAGGCTCTGAAATCCTCTGTTTATGCTGCTTTGCATCAGTATGCTGCGTAGAGCTATCCAGCATATTTTTTATGCTTCTACAAGACCCCCTTCAAAGCTTTTAAATTCCTCATAATTTGAAATTCTTTGAATGAAGCATGACCCGCTCCTCGTAACTCGAAATGTTTCTGAATGGAGTTTTGAAATGGTCAAGGCTGACTTTATGGCGGATTTTTTGGGGACCGGTGCTCTCTCTCGCCTATAAAAAGACTGAGGAGTTCTCCTGTTCTTCCCACACTTCCTTTATCATACAGAGATAATGGCCGGAGTTCGTCGGGTTGACTTGAGGAAGAAGGAGATCATGCTCTTCCAGCATGTAAGGAGCCAAAAAAGGCGGCGTCTTCGAGCAAATGTCCTCTGCAACGATGGATCATGGAAGGATATCATAGCCTCCTTTGCTCGGGATAATCAGCAACTTTGTATGGTGGTTCTTCGAGAGAGACAAAGAATCGTATTTCACCACGCTGCTTGCAAGTGGCACCTTCTTCCGTTACCTCTGGTGACGAGAGGCGGACAGACCAGCTCTGTCCCGATTTGAGTGGCGGTGGTCTGTAGGAAAGCAGATTTACCCTACTTTCCTTCTGTTGGAGGATGGGTCTGTGCCCATTTTTGTATCCTTCCGCCACTGATCATCTTCTTGTTCATCAACTGTGGATGTCGACGAACCGTCTTGGAAGAAGAGGAAGACCTTCACCAACGTGAGAACCTGTCAAAACAGTTTCTCGGTGCGATCTTCAGCCGACGATGGGGAAGTCCTTTGTAGACGGGATTTCCCTCATATATAGTCATGAAAAAAATGAAGAAAAACCCTTGTAGACTGGATTTCCTTCATATGTAATCATGACTTTAATCTTTAATAAAATCGTCTTTCTTCCGTGCATATGATCATATTGCCATACTTTGCTGTGAAGTCTGAATATGTGTAGCTTTGACACATCTGATTCTTTACGCCGACTCTTTTTTAGAAAGAGTGCTAAGTCCTGTCCTGTCTTTTACGCATAACTAGGGATGCGTAGAAAGCCGCTTTAGCATTCGAGTGTTTTAAACTGTCCTGCTATTTAGGAGTGAGGAACCGCGTAGAATCCTGAACTGTAACTTCTGATAAACAGAATTTCTTTGTTCAGACATCATCTTCAAGAATGATTTCTCGAAAATCCCTTGGAACAAGGCGAGAAATGGCTGTCAAACTGATTTGCCATCTTGGTAGATGAGATATTCAGACTAGAGTCTGGATGAACTTTGAATCGACCCATGAAGAAGAGTAATTTTTCAATGTTTGAACTCTGTATGCTTCGGGTACTTGGGATATCTTGAGGTCAAGAAGGAGTATCTTCTGTGTGAACTCCTGTAATTGACCGCCGTGAGGATCATTCAGATGTACGCGTACTTTTGGCCTGCATATCTTTCGGATGTGCGGGAAGTCATGGAGCACAAAATCATAAGTTGGCAGCCTCTGAGCATAAACTAAACACCATCGAGCGTGAGATCATAGACTTGTGGTTCCTGAGTGTGAAGTCGTAGGTTTGTAGCCTCTCGAGCATAAAAGCTATCGAGCACAAAGGCATCCGGGCGTAAAACCCGACTTGTAGCTGTCGAACGTAAAGTCGTAGATTCGTAGCCATCGAGCGTAGAAAGCTCCTTAGCGTAGAACTGTAGATTTGTTGCTTCTGAAAAGAAAATTTTTTGAGCGTGAAGTCGTGGATCCATCGCCTCTGAGCGTAAACTAAGCGCCACCGAGCGTAAGATCATCGATTTGGTATCTGCTGAGCGTGAAGTCGTAGGTTTGCCGCCTCTCGAGCATAAAAGCTATCGAGCACAAAGGCATCCGGGCGTAAAATCATAGACTTATAGCTTGCGAGCGTAAAAACTGTAGATCTATAGTTGTCGAGCGTAGAAAGATCCTTAGCGTAGAAACCACGAACCTGCTTTGCGCGAAAAACTTTTCGAATTCGCTGACTGTCCGCCTTCTCTGAATAAATAGGCTGACGTAGGACCCAATCATAACCGAATATTAATTAGCGGATTTGGTCCAGGGTCCGAGGAGTCACATCCGAACTCTATATATATCCCAAGTTTCTGAGAGAAAAACTTTCCATCTGTCTTCTGCGAGAGAAAGCTTTCGACTGTTCGAGTTTTTCTACGTTTCTTCTTCGAGTCTTCAAAGTCTTCCAACAATGGCCCCGAAGCAAGCTTCCTCCACTAAGGGAAAGAAGGTTGATTCTTCTTCTCGTTCTTCCGCTCAAGCGAGAGTGTCTCTGGTTGGACAAGGCAAACTTCATTCTGAACGGAGCATCCCGCCGACGAGTAGTGCACCCGGCCTGGAAGGTAGAGCTCTTGGAAAGAAGAGAATGACTGAAAATCCTTCGCACACGTTGAACGTGACCGCGCTAGGTCGTATTCTGTGCTAATAGCCTCTTCGAGGAAGATGATGCACGGAAATGTTTTATCTTTTACGCCCACATTCCTAATGTGTCAGCGTAAAAACTCTATTTTTTCCGCAGTCGAGCGTAAAAGCTTTGACCGTCGAAAACTTGGTGTATACTATTAAAATTTGATTTTTACGCTTGTGGATGAAAATCATGGCGTAATAACTTATTTTAATCAATCTGGCATAAAGCACAGACCGTATACCGCCAATCTTGAATTTTACGTTTTAAGGAAATGGATTCCAGCGTAAAGGCTCAAGTTTCACAGTCTCGGCGTAGAGCACGGACTGTTGATTTTCCTTTTTGCGGATGCTGCAAGTCCTGAAATGTCTAGTTAGGAACTGACATGTTTCTTCTGTGCTTTTGTAGTTAACTTACATGAGTCTCCGCTAGCTGAAGTGATGGGCTCTGCCGCCGGGATGCTGCACTCCAACTATTTGGAGGATCTGTCACACGTGACATTTTCTATCTCCGGGCCCCAGTATCCCGAAGGAAGGGCAATTCTGATATCGGCTCAGGGCAAGCGAACGCTGCTGAACTTGATCAATGGGGAGCCCCTAACGTACGTCGACGGGGAGCAATACCTGAAGCCGACTTTCCTCTTTGGGGACATGATCGACAAGCGGTCCCAAACAAAGCCCAAGAGAGAACTCTGGGTTTTCCCTGCCGTGGATTTGGTCTTGTATTTGCCCATTATGCCGAGAGACTACCCCATCTCGGCCTTCTACCATGCTACGCATCTCAGGAAGATGTCGTAGACGCTGACTCCCGATCTTCATGGTAAGTCAGGGAAGATCTTTCATCTGAGAGGAGCTGATCAGGGGTCGTTTGTCAGCCGCCGTTCTGGCTCTGTGACGCTGTTCAGGGGACTGTACCCGGGCAGTGTCCCGAGTGAAGACAGTTTGGTGATCCAGCCGGTTCAGCTACCGACTTTCTATAATGATTTTATGGGGCGTGGAGGAGTATATCCTAAGGTGAACCCTCGGTGCGGTGGGTGGATCACCCCTTCAAACCTTCGATGGGCTCGTTTAGTTGATTGGGCCTTGAAGCATTTCCAGACCGAGTTGGAGAACATTGGTCTGTTTGCAGCTGTGAGCGCTGCCGGTGTTGGGTTACCTCCTAATCCTAACCTGTTCCTGGTACTGATGGAGCGATATATTTCGCTCACCGGGACTTTTGCCACTCCACTGGGGGAGTTAGGATTGGCCCTGCATGAGATGGCAGAGATCTCAAGACTGCCGATGGGGGATACTCCATACGAAGAGTATGTTCCCTCGAACCGGGAGCTGGAGGGTTCAGACCCTCGGGTAGTGGAGGTTTATCAGGAGCTGATGTGCCACTACCTCGCCTGCACCGCTTTTTATGATGAGCACTCAGATTTGGCTCACATCAGCAAATGGACGTCTTATCTTTTCTTCCACCGGTCTAGGACTGCTAAACCAGAGAAGGTATTAGAGGGCAAGGATCTGCCTGTGAATCCCCTGAGTGCGCTTAATGCTCAGGTAGTTGACGATCTCATAGTGGATGCTGGTGCTCCGGACTGGTTCCTCGACGAAGGGACAGGGAAGTATCCTGAAGGCACTAAGGCCTATAGTTATTTGAGGCGCTGTCGCAGGCCTCTGTCCAGGGAGGCTCAACTGGCTGGCTTCCTCTCTATATGGCTGCACCGAATAGTACTGCCTGGCGTCGCATCTGTGGACCGCATTCACCGTAACACGCTGTGGCCTGCAGTGAGTCTGGTGTTCGGGGCAAGACTGGGCTTGCTCCCTGCCATGGTATGCCGTATACAAGCTGGCCTGAGGGCCATGACTGACGGGCTGCTCGTCGATGAAGTTCGGCGTGATAGCTTCCCCAGGATAGAATTACCATACCTGTACTTGATGGGGTGGTTAATTCTCCATAACCCCCGGGTGATGTCTCCCGGTTCCGGCAGTAGTTCGGGGGTGAGTTTCTTGTTGAACTAGCGGAAGTCTTCCTGGAACGTGAACACAGTTATAGACTGTCGGCGGGCGCTAGGCTTCAGTCATAGTTGGAAGCTTTTCTGTACCGTCCCTCCTATGCATCGCAATCAATCGGGGATTAGGCTCGAGGATTCGGGTAGAGAGAAGACAATTCTTTCTCCCAAAGCTTTTAATTGGTTGGTCTGTATCAGACCATCCCATCTGCTGTACAGAAGCGAAGATCATTGCTTCTTGGAGCCCTACTTGCCCAGTCAATTTGCCCGACAGTTTGGGTATGATCAGTTGCACGTGGGTAACGCCGTCACTAGCTTCAGGTCCAGAGGTGGACTCATTGATGGAGGGAGGGGATGGCGATATTTTATCATGGGCTATACTGCGGCAATTTTTATTGTGCCCGTCATTACACTCTCCACGGAGCTGCGCATCCTGCATTCGTATGCCCAGTTCTATGTGGCGACGAACACCTTCCATCACGATTTTGATATGCATGGAAGCTTTAGGGTGCCCTCTTCCAAGCCTGGGGGAAGAGTTGAAGTCCCCTCGGTTTCTTCCGACGAGGGTGAGTCCGTTACCCCGGATGAGCCTCTGGTGTCGGTCCCTAGGGGTGAAGTACCTCCGCCTGCAGGGGCTTTGGCAGTTCTTGGGAAGCGAAGGGCTCATGTTCCCAAGGAGACTTCCCCTCGTAAGAGGAAGAGGAAGACGGTAAATCGTTCTCTCCGGATTCCTGGCATTGAGGCTCTTGGAGGTGAGCTTGCATCTCCCCGTGCTGGGGACGATTCTTTGATTGGAGGTTCCTCGCCTTTTAGAGAGGGACCTTCTACAGTTCCGGCTGGTGGAGCCGGAGAATCTCAGCTGGACACTGGTGTCGCGGCTATTGCTTCAGGTAGTGGAGCAAGGTCGCCTTTGGGGCTGAGTATAATAAAGTTCCGCATACCTCTAGCCAGATCGGCATCGGGAGGGACTTCTGTCGCGCCTGCGAGTGCACCTAGCGCGATTCCAGCCGATGATCCTCGGTTGGATTTGGAGGAGGACTTGGAAGACTATCTGTCAGCTTCTGTTAGCAGACCCCCTTTCCCAGGTATGACAGCTTGCCTAGCATCATTAAGAAATGATTTAGCTGTACAGGCTGCGGATGCGACATATATGCCGTCGGTCCCGGGTAAATGTCGTCTTCACGCCTTTTCTTTTAGGAAAGTTAATATTATGTTGATATTAACTTCCTTTCGTCCTCCTTTCAGGGGAAGACCTCTTTGGGGAGGGCAGTGTAGATGCGTCCTTTGGCTCTGGCGGTGACACGGAGGTACCCGATTTTGAAGAGGAGATATCTTCGGGCGTTGGTTTGCCTGTCGAGGAGACTCCGATATCTCAAGAGGAGGACGAGCCTATTATCGCGACAGTACCTCCTTTGAGTACGTTGGTATCTTCGTCCGGTGTTGGCGCTTCTTCTTTCGTCGCAGCACCTGCTAAGGCGACGGCTGTGGCGACATCATCTGTGGCTATTCCTGGAGGGGAAGTTGCCACGATCGCGGACACTCCTCGCGTTCATGCGGACCTAGTTGCGCTGATCGAACAGTACATCGGTATCTTTTAACCACTTTGAGAACGCTAATGTCAATGGTGTTGGCGAAGAAGCTGGACTTTGCGTCGCTGAAGAGATCCTTTCGGTTCTTGATAGAGGCGATCCGGAAATTTGATGATACCGGGGTAGCTGACGCGCTGGAGGCGATGGTTAATGGTTTGGAGCAACCCAATAACGAGTACCTGCAGCTAGCTCGAGGCAACATTGAAGCTCTGGTCCAAGCCAGATACGACTCCTTGACTGCGCATCTTGTTGAATAGATGGAGCCTCTGAATAAGTCCATCGTGGCTCAGCAGCAGGAGATGGATCATGAGCGTGTCCAACTGGAGTATATCGTTCCCAAGTTGACCCGGTGCGAAGCCGAATATGAGAAAAAGGTAGCGAGGGTCCGCATATTAAAAGATGAACTTGCTCATGCCGAGGCGAAGGCTCTGTCTTTGTCGGCAGCCCGAGATATGCTGAAGGAGCGACGTGCGGCTGTTCAGCAGAACCTGACACATGTGGGTGTTATCCATGCTGATTTTGTACGGGCTCGGTCTGAGCTAGTTGCTTTGAGTAATGATGCCGCAAGGTTGGAGCGGACTCGTGACGACGTCTTGAACTCCCGGGATGAGAGGATGGCCGTACTGGCGCAGCAGCTTCGCGACCTGACCACTCCCCCTTCATGATGTACTGTTGCTTTTGCTTTTCAATGTACTCTTGCTCTTTTCTGGGAATAATAAAGAGGCTTTTCATCTGACTTTGTAGACCCATCATTTCGGAATGTAAATGACAAGTTTGGGTGAAAGTGATATCAGAGGTGGTATGGACGTGATATACTTTCGGTAAGTTTTAGCAGAGCATATCTATTCAGGGGTCGTATGGACATGATAGAATATGATCCAACTAGTTTCGTTTTGAAAGTAGTTTTGTCAGAATGAGGTCTTCGCCATATTCCGCTTGAGCAGAGGAGGTTTAAGCAAAGTACCTTTTCAGGAATTTGCCATTGATAGGAGCCATTAGCAGGTCTCCATTAGGCTGGGCTAACCTGTAAGCGCCGTTTGAGAACGTTATCTCGATTACGTAAGGGCCTTCCTATTTAGGCTAGAATTTGCCTTTACTCCTGTGAGTAAGAATCATCGACCTTCTTACAGCTAAAACTAGCTCGCCGACTTTGAACACTCTTTCCTTTACATTTTGATTTAAAAGTTCTGGAAATACGTGCTTGGTAGAGCGCGATGCGCTGCTGAGCTTGGAGGCATTTCTCGTCTAATCTTTCTAGCTCTTGAAGCCTTAACAGGTCATTCTTTTCTTGAGTTAACTCGTTAGCCACGGCTATCCTGAGTGACGGAATTTGAATCTCGATGGGGAGAACTGCTTCACTCTCGTAGACCAATGAGAATAGCGTGAAACCTGTCGGTGCTCGTACCATGGTACGGTATTCCCAGAGATATTCTTCCAGCTTCTCGTTCCAATCTCTTTTGTTCGAAGAGACGAATTTCTTCAAAAGTTTGATGATGGTTTTGTTGAAGGCTTCCGCCAAACCATTAGCAGCCGAATAATAGGCCGTAGAGGCCACGTTTCGTATCCGATTTTTATCACAAAATCGGTAGAACGCATGGCTGATGAACTGAGGCCCATTGTCATGGATTATCCTTCGGGGAACCCCAAAGTGATAAATGACGTGATGCTTGATGAAGCTGGTCACATTAGATGTTTTTACCTCAGTAAGAGGGATCGCCTCTGCCCATTTGGAGAAGTAATCCGTGATGGCCAGTATGAACCGGTGACCTCTGGAAGAAGATGGGTGAATAAGACCAATGATATCCATACCCCATGCTTCGAAAGGCCAGGATGCAACCGTAGGATGTAGATGTTCGGACGGTCGATGTATGAAGTCCGCATGAACCTGACAGGCACTGCATCGTCTAGCATACTGGATTGCGTCTGCGATCATAGTGGGCCAGTAATAGCCCATTCTCCTGATATGATCCTGTAGCTTAGGACCGGGTTGATGCGCTCCGCACACGCCGTCGTGAGCTTCACGGATATTTTGCTGTGCTTCATCACCAGAGAGACATCGTAATAAGAGCCCGTCGTAAGATCGGCGATATAGGCATTGCGACGATGCGTCAAAATAGAAGCGTAGTGATCGTCTTTTGATAGATGTTGCCACTTTAGGATCTTCTGGCAAGATTCTGTATGCTACGAAATCTATAAAGGGACTTCTCCAGTCTCTCCTGGGCGGATCTGCATCCACCGTGTAGCTATGTTCTATGTGAAAGTTATTTTTCACACAGAATAAATCTCTGTTAAGAAGGATTACCGAATTCTGCCTTCTTATAGGGGTGGCTAAATCTGCAGCTAGACTTGCTAGGGCATCTGCTTCCAGGTTTCGAGACCGAGGTACATGCTCCAGGAAGAATCCCTTAAATGTCATGGCTATCTCGACCGTTGCTCGATGATAGGGGATGAGGTCGGGATTCCGGACTTCATATATTCCTCTGACTTGATTGACGATCAGCAGAGAATCACCAAAGGCTTCCAGCGATTCGACCCCCAGATCTTTAGCGACTTAGAGCCCGATTAGTAGAGCATTATATTCTGCCACATTGTTAGAACAGGGCTCGCTAAGAGAATATGCTCGGTAGATAACGAGTTTATTAGGAGTGACTAGGATGATCCCTACCCCTGAAACCACGTTTCCCCTGGGACCAGTTCTGGAGGCGCCATCGAAGAACATTTGCCATGCATCGCCTTCTGTTGCAGAATTATACTCTGCAACTTCGTCGGGAATGTCCTCGTACAGTTTAGAGGCTTCCGAGATCGGATGAGCAGCTAGAAAGTCAGCCATTGTTTGGCCTTTGACGGACTTTTGAGGGACGTACACCATGTCTTATGGCATTAATAACATCGCCCAAGTTGCAAGTCGGGAATTGAGAACACTTGGCTTGCTCATCAGTACCCGAAGAGGATTGATCCGGGAGATGATATGAATGGTTTGGCCCGTGACATAGTGTCGTGTTTTCTGAATAGCGAACATCAGAGCCAAGCACTCTTTCTCCACAAGGTTGTACTGGTGTTCGGCCCCGACCAACATCCTGCTGAGGTAGTAAATAGCCTGCTCGTGGCCCATGTCATTCTTTTGTACGAGAAGAGCTCCCAGGGAATGATCTATTGCTCGGACGTACAGCACGAATGGTTTTCCTATGACAGGAGGTACCAGAACCGGCGGGCTAGTGAGGTAGCGCTTGATATCTCCGAACGCTTGCTGACAGGCTTCGTCCCACACGAAGGATACACCTTTCTTCATGAGACGAGAAAAGGGCTGGCATCTCCCAGAGAGGTTGGATATGAATCTCCGGATATAAGCCAAACGACCTTGAAATCCCCTGAGTTCCCTCAGATTGCGGGGCGGTCGCATTTCTAAGATGGTCTTGACTTTATCAGGGTCCACTTGAATGCCTTTGGCTGTGATGACAAATCCTAGAAATTTGGTGCATCAATTCAAATACTGTCTTCAAGTCTTGGATGTGACTATCCCTGAGGCAATTTTTGACAGCTATATCGTCCACGTAAGACTTCACTGTCTTGCGTAAATGCTTATGGAATATGTTGCTCATAGCCCGTTGGTATGTAGCCCCGGCATTCTTTAATCCGAAGGGCATGACCGTATAGCAATATACCCCCAGTGGGGTCCGGAAGGCAGTATGCTTCTCGTCTTCAGGATACATCTTGATCTGATTGTATCCTGAAAATCCGTCCATGAAAGACATACGTTCAAAATCGTATGTATTATCAATTATGACGTTTGTGATGGGAAGAGGGAACTCATCCTTGGGGCATGCCGCATTCAGATCTCGGTAATCGATGCAGATACGTACTTTCCCACTCTTTTTCATGACCGGGACAACATTGGCGACCCAGTCGGGATGTTGTTCCTCACGAATGAAGCCGCAGGCTATCAACTTCTTGACTTCAGCTTCAATAGCGTCCATCATGTCCGGGCGGAATTGGCGTTGGTGCTGCTTCACAGGCTTTGAGTCGGGCAGTATGTCGAGTTTATGCGTAGCTACCTTTGGATTAAGACCTGGCATGTCCTCATAATTCCATGCAAAGACGTCGATATACTCTTTTATCAGCTAGGTAATTTCTTCCCTTCCTTCTTCGGAAAGGTCGTTACTAATAAATATTGGCTTTGGTGAAAGTTTATCCCCTACGTCGATCTGGATAACTTCATCTTTAGTGGGAGGTTCTCGTTGCTCGAAGCAGAACTCCCATTGTGTATCCATCTGCTGAGCCCAAGCGTCACTCTCGAATGGTTCGAATTCTTGTTCGTCTGATTCGAAGGGATCCGTCACTACCATATTTGCTGATAATGTTTGCTCGAGAGCATGAGATGAGCCGGAGGGCGATGAGCCATTTTGAAAGGAGGGAAAGATATCCTCGTTTGACTTAGAAGTCGTAAGGGAGGTGGCATACCCTAACCCGGAACGGGTTTGTTGATAGTGGGGATTGCCGAGCAGCGGTGTTCGTCTGCCTTTCCCGTAGTTGAGACCTGGTTCCATCCTCAAGTTGTAACCCATATTTTGCATGATCTTCAGGGCTTGCGGGCTGTACCTGTAAACTTGCATTTCACCAGAGTCGTCATCAAAGGAATCCTCTTGTATAGTCTGTTTGTTGTACATGCGGCCGAAGACTATGAAACACTGGCCGTTGCGGGTTGGTGGAACAATGAAGATAGAATCTTCATGTGGCCCATATGTCATGGTGACATTGGCTGCTGACGTCACTTCCCATATGTACGGATGATAGGAATCTATAGCTGCCAAGAATTTTTGTGCTATAGGCGCTATATCGTCATGGGGAGAGGGTTCCTGATTTGGAATCTGAGCATCGATATACTGGAAAAGAGGTCCATTGTTATTATCAGAAACCGCATTCCTGGTTGCATTTACATCACTTGGCTGCTTGTTGCACCGAAGGTTGATGATTAAGGGCAGAGGTTTCTGGTTCAGAGTGATCACTAGAGGATCACCCCCTTTCCCTGACCTGGTCTCGTTCAGGTGGATAGCTATCGGTTCTGCGGCTTTTGGACAGGAAGTTCGTCCTTTCACCGTAATTGACAGAGGTTGCTCGGCGGAAGGCTTTTCAGGCTCCCGGTGGGATTCATTCTCTGCTTGTGCTGACACCTCTTCCGTGTAGTCTTGAGAGTATAACACGGCATCGGAGTAGTAGGATTCTACTCCTTTAAATGGGTTTAGGTCAGCAATCTCCATTTGTACTGTCCCTTGGGCATCTATATATTTGAAGCATTAATGTAGGGTCGAAGGAACGATGTTGTGGTCGTGGATCCATGGTCTTCCCAGCAGGATATTGTAGGACACCTCCGAATCGATGACGTAGCATGTAGCCACCGATCTGAGATTGCCAATCTGGATCCTCAGGCAAATTTTTCCCAACGGCTTACTTCTTTCGGCGTTGAAACCCATAATAGTAGTGGTGGAGTAAGCCAGTTCGCTGGTAGGAATCCTCAGCGGTCTAAGCAGACTATGAGGAATGAAGCTGATTGAGGATCCTGGATCTATGTGAATCCGGTCGACCTCCATGGAACCGACGTACCCGGTGTGGTAGAGGGGTCTGTCATGCCTATTATGTTTTAACAGTATGTCGTCTTGAGTGAAAGTGATGTTTGGGACCACCTCCATCACACTGTGGCACCGAGGACACGCCACGGGTTCTTCATCAGGGGACTTGAGTTGGGTCAAGTATGTATCCGCCTGTATCAATGCCTCACTCAGGGCTAGACGAGTGTCTTGGGAGAGCCTGAGTAGCTCAAAAATGGACAATCTGGCTGGTGCATTAGCTAGTTGGGCCAGGATGTCGAAGTTGTACGGCTTTTCTAAACCTTTGTTTTGAATGTTTTTCACAAGTTTATCGAAGCATACTTCTTTCTGCTTTTTCTTGTCCGCTGAAGTTGATCTCGAAGGACCGGCCTCTGGTACTGCGGGCTCTGGTTCTGAAGGTTTGGCCGCTGAAGCATCTGCAGGTGCATCTTCCTGACTTGCTCCCTAGTCCTTGAGGTAAGCCTTCCCTGAACGGGTTGTTGCGGAAAAAGCCTCATCTTCGTCCGATGTCGAAGAAGTTGCAACCATATGGCAGGGTTTGCATTTGGAGTTTTTCCTGGACTTAGCTTTAGTAGCATTAGTCGCTTTTTCGAGCTCCGACACCAAGTCTAGGTGAACCCAAATAATCTCGCCTCTCTGGGTAGTTAGGGGTAACAGGTCATGATTTTGACCCCTAGCCGGAGGGAGATTAACGATGTTCATCGTCGTCCGAGAAATAGGGGTAACACCGTCCTGTACTTCTTGGGGAGGCAGATTTCCAAATTATAGAGAGATCATGTTGGCCGTGACCGTCTTCTCGCTATTGCGCAGGATGATGGCTTTAGCATCGATCAGCTCTTGGATCTTCCTTTTCAGTATGTAACACGCCTTTGTCGGGTGGTGCACGTATCTATGGAAGATGCAGTACTTGGGGTTGTTGGCACTGCCGACTTCACTGGGTCGCCTCTCCTCCGGAAGGATAATCTTGCCACTTTTGACGAGACACTCGAATATACTCGGGATATTGTCGTCGTCGAAAGAGTATACCTCGACGGGCCTGGAAGTCCCAGGTTTTGTCTGCGTGGTTGCCGTAGTCTTTTGTCTGGACGTATTGATTGCCAGAGCTTCTTTTCCTTTGCGAGGATGGTCGCCGTTGGGGGATGACCTCTTGCCTCTGTCAGAGGTAGAGATCATGATGCCATTGTCATGCGCCTTGCGACTGTTGTCCTCGGCGGCTACCGCTGAAATGATGAACGAGGGCCAATCATGGAACTGATATGGTCCTGTGAACACCGAGATCACGGGAAGAAGGTTCTTCCTGCAAATGTCTACCAACGCTGAGTCTGGAACTCCTGGAGGCATCTGTAAAGTGGCTTGGCGAAAATGTTCGACGAAGGTGCGAACGTCCTCCTTCTCCCTTTGCTTGACTTCGATGAGAGAGGACATAGACATGTCCATTCCTCCCTCGTAGAATCGTGTGAAGAATAAAGCCTTGAAGTCTTTGAAGGAAGTAATGCAGTTGTCTGCCAGGCTGCGGTACCACTGGTAAGCTACTCCCGAGAGACAGCCTTTGAACACCCGGGTGAGGAGGGCGTCATTCCCTTGTAGCAACACCGTCATCATACTAAAATAGTTCATGTACTGACTTGGTGATGTTTTTCCCTCGAACAGGGCCATAGTCTGAGGTTTGTACCTCGGAGAAAAAGGGACCTCTTCCCAGATAGCTGGGTATGGCTGGTTGATTCCTAACTTCTTGAGCTGATCTTTGTGCTTCAAGGCATCAAATTGGGCTTTCAACTCCCGCACTGCTTGCATCAAATTTTTAGCTGGTAGCGAGGCCATGGAATGGTGCGGCGTCGGTTGTATCATAACTTTCGCAGGAGGTGGTACATTCTCCGAGTGAGGAAGTGAAGGACCAGCTGACTCTTGATCAAGAGCAGGCTCTTGGATCGTGTTGGATGGTGGTAGGTCCACCCCCACGCGTATCTGAGTAGGCGGAATCGACGTTTGAGCCATAGCAGTCGCCTGTTGAGTTAGCATCATTTGGTGCATGTTCTCCATCATGGATTGTATTTGCTTCAGAGATGTCTCTAGTGTAGTAATGCGTTGCTCAGCGTTCCCTGGTGGCGAGGCTTCCTCGTGTTCGTCTTCAATGGCATAAACTCCCATCTCCCTGGGCGTTATTGAAGGATGAGTATAGGTCGCTGCAAAAGTTGACTCTATACTCTCAGTATCTGATTCGGGAGACTGACGACCCCCAGCCTCGGAATCAGAAGAGCGCGAAGTCAGTTGTCGTGACTTTGAACGAGTGTTCTGGAACACCACGGCTTCGGCGTCCCTAAGGAGCATGTTGAATTTTCTTCGGCTCGGAGTTCTAGAGGACGGACGTCTTGAGCCTGAGCTCCCTCCAGGTATATGTGAAGCCATGTTCACAGATGCTTGCGTGGGCTCTTCTTCTAGGAAAGATGGAGAGTAGCTCAGCCGGTCGAAAATCGGCCGTCTTGCTTTAGAACAGCAACAATCAATTACAATCCTGTGACTGTTACAATAGCGCTCGCTAGGAGGCGTAACAGCCATGCTGGAATATCCCCTCTTCTTGCGTTTCTAGATTAGATACTTGCGCAGGTCAGGAGAAGTTGTAGAAGAAGAAGATGATGGCTTGATCCTTCTGTTCCCATTGGTGGGCATGCGAACGATGGGAGTCATAGTCTTCGCTGTGCCACCCGTATACAACAGGTTGGCCATCTGGGTGGCGGATAATCCTCGGGGAAGGTGTCTCTCCGCAGCTGGAGCCTTCTTTACGCTTAGGGACTTCGCCTGGCGTAATTTGGAGCTTCGCTTATGTTGGCGTAAAGCTGAGGATGTCCTTAGGCGGCCATCAGCATCTCGCGTAATTCGGAGGGCGTGCAGATTGTTCCCTTGCTAGCGTAAAGGCCGAGAAGTTGAATGGTCCGCCGCTTGCTTTCCCTTACGGAGATCACAGGGATCATCTGGTTCTCCGTAGAGGTCAGATATTGTTTTACGCGCAGAGCGTGTCTTGTACTTTTGATTTGGCGTTGAGGCTTTATCAGAAGTTTTGTCTATTCCGCCAGGGACGGGAGACTAAATTTTATGCGCAGAGCACGGAGTATACTTCTGGGTTAGCGCTAAGGCATTGCCAGAAGTTTTGTCGGTTCTGTCAGAGACAGGCGACTGAATTTTACGCGCAGGGCGCGGAGGGAGCAATGCTACAACCTCATTGGTCGGAGAGATCGGAGAACCTACAGGAATAGTAGAGGATGTCTTGGGCATCCAGACCTTACGCAGCTTCCTGTTGTTTTGGTCGGAGAGAGAGTAAGAGCTGCCCCTTGTTCGGAGCATATCTTCGTAGGTAGACTGGTCGAACTGGACGACCAGTGTCTTCTTCACGGTTCCCACGGATACCGCATCGTGTTGAGCAATAGCTTCCTCATCAGAAGAGAAAGACGTCCCCAGCAGAGTCGCCATCTTGTTTAGGATAATATAAATGAGAAAAGATTTGATGAATACGGGAAAACGAGGTCTTGTACGAAGACCCGCCCCTTCTTTTATTGTTTACAAACAAGATTGTACAGATTCGATCCTACACGAGGATGTCTAAGTATAATTTATTTAATCTGGGTGAATATTGATATAGGTGTCTGATCTACAGTCGATCACTTTAGCCCTTGGACCACACGATATTGAAGAAGTGCCATGGAAGACAGGTAGCAGCTTCGAGGGTTGCTGAAGAGGGTGGATGCCCGATGCCAAAGTCGTCGATCCTTTCTCTTTGCCTGAGCTCTGGATTCTTCTCTCTCTCTCTCTCGACCCTCCAATTTGTCGACCTTGTTCCTCTGTTGATAGAGGTCTCTATTTATAGAGTTTTAGTGACAGTGACCACTCAATCGGTGTAAAAATCTAGTAGTGGAAAGTACAGCACCCTTTTACACAACGGTTAAAATAACCAATGCCTGCGTATAGATGATCCTTTGAATGAGCGTGTGACGCGGGTCCAACTAAGGGACAAAACACGTATAATTGCTACGAAGATCACGGCATAGAAGCCACGTAGGTAGGTATCCATCGTGTAGAAGAAGTTGGCATAGAAGCCAAATGCCTGTCACCATGGCATAGAAGCCAAATAGTTATCAAACCAGCATAGAAGCCGAATAGGCATAGAAGCCGAGTGGTCATAGAGGCCGAGTAGGCGTAGAAGCCGAGTGGTCATAAAGGCCGAGTAGGCGTAGAAGCCGAGTAGGCACCGAGGCTGAACAGGCGTAGAAGTCGAGCGGGCACCGAAGCTGAATAGGCGTAGAAGCCGAGCGGGCACCGAAGATGAATGGGCGTAGAAGCCGAGCAGGCACCGAAGCTGAATGGGCACAGAGGCCGAGTGGATGTGGATGTTTTAGCCGAAATTACGGCTTTTGGAGATATAATTAAATCCCCAGCATTAATTATGGAGATTTGCCATCATCCGGTGCATTAAACGTAGAGGCATGTTTTGAAGGTCTGTCACTTGGCCTGCGCATGGTGCAGAGACGTGTCTCAGGCATCTGTCAGTATTCGGCACATTAATTGCAGAGACGTGCCTTGAGGGCCTGTCACCGCCCTGTGCATAAAAATACAGAGACCGCGTGCCTCGAGTCCCGTATAGAGTGCAGCTTTTGACGTGGCAGGCGGTTTGTCTTCCGCGGAGCGTAAGGGGCTCTCATCTGCCTATGTAAAACTAGGCAGCGTATTCCTCTGTGTACGTAAAAGCAGTTTACGCAAGGGAAAATAACAGTAAATGATAGCCTAGGTTGCAGTGTTGCGCCATCATCATAGCCGTCGCCTGGGTAGTCGAGCAGTATCCCTTTGTCAGAAGTCGAGACGTCAGGTTCATTACAGGATCTGACAGGTTCATTGCAGGGTCTGACAGGTTCATTGCAGGGTCTGACAGGTTCACTTTGGAGAATATGAAGCGTCCCTCGTACACTTTAATGCTGCACTGAAAGAGGATGAGTTTTACGCCATATAGGTGATGAAGCACCCTGTTTACGCTGAAGCAGCCTGGGCATACTGCCCTACGCGGATAGTCCTTGAGCCCGTATTTCACGCTGTGCTCGGCGGAGAAGCTCTGTTTGCACGTTTGAAGGCTCTGAAGTCCTCTGTTTACGCTGCTTTGCATCAGTATGCTGCGTAGAGCTATCCAGCGTATTTTTTATGCTTCTACAACAGACTAGTATATAGATTGGATCTACAGTCATGATATGTTATATTGATTATCGTGTTGACATTGTACACGACATTGATATTTAGACCTTGTACATGATATATTAGATATTGCTCGTGTATCGTGACGTGTCATGGTTGGATCCACTATACTAGTTGGGGGTGGGGAAGTAGTTAGTAAGAAATATGATCATATCCCTCTTGTACAAGTATAGAATAATGTTAGTGTTAATCATACTCCTCACGTATGATTAGCCAGGCCATATAGCTTTCGTACATGTTCCCAAGCCGATCACATATCGAAGCTACTATTTCAAACACTTAGAATAGTTATAGTTCTCTATTTTAGATCATATACTATCACCCGTATATGATATTGTACCTCGTTCTCTTTATTTCATATATTCACTAACTGTATCATATTGCCTGTCTCTTTATATTGCTTGTCTCTTTATTTTGCCATTGCATTTATTCATTGTCTCTCTCAGTATATAGCATTATCTGTTTATTGTTTTATAGTCCTTATCAATTAAATGGAACTGTTATTTGAGATGTACTTTGCTCCTTCCTGACTGAAAATATTTTTCCAGACTATGCCTTAGAGGACTGGTGTCCGACATTTTATGGACCACATGGAGAGTAGCTGCAGATTTGGACTTGGTAGTTCAGTTATGATTCCGGGAGGTCTAGCCGGAATCACTAGTTATCTAGTTAGTTTCTTAGCAGATTATTTTGATACCGAATTTGTCTTCGGCATACTTTGTTGAGACTTGGATTTATTGTTGAGTTAGATTATTTCTATTAGACTTGTGTTGCATTTTATTTTATTTTCTTCGATATCTTATCGTGCTGTAGTTATGTGATTGAGTATGTTATTCATATTATATTGTGCTATCTGTGTCTCCTTATGGAGTTGGATGCTCGTGAGAGATTGTTTAGATAGTATCATGACCTAGACATCGTTCTACCGTCGATGCTGCGGCGTAGGCTGGACGTACCCACGTACTCGTGCCCCAATTCTGGGTGCGGATCATGACAACTTGACTTCTTGTTAGACTTGGTTCTGGTAATTTTTGGGGTTTGATTTGGGTCCCAAAAATCAGACTTAACTTTAACCATATTTATCCTTGGAAATCGGCATACCGATGGTATACTACAGTATACCGACGATATACCTATTTTGACCAACTTAGATTTCTGGATATTTTCTGTGAACCCTACCGGCATACGGACATTGTACTACAGTGTACCGATCCTTGAAGACATTATTAAGCAACTTCAGGATATTTGTCTTGGCCGACATACCGACGGTATACTACAGTATACCGAAGGTATACCGACTTGTGGAACTTTGTTTTCCAGAACCTTTCTTGCCTACTTGGAATGACATACTGACGGTATACTACATTATACCGACTATATACTGATTTGTTGGACTTCAGACTTGTTGTGTTTTTTCTATCTCTTGACCAGTATATCGATGTTGTACTAGACTGTACCGACGGTAACGATCACACTCTTTCTTTAGGAATTCTTGGGTTTTCACGATTTTATTTTGATTCTTCTGGCTTTTGCTTGGACATGCGATGACTTGACCTAATTGTACATAAACTTACATAGCTTCAGATGACTTGACTTGGCTTTACACAATTTTACCCGGCTTTGCTCGGCTACACGTGATGACATAATTGACTGGACTTGACTTGGAATGACTTCACATGGCTTCATCAGACATGGTTTGGCTTAGTTTTACTTGGCTTCATCTGGATGGACATGGCTTCACATGGTTGTACATGGCTTTACCTGGCTTCACTTGGATTCGCATAGCTTGGTTGTTGTCGTGGCTTACATGTGTCTGTTTGTGCAATGTATATTAAAACTTTTTTATATTATTATTAGAACTTGTTTTATTACATAATGTCTAGGATGGATTCTGCGGAATGCCATACCCGGATTCTTACAAGAAACTGCTAGGGGTTATTAACTCGAGATTCACTTAGTACATGTCTTAGATTTTTCCTAGATTGCATGCAGTCCTATTTATTCATATGGTTATCTTGTGGAGTATCTTGTGGAGTATCCAGTAGTTTATCTTATAGAGTATCTTGAGGAGTATCCGGTGCTGGTTTGTGCATATGGATATCCCAGACAGATTGTAGGTGCATGCGATCAAAAGGAACTCTAGTACCATATTGCATTATAATTGTTAGTAATTAGGATTCTGATAACCCTAGTTAGTTAAAGTATTAAGCCGTACTTATATAATTTGTCGTGCTTTATGGATGATGGTTAGTCTAGGCTTACATGATCATACCTTTATTTACTACACTTGTTATTCTATTTTGTATATCAGTTCAGGATATGTCTCTTTTGTAGGTTTACAGTATTTCTTTTATTTTTATGAGATTATTTACATTCAGTCTTTACTTCAGTATTTGTATTGCTTGTGTTGTTGGTTTTAAGTTCCTAGATTAGTTTTTTTTTGGTACTTGTTATTTGTGGGTCTGACCCCACTGGTTTTGCATGGCCAGATCCTGTAGCAGCACCGGAGGATATTTCGTACTCTCTTGAGGATGGTGATCACCAGGAGTACCAGGACACTTGAGTGGATTTTCTTACTTTCCCACTCTGATGTACATTCTACTTTTATTGGTGTTTAGCCACTGAACACATGTTTAATTCGTATTTTGGATTGATTAGTTAGTCTACGGGCAATAGCATTATTGACATATCCTAGGGTTGATCATGTATGACTTAGATTCTGGCTAGTTTATTCATTTTGTGTTTACTAGCTTCATGATCATATGTATATTATAGTTTGTGATGCTTTACTATTATATTTTAGCTGATCTTATATCTTATTATTATTCTTATTGTTCTTGTGATTGAGACACTAGGGTTTGTTGGACCTAGGCTTAACTGTTGGTTTGTAGTAGGAACCCCTCATGTCTTACAGCTTCACAGTATATATGGAGTACCAGAGTGCTCTAAGTATACGTAGCTGGCCTTGTTAGTCCCGCTCTCCAGTATTCTGGTTTTGGGGTGTGACATATACTATTCAACAGTTGCATTGGCAATTTCTGATTTGAATCGTATGTGGCTGCAACCTATGTGGAGAACACCCAGTGTGCGATGAGCATTATTTGTAGGTCGGAGAAGCTCGGGGGAAGTCATAGACACAAGTGGGTCAATTCAAGCCTGTATCAAGCTTTGAATAGAGCAATATCTGAGTTGACGGTATGATGAGTGTTGTTTGGATCTTAATGTACGTGTTGCTTTAAAACTTCTTTTGAATTCTCTAATCATCCTTGGACTTTTTATTTGTATTTCGATTATCTCATCTTGATCTCTAGCATCATTTTGTTCCCATATCTCTCTATTTCATGGTGATATACACTCGTGCTTGGTGGATTACTCCAAAGGAAGTCTTTGGCAGATGATGAGAATATGTACTTTCTTGAATTGTTGGACTAGGTGGAGTTCACAACCTATGTGGAGTATATCCTGGAGTATGACGAGAGCTATCTGTGTGTCGTAGAAGCTCAGGGAGGCGACGAGTGCTATTAAGAGATCGAAGAAACTTGGAAAATCGGTGGAGCAACAGTTCTGTCCATGGGAAACAGAGTTCGGCCTGAACTCGGTCCCCTAGGGACAGAACCTCGACTCAAGTTGCTAGCTCTCAAACTGAGAACTCGGGCCGAGTTCGGAATCGGCGAGCTGAAGCATTTATTTGGGTATTTTATATATCTTTGGATCACATCATGTAATACAGATCTACTACGGGATTGAGGTAGTATATATTAGGTCTTTCCTTATAACCCTAATCCTTAAAAGAGAGACAACAAGAAGGATACAAGATTGCTTTGCAACTATTTAAGAGAGAAAGAGGGGGAGTGACGGCCGGTTCAAATAGGAAATTGATTTTGGGTAATTATTTCTCCTCATCTTTGTTCTTCATGTGCTTGTAATCATATTTTCTTGTTCAAGGAGTTGTGGTGATCCGTTTGTATCGGTTAGAAGCTTGTAAGGAGACATTTTATTCTTTATTCTATTAGTAGAGTCTTTTCAGGTTTAGACTTCGATCATCGCATGGTTTTTTCCATCGGGGATTTTTTACGTAAAATATTGTTTATAAACACATTTGGCTCTTTTGTGATTGTTGGTAATTTGGTTGGTGTATACCGACCGTATACCGTTTTGACCCGACTTGGAATCGTAAAACTTGTTGTGACTTGAACCGGCATATTGACGACATACTGTAGTATACCGACTGTATATCGATTTGTTGGAATCGAAAATATGCTGTAATTTTGCTATCTCTTATCCGATATACCAACGGTATACTGGAGTATATCGATGGTATACCGATTACCTAGACTTATTTTTCCTGCCTTTCTAGTTTGGTCTTGGATGGCATACCGACGGTATACTGTAGTATACCGATGGTATACCATTTTTTTCTCTTTTGCATATGTTTTGTTTTTTATTGTACTTTTCTCGGCTTTGCTTTGCTTGGCACTTGTGCGCATATTATATGAGTATGTTCTTGCTATGTTACTTTTTGGCTCTACCCATTCCTTATCCTGTACTCATCTTTGTTTCATGAATAGTTTGGGATACATACCCATTATACCCAGTCATGACTTCATGTATAGTTTGGGACACATACTCATTATACCCAGTCCTGGCTACATTCTTGATAATGATCCATCATGGTGCACTCATGTTCATTGCCTTGTACTAGTCTTGTCCTGACATCATGTATAGTTTTGGAGCCACCTACACATTATACACCTGTCGGGTATAGCTTTAGGGACACCTACACATTATACACTTGTCGTGTATAGCTTTAGGGACACCTAGACCTGTCCCGGTATAGTTTGGGCGATCTATCCATTATACACTTGACTTGTATATTACTTGTTGTGGCTTGTTATAGTACACGCTCATCATGGATATAATTATTTGGTTGTATTACCATATAGTCTTGTGCTTGTGCTTGTGCTTGTCAAATTATTATCTTGTCTAGTTCATCCCTGTAGAAAGCATCATGTCTAGGATAGATTATACGGAATACCACACCTGGAATCCTGAAACAAACTGCTAAGGATTAATGACTAATTTTAAATGATTAGAGCATCAGGAGGGAAGAATCTCTAAGTTGTATGCAGTCCTATTATCTTGACGTTAGCCTGAATAAATTTGTAGCATGCCGTCGAGTATAACACATTTCTAGCACACCGTCGAGTGGGGCACCAGTAAATTTTTTATTATTTTATGGTCCGGATAGCTTGGAGAGACTGCAGGACATGCAACCATAGAAATTCTCAGTTATTGCATCTTATTAGTAATTAGGACTTGTGATAACCCTAGTTAGCTAACATAGCAAGCTGTACTTCTTGCTTTACCATGATTGTTAGATGGATTCCATTTATTGCTATACTCTTATAGTAGATTTTGTCTCATTGATTTATATTTCCTTGTTCCTGCCATGATCCCGATACTGTACTATTTCTTTTCTCGTTTACTTTTCTTGCCCAGTTCACTGTATATGCTACATTTACCAGTTTACCTATATGTATATGTTTACCTTGCATGATCCCGTATGTTCACCTTATATGTTTTCTTATATGTTTACCTGATCCCGTATATGTCATTCGTCCAATTTTCTTTACAGGTTTCCTATTTTTATTTTCTTGTTTCCTGGTGTACTTTATAATTTCGTAGTAGTTACATATTGCATAGGATCTTGTAGCTCTATGTTGTATTGTTGGTTTTAGTTCATAGATTAGCCTCCTTTGTGGTACTTGCTATTTGGGGTCTAACCCTGCTGGTTTTGCTTGGCCAGATCTGGTAGCGGTGCTAGAGGATCTTAGTACATTTTCGAGGATGGTTACCATGCGGATCACCAGACCGATTGAGTCGATTTCTGTCTTATTCTTCTACTTACTGTACGTATTCTTTTGTGGCATTTAGCCTCGAGCACCTGTTAGCTCATATTTTGGACTTGATACATCGCCTATTGGACATGAGATAATTAGCATATTCTAAACTATAGCTAGAGTTGATCATATATGACTTATACTCTTGCTAGTTCTTCATTTTGTACTACTAGCTTCATAATCAGCTATGCATATATGGTTTTTGACGCTTTTCTATTTTGCTTCAGATGATCATATTTCTTTGTATATTATGGATTCTTTCTTGTGATTGAGACACTATGATTGTTTGACTTTGGTTGACTGATGGCTTGTAGCATTAAACCCCTATTTCTATTCACAACCATGACGGTATCTCAGGGTACTATAGTACATTGGTATACGTAGCTGGCTTTGTCAGCCCCCGTTCTCTAGTATTCTGGTTCTGGGGCCTGACGGAGTTTTAGTAGTGGCCCATGCAGGTCTGGTATTCAAAGGTGTTGGGATTATCAGTATAGATATCTTAATCCTAAATCATTATTCCTTGATCCCTTTTTAGACTATCCTATATCTCTGATCTTTGATCGGACATCTGCTTTCATTCTTGCTCTATCTTGTTCCTCGATTTTTATCCCTGTGTCATTTGACTTTCAGGGGCATTATTCATGGTCCTTCTGACCAGATTGTACGAGTTCAGATGATGGAAAATCAGCGTCCTGATGGTCAGCAGATTCCTGGGGCTCAGCCTCAGTATTCAGGAGCAGAATCGAGGATAGATCCCGGAGTAGAGCAGCATATTCAGCCCGATCCACTGGCAGTACCAGTATAGCTAGTTTTGCCAGAGTAGGCAGATATTATTTGAGCACAGATGGATGTTTTGACAGACTTTATGGCGACTCATCAGTGACAGAGTGACGTTCTCACTCAGTAAGTCCTGACGGCTATAGAGCGAGATGGTTCTCAGATCTATAATTCTGCGAACAGTTTTAGGCATCTTAATCCCCCGTACTTCTACGGTAGTGAGGATCTGATTGCGTATGATGCATGGCTCCAGGATACTGAGGCCATACTCGAGGCAACATGTGTTCTGGTTAGGGAGCGAGTGGTAGTGGTTAGGCTGCAGTTGCTATATTTGGCCCGCGACTGGTAGATAACTCAGGAGGTTTCACTGACGATGCTGATACCATGGGCGGATTTCAAATAGAGGTTTCAGACTCGGTATTACGATGCGGTATCGCATTATGATTTATAACAGAGGTTTAACAACCTCAAGAAGATGGCGAGGATCGTCGACGGCTGTGCGATAGAGTTCTGCAGGCTCAGTCGGTTTGCTCCCACCTTGGTGGCGACCGAGTTGGACCGAGCTAGGAGGTTCCAGCAGGGACTTCACTTGGAGATCATCTTGTCTATGGAGCAGCATTAGTTCCAGACTTTTGACACTGTGATGAGAGCGGCGAGGAGGCACGAGTACACCTCCCAAAGGATAGTCGACAAAGTTGGGGGCTAGAAGAAGCCTCATATTCAAAGGGGAACTTCTACCAGTCTTCAGCACCAGCTCCAACACTTTGAGGTTTGTCGATCGTGTCTTCAAGGAGAGTGCCTTCGGTTTAGCAGTCTTCTTAGACTCATCCTCAGCAGTAGAGACAGTCATCATCAGTTGGGTATTCCCACCGTTGGAAGCCAGGCCACCTCTTCGCAGAGTACCGTAGGGCATATGGTGGTGGAGCAGGATAAATATTTAGTACTTGTCCCTGGAGTGCTTCAGCTAGATCATCATCAGTCCAGTCAGCAGCTTCATAGTTCAGGGCAACAACGCCGGTACAGCAGAAGGAGGCCCCGAGGTCTTTACCGATGCAGACCCAGACGTTCCAGAAGAAGAGGCCGCAGCAGTATGTACAAGCCCAGGCTCAAGCTATGCATAGAGGCCAGCAGCAGAAGGGACCAGCACCTAGAAGGAAAGGACATGCTTTCGGGATATCTTACGAGGAGGCGCTAGCGGATGGAGAGGTGGTTACATGTACCATTCTCATTCATTCGTATTTCAGCTTCAGTTTTATTTGATTCTGGCACATCGCACTCGTTTATGTCACACCCGTTCCCAGATTTGGTATTGTTATTTTTTTTGATATTTAAATTTTTTCTATAGATGTATTCATGTTGTATTTTATATGTTGATTCCTGCTAATTATGTTGTATTATATTTAATTGTATTCCTATTTATTTTGGGAGACTACCCGAGACAAACAGTGAACACCTTGGCAATTATCATGGACCCGTGCTAGGACCCGTATATAAGATGGGTACCAGACCCAGTTCTAGGAAGAGGTTTATTAGTCCACCCTAGCCCTAGACTTGGTTGTAGACCAGCAGTGAACACCTTAGCAATTGTCAAGATCTCCCCCTTGGCCGAACCCTAACCCTAGTCCTAGACTTGCTTCTAGGAAGAGGTTTGTTAGTCCACCAAGGCAAGTACATCTTGCTCAAAGTGGTGAAGCCATAAATTTTTAGATTTTATATATATGTTGTTTTAAAAAAATTGATGGAAAATGTTCTCCTTGAGTTGCTGATCATAATTAGTTCTTGGTGTTTTGGATTTTGATGTATAGATTTTTGTAGATATGAGTTTCAAGTTTAGGATTTTTATGTGTTCCATGAGTTCTTCTTGGTTTTGATCTACTAAAACTTAGTATTTTCAAAAACTAGTTGTTCCTTATGTTAGAGCATTTTGGCTTTTGTTTTACTTGATTCGGAGTTAAAATAAAGTTTTTATGAAGAAAACAATTTTTGGGTTTTTGGAACTTTTTCTGCCATGGCTGAACTTGCTGTCTGGAGAAGGCGAAGCTCTCATACGGCCTGGGGTAGCATGTGGCCGAGACCTCCATGTGGCATTGACCCATGTGGCAAGCAGAGTATGCGGCCACTTTCCTTCGGACATATGACTTTGATTGTTGGCACATATTTTCATGGTTTTTGTCTTTTCTCTCTGACACATCCATCACTTTAGTCACTTTACTGACACGCATTTAATGCATGTCACTTCGGCACTTGTTACAAGAGAGTGGACTTTTGTCAGGAGCATGCGGCCAGCTCGTCCATGCGGCCAGCACATCCATGTGGTCATTTGCTCATGCTCCTGACCTGTACATGCGGCCTGACCCATGCGGCAATCTATGCATGCACTTTTCATGCGCGTATGTGATCCTATGCGACCTTAGTAATCTATGTAAACGTTCCACGATTTCTTGGGTTTAATTATTTTGTTTGGAATATTTCTTTTCGTACCCTATGTGGTTGATCGTGGCTTCTTGCTTGTGTTATTCTAAGGAATAGTGGACTTAGAACTAGCTATGTGCTAGAACTGGCTATGTGCATAGTATGATTATATATTGTAGTAGACCATATGGCAACCCAGAGTAAACTCAGATTAGTAGTCAGATAGAGTGAGGGGAGTAGTTTTGCTCGGGAGACAATTTGTAATCCCGATCCTTGTTTGGTTTAAGGATTATGGATCTGCTCCAGAGTGGTTCACACTTTCCCCCTTACTCATGTTCGACGGCATAATTGTTGATTCAAGGATTTCACATAATTTAGGCTTCCAATTGATTGATAGTCTGTGTACCTGATTTGGGAAGATTATATTTTGACCAAGTGTCCTAATGTGATAAGGCTCATACGACCAACTGTAAATTTGGTAATTCAACCCGATTTCTCATATCCATGACTTATAATTACTATGTGCTACATGTACATGTATTATAATATGCACTGAGGTGCGATATAACTTGCTATGTGCTATGAGATTACATGTTTTAGGTTGTCATCGAGAATGCCTTCTATACTATGCGACATGTGATGTTATTATATTAATTTCCTTGCACGAGCACGGTATATAGGTCAACTACCATAGCATGGCTAGGACTTGATTGATTGTTGCATCACGCTAAGGTGAATCCAAATTGAACTACCAAGTGACAAAGTGGATTTGTATCTAGCGTTGACTGTACTATGGTACGACATATAAGGGGAGTAACATGTGACCACGCCATGTGATTCCAGCTAACCTTAGGGTTAACTAGGCAACTAAAATATAACGAGCATTAGGAGGAACGGGATCCTGAGATCGTGCGTGGCGAGCCACCCTCAGATAATTTTCAAGGTGTGAAAGTTTTCCATAACGAATATTGTATATCATCCGCACTAGTACAGTGCAATATTTGACTTTTTATATTTAAACCTAGCCAATATTTTTCCTATAGGAAGGTTGGAACTGTTACTGATCTATCTTAGCAAGGTGGCCCTGAGGAGACTGGTGGATATTCTACGTACTATATGTTATTATTATTGGTTCGGCTAGCCGTGTTCTCCTGTAGCACGATTTGAGGATCCCTATATTATTGCATTACTGGGATAACCCAGACTTCACATATCAAGTCATAGGATTTATTGGCCGATTAAATGAGTATGTGATGGTAGACTAAAGACATGAACTATTATGGTGCGATAGTTCAACCCTTGTCCTTGTTTGGTTGTAGGGTTGCGCCAATATGTCACAATAGGTCATGTACCGAAGCTGCATATTATATTTATATCTTAGCTTGTATTATGGCATGTGTGTCCTAGATTATATTGAGGTGTTATATCTTCGTCATATTTATAATTAGTGAGTTGTACCCTGTCTCGAAGTAGTGCGACCCCTCTTGTCCTTGTTTGGTTGTAGATGTGTCCTACTGCTCTAATGAAAGGTCATATGCTTGTAGTTGTGGCACAGATTTCCTATTTTATGTACTTTATTAGTTTTTGCTTCATTCACTTATGCTCCTTTGTGGTACTTGCTATCAGGGCCTGACCCCGCTGGTTTTGTTTGGCTAGGTTTAATAGCAGAGTCTGAGGATCATGTCATGTATCTGACCGATGGCGCACACCAGGAGGATGTCCGTTCGAGGAACTTGAGTGGGTTTCTTTTTCTCCACTATGAGTATCATTTTGTATTACCTTTTTGGCGTTTAGCCGACAATACCTGTTAGCCAATTTATCTGGACATTAGTTCCCCTAAATGATTGTATAATATTCAGACCGTGGCTGACTTACATTCATGTACTCTTGACAATGCACTAGTATACCATCATGTATAAGTAGTTTTATGATTATTCTGATAAAGCATCAGAGACGCCTAACTGCTTTATCTTACATGTTCATTCTCATTATTTCTTGGTTGATGATTGAGACATAGATGTTCTTGACCCTAGGTTGCTTGATTATAGCATGCACCCCTTGTCTTTAGACAACCTTAGCACATTTTGGGTTACTTCGGTATTCCGTAAGGTGTGGTTGGTTGAGTCACTCCCCTGCTATCCAGTATTATAGTTCTGGACAAGGTTTTAGTGGTGGCCCATACAGATCTGTCTTTTCAGACTTGTGGGGTATCTTGTTCTAGGAGTCTCAATCAAAACTATTTTCTTTGATATCCTGAATTCGTCTTCTTTGACACCGAGCTTGAACTATCAAAAGTTTGTTTCCTTGTTCTTTCCTGTCCAATCATTTGATGTCTTGGTGTCCTTTTCCTTTAGGGATACCTCTTCCCCGCCTGTTAGAGCAGCAGATGTGGTAGAACAGCTAACAGAGCAAAATCCCATTGAGCGCCAGCAAGAGACAGTACTTCCTCATGATCAGCTTCGAGTAGAGCCAATGGGTGGGCAACATATACCAGAGATTTCGGTACCCCCGTCCGTTCTAATAACACCAGTAGCACTTGATACCCCGACACTGTTAAAAATTATCAGAGGTTTAATGTCTACACAATAGCATCACATAGTAGTGCAGCAACACCTACAACTTCGACAACAGAAGCAGAACGTCCTGTTAAACCAAGGACTGCAAACGACTTTGGAGGAGAGTAAAGAAGAAGATTATGGGGCATCATATAAATTATGTTGACTTATTTTGAGCTATTTCGATGGCACAAATGATGCTATTATGGCGGATGCTTGGCTTCAAGACATTGAAATAACCATGGCGGCTGCTAAGATTCTAGCAAAGGAGCAAGTCGACCAAGTCTGATTACAACTACAAGATGTTGCTCGTGACTGGTGGGCGACCGAGGCAGTCGGCTTGAGGCATCCTATCTCTTGGGACAACTTTAGGACCAGGTTCAGAGCCAGGTATTTCGGAGAAGTGGCACAATACGAGCTGCAGAGATTTATTGATCTCAGGTAATCCGGCAGAACAGTGGATGGATATGCAACAGAGTTCTGCAGGCTACGCAAGTTTTCTCCAGCTATGGTGACAACGGAGCAAGCAAGGGTTATGAGATTCCTGCAAGGGCTTTATCTCGAGATTCTGCAACTAGTTGAAGGACATGACTACCAGACATTCGATGCCGTGTTGATAGTAGCCAGGAGACATGAGCTTACCGTCCAGAGGTTAACTTCGAGGACTAGAGGGAATAAGAGGTCTCATGCCCATAACACAGATGGAGGACCAGCACTCGACATTCTTATTCATGATTTGGCACCAAGGGAGGTAGTGGCATCTGATGAGACAATGACAACTTGGCAACAACATGCGAGACAACATCAACAACGCCCGGTGAATCCATTAGGATGTACCTATTATGGCAAAAGTGGTCACACTCAGGATGTATGTAGGATGGAAAGTAGAAGATGCTTGTCCGACCACATGATAGCTACTTTCCTATAAATACAAAGGCAGGGAGGACCGTATCAACAATTCTCCGTGTTGCCGGCTCCAGGAGCAGTTCTGTATCAAGAGCCAGCTCTAGCAGTACGACCGTTAGCCCAATATACGATGTTGACGCAAGCACGGGTGCTTCACCCGAGATAACATCAGTTTGGTCAGCAGAGACATCCTCATGACATAGTTCCAGCAGCACCAAGATATGAGCAAGCTGAGTTTGGCATGCTAGAACAGATGTTAGCAGAAGGTGGTCAAGTCGAGGGTGAGATTTGAGTTCTTCCAATTTTATCTATCGTTTGGGTTTCATATATTTGGCGAGTGGACATGATCTTTTGTCTCACTCATCTGCCTTCGTATCTTGTGATATATTTTGTATGTCATATGTCCCGACTACGAAGGTACGTCCTGGGCAAAGTCATGTTCTTGACTAACTCGGTGGTACCGATTTATCTCGAGACTTGATCCCTGTCCATTTTTGGGAGTCAGCATAGGCCAGTGAGGATGGGTTCCTATTTTGGATGACTCGGGAGACATATGTATCCATATGTCTCATGCTATTTCTCTTTTCTTTTGATTGTGTGAATTGTGTACGCCTTTATTTATATTGATGTTGCTTTTATTACCTGCTTATTTCGTTATGCTTGGTATTCAGTTAGCTGTAGTTCATTAGATTCGATATTTCATGAGATTTTTTGGATCATGAGTTTCCTGATTAGATCATGAGTCTCCAGCTTAGTTTATGTATTTTCTTGCTTGGTGATCAGCTCGACTAGCCTAGCGAATTTCGAGGACGAAATTTTTCTAAGGTGGGTAGAGATGTCACACCCATTCCCAGATTTGGTATTCTTGAATTTTTTGATATTTAAAATTTTTTTGTAGATGTATTTATGCTATATTTTACATGTTGATTCCTACTAATTATGTTATATTTTATTTAATTATATTCATGTTTATTGTGGGAGACTACCCGAGACCAGTAGTGAACACCTTGGCAATTGTCATGGACCCGTGCTAGGACCCGTATATAAGATGGATACCAGACCCGGTTCACTCTTGGAACCACTAAGCCTATTTTGGATGGTTGAGATTTGGTTAGAGAGTGTTATCACTTAATCCTAGGGCTAACCTCATTTCTCCACTTTGTATATATATGTGGTTTTCTCTCTCCTCTCTCATTGTTCCTCATTTCCACCTTCCTTCTTCTTTCTTCTTCCTCCTTCCCTCAAGAGCCCCCCTTGGCCGAACCCTAACCCTAATCCTAGACTTGGTTCTAGGAAGAGGTTTGTTAGTCCACCAAGGCAAGTACATCTTGCTCAAAGTGGTAAAGCCATAATTTTTTGGATTTTATATATATGTTATTTAAAAAAAATGTATTTGATGAAAAAAATTTCCTTGAGTTGCTGATCATAATTAGTTCTTTGAGTTTTGGATTTTGATATATAGTTTTTTGTAGATCTGAGTTTCAAGCTTAGGGTTTTTATGTGTTCCATGAGGTTTTTTTTGTTTTGATCTACTAAAACTTAGTATTTTTAAAAACTAGTTGTTCCTTATATTAGAGCATTTCATTTCGAGCATTTGGCTTTTATTTCATTTGATTCAGAGTTAAAATAATGTTATTATGAAGAAAATAATTATCAGGTTTTTGGAGCTTTTCCCACCATGGCTAAACTTGCTGTCTGGAGAAGACGAAGTTCTCATGCGGCCTGGGATAGTATACGGTCGAGACCTCCATGCGGCATTGACCGATGTGGCAAGCAGAGTATGCGACCACTTTCCTTCGGACACATGACTCTGATTGTCGGCACATCTTTTCATGGTTTTTGTCTTTTCTCTTTAACATATCCATCACTTCAATCACTTCAATGACACGCATTAAATGCACGTTACTTCGGCACTTATTCCAAGAGAGTGGACTTTTGTCAGGAGCATGCGGCCAGCTCGTCCATGCGGCCAGTGCGTCCATACGGCCAGTTGCTCATGCGCCTGATAAGTGCATGCGGTCTGACCCATGCGGCAATCCATGCGTGCACTTCTCATACTCGTATGTGATCCTATGCGACCTTAATAATCTATGTATATGTTCCATGATTTCTTGGGTTTAATTATTTTGTTTGGAATGTTTCTTATCGTACCCTATGTGGTTGATTGTGGCTTCTTGCTTGTGTTATTCTAAGGAAGAGTGGACTTAGAACTGGCTATGTGTTAGAACTGACTATGTGTATAGTATGATTATATGCTGTAGTAGACCATGTGGCAACCTAGAGTAAACTTAGATTAGTAGATTAACTTATCCTTTGTTTGTCGGATAGAGTGAGGGGCATAGTTTTTCTCGGGAGACGATTTGCAATCCCAGTCCTTGTTTGGTTTAAGGATTATGGATATGCTCTAGAGTGGTTCACACTTTCCCCCTTACTCACGTTCGACGGCATAATTATTGATTCGAGGATTTCACATAATTTAGGCTTCCAATTGATTGATAGTCTGTGTACCTGATTTGGGGAGATTATATTTTGACCATGTGTCCCAATGTGATAAGGCTCATACAACCAAATGTAAGTTTGGTAATTCGACCCAATTTCTCACATCCGTGCTGATACAATTACTATGTGCTACGTGTACATGTATTATAATGTGCATTGAGGTACGACATAACTTGCTACGTGCTATGAGATTACATGTTTTGAGTTGTGCATCGAGAATGCCTTCTATACTACGTGACATATAATATTATTATATTAATTTCCTAGTACGAGCATGGTATGTGGGTCAACTACCAAAGCGTGGCTAGGACTTGATTGATTGTTGCATCACGGTAGGGTTAATCCAAATTGAACTGCCAAGTGACAAAGTGGATTCATATCTAGCATAGACCATAATATGATACGACATATAAGGGGAGTAACATGTGACCACGCCATATGATTCTAGCTAACCGTAGGGTTAACTAGCAACTAAAACATATAGAGCATTGGGAGGAACAAGATCCCGAGATCGTGCGTGGTGAGCCACCCTCAGATAATTTTTGAGGTGTGAAAGTTTGCTACCACGGATATTATTTATCATCCGCACTAGTGGAGTACAATATTCGACTTTTTATATTTAAATCGAGCCAAAAAAATTTCTATAGGAAGGTTGGAACTATTACTGATCTATCTTAGCAAGGTGGCCCTGCGGGGGACCGGTGCATATTCTATGTACTACATATTATTATTATTGGGTGTTCGCCTATAGTACGATTTGAGGATCCCTATATTATTGTATTACTGGGATAACCCAAACTTCACATATCAAGCTGTAGGATTGATTAGCGGATTAAATGAGTATGTACTGGTAGACTAGGGACATGAACTATTATGGTACGACGGTTCAACCCTTGTCCTTGTTTGGTTGTAAGGTTGTGTCAATGTGTCATTATAGATCATATACCAAAGCTGTATATTATATCTATATCTTAGCTTGTTTTATGGCATGTATGTCCAGGATTATATCGATGTGTTGTATCTTTGTCGTGTTCATAATTGGTGAGTCGTATCCTGTCTCAGAGTAGTGCGACCCCTCTTGTCCTTGTTTGGTTGTAGAGGTGTCCTACTACTCCGATAAAAGGTTATACGCTTGCAGTTGTGGCACGGATTTCCTATTTTATGTACTTTATTAATTTTTGTGGTACTTGCTATCGGGGCCTGACCCCGCTGGTTTTGTTTGGCCAGGTTTAATAACAGATCCTGCGGATCATGTCCTATATCTGATCGATGGCGCACACCAGGAGGATTTTTCCCACGAAACTTGAGTGGGTTTCTTCTTTCCCACTATGCGTATCATTTTGTATTACCTTTTTGGCGTTTAGCCGATGGCACCTGTTAGCCAATTTATCTGGATATTAGTTCCCAATATATTATTCAGACTACGGCTGACTTACAGTCATGTACTCTTGATAATACACTATTATACCATCTTGTATAACTAGTTTCATGATTATTTTGATAGAGTGTAAGGGACACCTAACTACTTTATCTCACATGTTCATTCTTATTATTTCTTGGTTGATGATTGAGACATAGATGTTCTTGACCCTAGATGACTTAATTGTAGCATGCACCCCCTTGTCTCTAGACAACCTTACCACAATGCCGGTTACTTCGGTATTCCGTAAGGTGTGGTTGGCTGAGTCACTCCCCCGCTCTCTAGTATTCTGGTTCTGGGGCATGATAGTTTATATCTGTACGATTTGCGATAAGAGTTCGCTTGGAGTTTGAGTCCTTACATATAAGGTTGAATATACTTACTGGTAACGGTCTTATGGGAGTAGATCGAGTTTATGCCTCATGTCGAGTTGTAGTGTGCAGTAGAGAGCTTTATGCTAAGCTGATAGAGTTTCCTATGGGCGATTGTAATTTAGTCCACGGAATGGATTGGTTGAGTGATAGACACGCGACGATAGATTGCCGTGCTGGAAAAGTTATCTTTCGTGTTCTTGGCGAGGAGGAGTTCTCATTCTTGAGAGGCGATGTGGAGTCTCCGTCAGCCATCCTGAGGATGGCAGTGGACGAGGAGGTACAGTTATCCCGGGTTGTCTGCGAGTTCCCGGACGTATTTCCCGGTGAGCTTCCAAGCATGCCACCAATTCAAGATATGGAGTTCTATATTGATCTGATTCCAGGGGCGGATCCAGTTTTGGAGAAAGTCTACAGGATGCCACCATCGGAGTTGGAGATTCTGTACCAGATGATTGAGGAGTTAAGGACCAAGGGATTCATTCATGCTAGTGGATTACCTTGGGGAGCCTCATTACTTCTTGTTAAAAAGAAGGATTGTTCATCGCGTTTGTGTGTGGATTATCGTACCTTAAATGTGGTGACCATTAAGAACAAGTATCATTTGCCCAGGATAGATGACTTGTTTGATCAGCTCAGTGGGGCAGCTATATTTTTTGAGATCGATTTACGGTCTGGATATCATTAGATCAGATTTAGAGAGTAGGATATACCCAAGACAGCGTTTAGATCTAGATATGCCATTGACAGTTTATTGTTATACCATTTGGAGCGACAAATGCACCAGTATTATTCATGGATCTCATGAATCGCATCTTCATTCCTCACCTAGACCAGTTTGTGACAGTATTTATTGATGATATCCTGGTCTACAATCGGACTGAGGCAGAGCATGAGCGATATCTTCGTATAGTAATTCAGACTCTTTGGGAGCATAAGCTATATGTGAGGTTCAACAAGTACAATTTTTGGCTAGATCGTATCTAAATATTTGGTCACATTATTTTCAGTGGATGTGTAGAGGTGGATCCCAAAAGGTAGAGACTATCGAGAGTTAGCCAGTACCTAATAGAGTCTCGGAGGTGCACAGTTTTCAGGGATTAGCAGGCTGTTACAGATGATTTATGGCAGACTTTGATAGGATTTTTGTACCCTTGACACGGCTAACGTGTAAGGACGTGCGCTTTAAGTGGTTAGAAGCTTGTCAAGTTTCTTTCGAGAAGCTTAAGCAGAGTTTGATTTTTGTTTATATTCTGACACTTTCCGTTGGACCAGGAGGGTTCACAGTTTACTGCGACACATCAGGCATTGGGCTAGGGTGTGTCCTTATCCAACATGGTAGGGTTATTACTTATGTGTCTCGATAGTTTTGAGACCATGAGAAGAACTACCCGACCTATGATTTGGAGTTAGCCGTAGTAGTATTTTCACTCAAGCTTTGGAGACATTATTTTTATGGTGAGCGGGTGGAGATCTTCACATATCACAAGATCTTGAGGTATGTGCTCACGCAGAGGGACCTCAACTTATGGCAAAGGAGATGGCTGGAGTTACTGACAGATTATAATATTGATCTTTAGTACCATCCAGGAAAGGCCAACGTCGTTTCAAATGCCTTGAGCAGAAGAGCTGGAGCCTACTTCTTGACAGAGCAACATCCCATCCTAGACGATCTTCAGGAGATGGTCATCAAGGTGGTGTTACCTGGTGCTACGGGCTTAATGATAGGGTTATAGGTTCAGTCTACTATAGTTGAGAGGATCAGGACAACACAGTCAGGTGATGCCAGGCTTTAGTGACTCAGGACAGAGTGTGGGACAGGACACCGAGCAAAGCTGAGCGTTCACGAGGATGAGACTCACAGGTTCGAGAGTTGACTTTGTGTGCCGAGTGGAGATATCCGGCACGATATTATGTCAGAGGCCCACAGTTTCTAGTATTCAGTCCATCTAGGAGGGACGAAGATGTACCATGATATTCGACAACACTTCTGGTGGAATAGGATAAAGAGGAAGATAGCACGGTTTGTCTCTCGATGTTTAGTCTGTCAGCAGGTTAAGGCTGAGCATCAGAGACCAGCCGGGTTACCTCAGCCTTTGTCGATTTTGGAGTAGAGATGAGAGCACATTACTATGGAATCTGTGACCAGTCTTCCTGGATCCCCTACTGATAGATATGCCATTTGGGTGATAGTATATCGGCTTACTAAGGTTTCTCACTTCCTACATTTCAGAGTCGGTCATTCTACTGAGCATTAACCGAGATGTACATAAGGGAGATTGTCAGACTGCATGGAGTGCCAGTTAGCATAGTCTCAGATAGGAATTCCATATTTACTTCCCATTTATGGAAGAGCCTTTAGCATAGTTTAGGCACCCGTCTGAGGTTCAGTTCAGCTTACCATCCGTAGACAGATGGTCAGTCAGAGCGTATGATTCAGACCTTGGAGGATATGCTTCGATCATGTACACTAGACTTCGGTAATTCATGAGAGGATCACTTGCACTTGATAGAGTTCTCCTATAATAACAGCTTCCATAGGAGTATACAGATGGCACCCTTTGAGCCGTTGTATAATAGGATATTCAGATCACCATTAGCTTAGGATGATATTGGCGAGAGGCAGATACTTGGTCCCAAAATAATAACTCAGTCAGTTATGGCTATCAGACAGATCAGAGAGCATCTCAGAGTAGCCCAGGATCGTCAGTATCATTGTGCATATTCACATAGGTGATATCTTGAGTTCTTTGTCGGCGACCATATTTTTTTTAGGATTTTGCCTACCCATGGAGTTATCAGATTCGGAGTATGGGGAAAGTTAGTCCTAGATTTATTGGTTCGTTCGATATTCTCGAGCTCATAGGAGATGTCTCCTATAGACTATCTATTCTGCCATCGCTTTACGAGGTACATGATATCTTTCACGTATCTCAGTTGCGTCGGTATATTTTAGATTTGAGCCATGTCCTAGACTATTCAGAGTTGGTTGTTGGTACTGACTTATCGTATGATGAGAGGCTCGTATCCATTTTGGACCGGAGGGAGAAGGTTCCCAAGAACCGGACCATTCGACTAGTTTGAGTTTCTTGGGGTCATCACTCACCGGGTGAGTCAATGTGGAAGCGCGAGGATGATATCCGTGCTCGTTACCCACATCTATTCGAATAAGGAGGTATACTTATTTGTGTCCTCCGTATTGTTTGCGAAGAAAAGTTTAAACGAAACTTTTGTATTACAAACTGTTAAAGAAGAAAGAAGAGTACAAGCGATCCTAAACAAGAATGTAAGTACAATTAATTATGGGAAAGCATTGCTGTAGAGATCTGATCTGCAGGCGATCACTTTACTCCTTGGACCACACAATGACGAAGAAATGCAAGGATGCTGTGAACAACTTGAAGAGTTGAGCAATAAGAAAGCTTTGGCAACAACGGCACAACATGTTTCTATTTTTCTCCTTCTGTTCTTGAATTTCAAAGACTTGAAAATTCTAGCCCCCTTTTGCCTCTGTAACGTACACAATGATCCTATATTTATAGGATTTTAGAGTACTTATGACAGTGTGTGAGTACTTTGGACAATCCGTATTATGCGCGCACTTTTGGTGGACTAACACCCCACATTCTTAATGAGTGGTATTTTCAAATCGAGACCCATTGAGTATATATCTGCTCAGAGGTATTATGGACATGGCAGAATAACTCGGTAGGGGAATTTGGTAGATTTATCACCCAAGAAAAACTCATGCTGAGTACAAATGACAAATTTTGTAGGATACAATACTATCAGAGGTGATATGGATGTGATAGCTCACTAGTATACTCTGTTGGGGAAGAGAAGAGAGGGTAGTTCAAGGGCGAAGTATTGTCTTCTCTTTAGAGAATAATAATAGAATATGATTCATAGGTAATATGGATATGAATCACATTATACTTATTGACTGGTGTATAAACATGTGTGATTATTTTCAACTCAACTGGGGATCAGGAATATGATATCCTTAAAACAACTGGACTTTAAGAATGTAATATTTTTGTTGAAGAGAATCATTTAGATGATCTCAACGAGAGTATTTCGTTGGATCTGAGTATTGTCCCACTAGAAAACTTTGAGGACCCATTATCCATATCTTATTAAAAAATGAATATAGGTAATAGTTCGAGAGGCCGTGTAGGCTACGAGTTGCTGGAGATTAAAAAAATATATTTGTTGTACATCTTATTCTAATCTACTAGAGATAGAGAAGAATATGTCATGCTTAGACATAATACTTCTTGAGGAATTTGCGTTGATAGGTATTATTATCAAATCTCTATTAGGCTTAGCGAGTCTGTAGGCTCCATTGGATAATACTGTCTCCTCCACATAAGGACCTTCCCATTTAGCTTAAAAAATTTCTTTGCTCTTATGGGTTATGATCATAGGTCTCATTACTGTAAGGAATAATTCACCGACCTGGAATATTCTTTCTTTGACCTTTCGATTAAAAGCTCTAAAAATGTATGCTTGGTTTAGTTCAATACGCTGCTGAACGTGCATGCACTTTTCATCCAATGCTTATAATTTTTGCAGGTGCAATCAATCATTATTCTCTACTATTAGCTCGTTAGCAATGTCTATTCTAAGAGAAGGTATATGGATTTCGAGCAGAAGAAAACCAGTTAAAGTCTTCACATTCGTAGACTAAAAAGAATGGTGTAGAACCAGTTAAAGTTTGATCTGTTGTACGATAAGCCTATAAACACTCTCTGAGTTTTTCATTCCAATCGCGTTTGTTGGATGGGACAAAACTTTTAAGAAATTTGTTTATGGTCTTGTTGAAGGCTTCCGCTAAGCCATTGGCTGCTGGATTATAGACCGTAGATGCTATATTCTCGATTTGATTCTTGTCACAGAACTGATAAAACGCTTGACTAGCAAATTGTGGCCCATTTTTATGTATTATCCTCTGGGGAATATCGAAACGATAGATAACATAGTCTTTGACGAAGTTAATTATATTGGACTCTTAACTTCGACGAGTGGGACTGTTTCTGCCCATTTGGAGAAGTAATCGGTTATCGTAATTATAAACTGATGTCCTCTAAAAGAAGATGGGATAATCGGACCAATAATATCCATTATCCATGCTTCAAAAGGCCAAGAGGCAGTCGTAGGGTGTAAGAACTCTGCTGGTTGATAGATAAAATTAGCATGTATTTGGCATGATATGCATTTACGAGGGTAATCTATGACATCTAACACCATAGTGGGCCAATAATAACCCATTCTCCTGAGGCGGTCTTATAATTTAGGACCTAGATGATGTGCTCCACAGATGCTATCATGAGCTTCACGGAGTGATTATCTTACTTCATGATTGGAAATACAACGTAGCTGTAATCCCTTATAAAAATGACGATATAATGTTTGGATGAGGCGACATAGTAGAATTGGAGTGAGTATCTTTTAATAAAAGTGGCTTCTTTCAGATCTTCTGAAATAATCCCATAAGCAGCGTAGTCTATAAAAGTGTCTCTCCAATCTTTATCCGTGGAAGTTGAATTTATGACATAAGTCTGTTCAATGTGAAAGTTATTTTTTGTATAGAACAACTCTCTTCCTGTTAGTATAATTGAGTGTCATCTCTTTAGGGGAACGACCATTGATGCCTCTAGGCCAGCCAAAGCATCTGCTTCCATATTCTGTAATCGAGGCACATGCTCGATAAAGAATCCTTTAAAAGTAAAAGCCAGTTTGATTGCCTCTTGATGATAAGGGATGAGGTCTTCATGTTGAACCTTGTACTCTTTCCTGATTTGATTAACTATCAGCTTGGAATTTCCATAGACTTCAAGATATTCTATATCCAATTTTTTAGCTAATTGGAGACTAATGAGTAGAGCATTGTATTCTGCTATATTATTGGAACATGGTTCACTGAGAGAATATGCTTGATGAATGAACAGTTTGTTAGGAGATATTAGGACTATGCCAACTCCAACTACTATATTGCCTTTGGGTCCTATTTTTGATGCGCCCTCAAAAAATAGTTGCCATGTGTCATCTCCCATTGCCATGTTAGGCTCTAAGATTTCATCTGGAATATCATCGTACAGTTTGGAAGTTTCTGGTACAGGATGAGCTGCCAGAAAATCAGCTAGCGCTTGACCCTTCACTGCTTTTTGTGGGACATACACCATGTCATAAGGCGATAGCAACATTGCCCATGTGGCTGAGCGAGAATTGAATGTGCTTGGCTTAGTTATCAATATCCAAAGAGGATTTACTCTTGATATGATATGAATTGTTTGACCTAACACGTAGTGTCGTATCTTTTGAATAGAAAACATCAAGGTGAAGAATTCTTTTTCCACTAGATTATATTGATATTCAGCACCGACCATCATGCGACTGAGATAATAGATCGCATGTTCATACCTTCTTTACTCTTTTGTACAAGAAGAGCTCATAGGGAGTGATCCATTGCTCGAACATACAGCAAAAAGGGTTTTCCTACGATCGGAGACACTTGAACGGGCGAATTTGTGAGATATCATTTAATGTCATCGAATGCTTGTTGACATTCTTTATTCCAGATAAATGATACGCCTTTCTTTATTAACTAAGTGAAGGATCGGCATCGCCCCCGAGAGATTAGAGATAAACTACCTAATGTAAGCCAGATGGCCTTGTAGACCACAAAGTTCTTTGAGATTGCATGGAGGCTGCTTTTCGAGGATAGCTTTGATTTTATCAGGGTCAATATGAATACCCTTGGAAGTTATAACAAATCTGAGGAACTTTCCACTAAAGACTCCTAGAAAAGATTTAGTTGGATTCATCTTCAATTGGTGGTGGCGCATCAATTCGAACATAATTTTTAAATCTTGAAGGTGATCATCTTTAAGACGACTCTTGACAGCAATATCATCCACGTAGAATTCTACTATTTTCCATAAATGCTTCTAGAAAATTGTACTTATGGCTCGTTGATACGTTTCTTCCGCATTCTTTAAGCCAAAGTACATGACTGTATAGCAGTAAACTCCTAATGGTGTACGAAAAGAGGTATATTTTTCGTCATCAGGCGACATCTTGATTTGATTGTACCCTGAGAATCCATCCATGAAGGACATACGTTCAAAGACACATGTATTATTGTTCATAATATCTGAGATGGGAAAAGGAAATTCGTCTTTTAGACAGTCCGAGTTCAAATCTCGATAATCTACTCAAACCCGAACCTTTCAATTTTTTTTATGACTGGAACGACATTGGCTACCCATTCGGGATGTTGCTCTTCTCGAACGAAATCACATGCTATGAGTTTCTTGACTTCTGCTTCAATTGCATCCATCATATCCAGACGAAATTGCCGTTGCTGATGTTTTACTGACTTAGAATTCAAAAGCATATTGAGTTTGCATGTGGCTATTTGAGGATCCATGCCAGGCATATCCTCATAACTCCAGACGAAAACATCAATATATTTCTTTATTAGCTGGACTAGAGCGTGTTGATCTTTTTCAGAAAGACTCTTACTAATAAAGATTGGCCTTGGGGAAGATTCTTCTCCTACATCTATTTGGAACACTTTATCCTCTGTAGGTGTCTCACGTTGCTTAAACCAAAGCTCCCATTGAGTATCCATCTGTTGTGCCTATACAAACTCGAAAAGGATCTTTCGGATTCTCAAAGAATGAGGGGCAAGCAAAGAAAGGAATTAATCGAGAAAGATCTCTTGTTCGGAATAATTTTTTGGTTGGGCGAACGAAAAAGAATGATAATTTTAGGTTGTACCAAGTCTGAAACCAAGTGGATTTATTTTTTGTCCTATATTTTTTTATCTTTTCATTCTTTTTTCTAAATAGAAATCTATATTTTTTAGTGAAGAAGGGCAATGCCGCTTATAAAGCTCTTTCGTCGAGTGCGCGATCATAACAGGTCTCGAGGATTAGATCCTATATAGTCCCATCCCATTAGACTTTTTGTCGAGGGAAGGATCTTAGGAACCCTCTTAGTCTTTTTATACTTAACCTTGGGCTGGGGACATGCTAATCATTGATGAACCTTCGCCCACGTATATCTCTGAGTCAACTCGCAAACGACGTAGGAGGCAATATCTGTGATCAAGTAATGCCATATGGCACAGGTTGAGTTGCCTTGGTCTGCCCTGTGTTAGCTGAGGCAGGAAGCTAGTCAAGGCATTTATCCTCCAATAAAGTAGATCTTGAACAACCACTCCCATTTTCGTACGGATCATTCTCAAATGTTTCCAATGGTTCAACTTCATTATCATCTGGGCCAGTTGACACCATATTTACAGAGAAAGCCTGTTTGAATACGTCACCCATGCTTTCGTCAGAATCCCACAATGATAAGTCAGAGGAATGAGAATGCATCCCTTCTTTTAATTATGAACTTTCAGGACTTGTTGGTGGTGTAACATATCTCAAACCATGACCAGTCCGATGGTAGTATGTTTCTGGCTTGCCTTTTAGAGAGAAGTGACGTATAGGAGTCTGTATGCCTTTTCCATAATTCAGTCCCAAACTATATTTTAAGTTGTAGCCCATCACTTGCATAATGTTCTTGGCTAATTGGCTGTAATGATACAGTTGTATGTTTCTAATATTCTTGTCAGAATTATTAGTCTGCGTGACTTTTTATTTCTAGCTTTGCCAAAAATTATCTTACGTTGCTTGTCCTGTCTTATGGGGACTATGAAGTATGCATCCTCATATTGTTTATATAATAAACTATATTGGAATGGAGATATCATGGGTATGGACAGAGGTTCGTAGAGATGAAGAGCCTTTAAGAATTTTTCAACAAAGGGTTCAACATCAACGTAGTGCGAAGTGGTATCTTCTTTATTTATGAAATACAAAATCTCTTCATCTTTTACATAGTCAGCAGAATCTTCAGTATTGACAGAAGGTTTGGCAAGATTGATAACTAGGGATCAATTCACTGATGTTGGTGGCTTGTTACTACAAAGGTCGATAACAAGTGGCTCATTCTTTGGCGTCGATTGTTTATTGCCTCGAAGGTTGATGACCAATGGAGATGACTTATACAAGTTGATGAAGAGAGGCTTCAAAAAAGTCGGATGAGTAATATGTCCTTTGACTCGGATCATCATAGGCTCTTCTTTTGGGCCATTCTCAGCTTTATCACCAGCTTGATTAGCCTTTTCTTTCATGTACTCTGGTGTATAGAGTGCAGAGTCAAAAAAATAAGCTTCGACACCTTTAAATGGGTTAAGGTCAGCTACCTCTGTTTTAACTTATCTCCGACTGTCCACATATTCGAAGCATTGGTGTAGGGTGGAGGGTATAATTTTATGCTTGTGTATCCATGGTCGTCCCAGCAAAACGTTATCGGATACGTTAGAGTCAATCATATATCATGTAACTTCAGTACGTAGATCGCCTATCTGAATTTTTAGGCGTATCTTTCCCAGCTGTTTACTTCTTCCAGCATTGAAGCCTAGAATAGTAGTGTTAGTGGCAGACATGTGGCGCATTGGTATCTTCAATCTTTTTAATAGTCCTTTAGGAATGATGTTGAGTGAATAATCAAGGTCGATGTGAATCCGGTTTACCTTAATATATCTGATATAACAAGTATAATACAGAGGTCTGTCATGCTGGTTATCTTTGAGTAGCATGTCATCTTGTGTGAAGGTGATATTATGAATCTTTTTGATCATGTTGTGGCATTGAGGATACGCTAGTGGCTCTTTATCAGAAGTCTTGAGTTAAGTTAAGCACAAGTCTACGTGTATCAGAGCTTCACTCAAAGCTTCACGAGTCTCCTTCTATAAATGAAGTAACCCAAATATAGAAAGTCGGGCTGGGGTATTGGCTAGTTGTACCAATATGTCAAAATTGTAGGGCTTTTCAAGTCCTTGGGGTACATTTTTCTTTAGGGATTTGTCGAAGCGTACTTTATTTTGCCTCTCTTTCTCTGCCTTAGTAGGCTTTGAAGGACCAGGTTCGGTTGTGACCGAAGCTACATGAGTTGGCAAAGTAGGAAGAGTGCCAGGAACATCTTTCGAGACAGACTCATAAGTTTTATGATAATCTTTGTCAAACCTGGTACCAGTCATGGCTTCTTCTTCGGACATCAGAGAAAGAAGTACCATGTTACAAGACTTGAGTTTCTAATCATGTCTTTTCTTAGAGCGAGTCTGTGGGCTAGTCTTTTTGTAGCCCAATCCACTACAGGATTTGCTGGACTGTCCTTGGAGTTGTAGAGGAATATATTGTCCCTTGCCAAAGTTTAAACCTTCAGCTTTCTGGAAGTCATACCCCATGTTTTGCATCAAGCGTACAGATTGCTGGCTGTATTAATAAAATTGTAGACGATCTTCCTCAACCACCTGAGTTGAGGTCGATGCTCTAATTGTTGTAGCAGCAGGAGAGAGAATTTGTGTAGAAATACCTTCATAAGCAATGATGATTTGTTGTGCCCTATACAACAAAAAATGCCAATCATGGGCCATTGCCGGTGTGTCAAGCGAAGCTTGTGAATAGAGCTCGGTAGGGCAATGTTCAAATTTTAAAATATGATCTCGAGAGATATATCTTCTTGATGTTGATCTTGATCTCTGTCTGAGTGATGATCAGAAAAAATCATATTATATGGTTTATACTTCTTATCCCTCTTGGATTTTGAATTGGAAGATGTTGCTCCCTGGTCCCAATCTGGCAGCAGGTCGGGATGAATCCACATAATCTTGCCATGATCTGTGGTAAGAAGCACCAACCCTTCTGTTTGACTTTGAGGAGGTAGGAGATTTACCACTTCCATCGTAGTTCGAGGTATTGGGATGACGCCGTTTGGGATTTCATGTACTGAAAAATTATCGAATTAAAGAGACATCATATTGGCGGTGACCGTCTTCTCCTTATTGTGAAGCTGATAGCTTTAGCATCTATCAACTATTATATTTTTCTTTTTAAGACATAACAAGCCTCGGTAGGATGATGTATATACCGATGGTATAGGCAGTACTCCAGATCATCTGTTTTATCGGCCTCATTTGGTCGCTTGATGTCAGGTAACTGCAACTTGTTGCTTTTTATCAAGCATTCAAAAATGCTATGAGTATCGCTCTTGTCAAAGGAATATTCTTCCTTAGGCCTAGAAGATTCTGGAGGCTTTTGTGCTGGAGGATAGGTGGGTAGCTTTGACATGTTTATTGCTAAGGCCTCATTTTCTTTGTTGTTGCAATTATTCGCACTGTTGTTGTTGTTGGAGGGGCGCTTCCCTTCCACATTGGTCATTTGTAACCCCAAATTATATGCCACCTTCGCGTTATCTTCTGTAACTTTGGCCCCTATGATGAACGTCATTCAGTCTTGAAATTGAGTTGGACCAGTCCAGAGCCCTACTATAGGTAGTAGTTTCTTTTTGCAAGTATCGATGAATCCGAAGTCTAAAATACCGTGGGGTAACTTCAGAGTTGCTTGCATGAAATGTTCTATGAATTCATGAGCGGATTCCTTCTCCTTCTGTTTGATATCAATGAGCGGAGACATCGTCATATCCTTGTCTCTAGCGAAGACATCGTCATTTCCTTGTCTTCCTCACTGAATCGTGATAGGAAAAGATATTTTATATCATCAAATGAGGATATACAGTTATCAGGTAAACTATGATACCAATAGTAGGTTATGCCAGCCTAGTATCCCACGAACAATCTTGTGAGGAGAGCATCTTCTTTCTGCAGGTGAGCCATCATCATATTAAAATAATTAACATATTGGCTCGGCAATGTCATGCCTTCAAAAAAGACTATTGATTGTGGGTTTGTATTTAAGAGGGAATGGAACATTATCCCAATGAGGATGATAAGACTGTTTTACCCCCAGCTTACGGAGTTGATCTTTGTTATTTAAAACATCGACCTGTGTATGCAACTCCAGGATAGCTTTGAGAGGATCTTCTGGTCGGAGTGGTACAGTTGAATGATAAGATCTTGGTTGAACATGTATTATCACTGGCGGAGGTTTACTCCCAATATTGAAAGGATTAAGAGTTGACATTGCTGACTCTTAGTTTAGGACTGCTTCTGGATTTGATTTATCCTGCAGAGGTGTTGTTCCAGGAGTAGGCTGTGCAGGTATGAATGAAGCTACTTGGACAGGTATTGGTGTAGTAGAATGTTGGTATATCATTATTTGATGCATATTTTTTATCATAGTGTGCATGTCCCTGAGAGCGGCCTCTAATGAGTTGAGGCGTTGTTCGGTGGCTTCCGATGGAGAAGTGTCTTGTTCGTCACCGATGGCTTAGATGCTAACATCTCTGTGTAAAATAAAGGGATTGGTAGAAATAACTATGTAGTTAGAGTCTATACTGTCAGTTTCAAAATCAGGGAGATTGCTACCCACAGCCTCAGATTTTGAGGAATGGGGATTCCCGCGAAGAACGAGCTCTCGTCTTCGAGAACAAGTATTTTGGTATACTCCTTCAAACGAGTTGACAAGTTGGTCAAATTTTCTCTGGCTAGGTGTTCTTAAAGAACTTTGTCTTGATTGTCTCCCGCCACGGGGAAGATGTGAAGCCATGTACGCCGTAGTAAAGAGCAATCATCATACTCCTCGTTGTCAACTTGCCTTACATGTCTAGGTTTGGGAGACATAGTATAGGTCAACCGGTCAAATATAGACCATTTTGCTGATGCACAACAATATTTGATTACAACTATATGACAATTGCAATGATGTTCGTTAGGAAACATTGTTGTAAAGTCAAAAGGGTCTCTCTATTTAGGCTTTTGTATAATAAGCTCACGTAAATCGAAAGTGGGAAGAGAAGAAGAGGAAGTGGGGAAACCCTGCGTCTTTACATGAGATATATTGAATCTTTTATGCATATTTTTGGTCACCTATGTGTTAAGTGAAGTGCTGGCTTGATTAGCGAATGATTTGTCACCTCGCGCACAATCAACATGTTGTGAAGAGGTTGACCCTACTTGACGCACTTTTTGCGGTGTAGGCAGAGTTGGCACAATTTTCTACATGTATTTGATTTTGTACGAAGGTTTTAGCGTGGCGCACTAATAGTAGGCTTCTGACGAGTGGCGCATGACTTTCCCTCCACTGTGCATGTAATCATGATATTAGGAGAATGATTCTCCCTGACTAACTTTTTGTCTCTCTTTGAAGTATACGCATGTATAAAGATTGGTTTAGACATCGGTGTCCATGACTTTCTTATCCCGCATATTACAATGAACATGCGCGGGTTCAGAAGCTTGGGTATGGATCACCCTTTGCTTGATATTGCACGAGTTGCACGATTTGTATCCTTTGTTTAACGGTACGACAAGCTTCTATTTCTCTCCTTCTATTCTTGAATTTCAAAGACATAAAAAATTTAGCCCCATTCCGTCTCTGTAATGTACACAATGATCATATATTTATAGGATTTTAGAGTAGTTATGACAGTGTGCGCTCACTTTGGACAATCTGCACTGTACGCGCACTTTTGGTGGAATAAGACCCTACGTTCTTAATGAGTGGGTGCACAATTGGCTGCCTGCTTGACACGTAGCTTCCTATACGAGAAAAGCATAGGTAGTGGGGGACAGTTGTTTTTACACATTTTACAAGAAGCATGGCATGTATGACACATAATCATAACTCCTCACTGTCAGTTATGTTAGTAGGCGCAGTTTGGAAGTGGTCTGGAGATTGGCGCACTTTTGAAATGGCTATACAAGTGTTCTTTTAAAGAAGTTAGCCAACGATGTACTTTTGAAGAAGTTGGCACAGCGGTGCACTTTTATTGAAATTGGCTAAGAGGCACACTTTTGATGAAGTTGGCACAGTGGCACACTTTTGATGAAGTAGGCACAACGGCGCACTTCTGAAGAAATTGGCTCGACGGTGGACTTTTTGATGAAGTTGTCACAATAACGCACTTTTGATGAAATATTTGGCACAGCTGCACACTTTTGAAAAAATTGGCACAATGACTGGGTCGCTAAACGACGACCTAGGTCTGCGCACTACAACTTAGTTTTAATGATGACTTCTGACTTATCGACTGCTGTTCGGCTGTCACGTTCATTGCATTTAATGTTTGGAGAGGAAAATAAATATACGATTTGTGTGCCTATCTTTGTTGACGAAAACAGCTTAAAAGTGTGCCATCCTTTGAAACAGAGTGAAAGTGCGCCATTTTCTCCTACTAAGTTTATTTGTAGGAAACTACGCCATCTTTAAGAGTCATACTTTTTATGCTTCTATAAGAGTCGCCATCTTGTCTGCGAAACCAGAGATTCTGGGTTCAATCCCCAGCAGAGTCTCTATCTTGTTTGCGAAAAAAAGTTTAAATGAAACTTTTTTATTATAAACTTTTAAAGAAGAAAGAAGATTACAAGAGATCCTAAACAGGAATCTAAGTACAATTAATTCTGGGAAAGTATAGCTGTAGAGATCTGATCTGCGGGCGATCACTTTACTCCTTGGACCACACGACGATGAAGAAATACAAGGATGATGTGAACAACTTGAAGAGTTGACCAATAAGGAAGCTTTAGCAATAACGACACGACAAGCTTCTATTTCTCTCCTTCTGTTCTTGATTTTCAAAGACTTGAAAATTCTAGCCCCTTTCTGCCTCTGTAACATACACAATGATCCTATATTTATAGGATTTTAGATTAGTTATGGCAGTGTGCTAGTACTTTGGACAATCCGCACCGTTCGCGCACTTTTGGTGGACTAACACCCCACGTTCTTAATGAGTAGGTGCACAACTTGCTGCCTGCTTGACATGTAGCTTCCTATATAAGGAAAGTATAGGTCGTGTGGGATAGTTGTTTGTACGTGTTTCACGAGAAGTATGGCATGTAGGACACATAATCATAACTCCTCACTGTCAGTTATGATAGTAGGTGCACTTTGGAAGTGGTCTGGAGATTTGCGCACTTTTGGAATGGCTATACAAGCATTCTTTTAAAGAAGTTGGCCAGCGGCGCACTTTTGAAGAAGTTCGTATAGCGGTGCACTTTTGATGAAGTTGTACATAAGTGCACTTTTAATAAAATTGGCACAACAACACACTTTTGATGAAGTTGGCACAACGGCGCACATTTGATGAAGTTGGCACAGGGGAGTACTTCTAAAGAAATTGGCTGAACTACACACTTTTGAAGAAGTAATTGGCACATCGGTGCACTTTTGAAAAAATTGGCTCAATGGCGCACTATTGATGAAGTTGGCTTAGCGGCGCATTTCTGATGATTTTGTCACAATGACTGGGTTGCTAAACGACAACCTAGGTCTGCGCTGTAGCTCAACTGTAATAATGACTTATGACTCCTCGACTGCTGTTCGACTGTCAGATTCGTTGCATTTAATATTTGGGAGAAAAATAGACATACGATTTGTGCGCCTGTCTTTGTTGAAGAAACAACTTAAAAGTGCACCATCCTTTGAAACATAGTAAAAGTGCGTCATGTTTCTCCTACTAAGTTTATTTGTAGGAAACTGCACCATCTTTAAGAGGAGCACTTTTTATGCTTCCACACATATCTCATCCTAGCTTGTATATGATTGTTTATTTACTATAGCCTATAGTTGCTTTATATTCCTTTTTCCATTTACTTGTCGGGATTTTATTATTGGATTTAGAGCTTTATTGAAATTTTGAAGACAAATTTTTTCTAAGGAGGGGAGAGTTGTGAGACCAGTCTCACAGTATCTGTATTGGTATATGGATACATATTTATATTATATGTACTGTGTTTTATTGGATCTCGTAAAATCTCATAAATTTTCTCAGAATTGAAACTTTACTACCTGACCGGCATACCGGCGGTATACTCTGGCATACTGACGGCATAACGTTCGCAGATATTTGTTTTGCTTTGAGATATTTTTGAGATATTTTTGTGAATTTTGCTCGATACTTTCCATTATCCATTGGCTTCTTGGTTTTGTTTTGAGTGGTCGAGATTGATTTAACTCGTGATGTGGATCGCTGATGAGGCATATCGGATGGTCACGATAAAATCACCTCTTATATATATGGATTGATTTTCTCTCTTCTCTCTCTTTTCTTTCTTTCTTTCTTTCTTTCTTTACTTCTTTATTTCCTCTTCTTTTTCGTGAGAGCTAGGAGCTTGGTGTTGAGGCCTAAGAGTATGGTTTCTGAAACCCTCTTGGTGGTGGAGTTGAAGGTTAAGGCTGGGAGATTGACTAGAGGCAAGTACATCTTGCCAAATCTTGAACGACTTTACCTTATTGCAGTTTTTGATTTTCCTGGTAGTTTATGCTTAGAATATCATGGTAATTCTTTTGTTAAATATTTTCTCTAGTGATTCCCCATCATGGGCTAGTTTCAAAAATTGGTTTCGGCTTGGTTTTGATTTTTTCTATAGAATCCCTGATATCTGGTTAGGAAATTTGGTGTCGAAAACGACAACCAGAGTATTTGCTATGAGACTTAGTATATATGCTATATAAGACTTACCATTAGACTTGACATCTTGTAAGACCAGTTTCTGTTAAGTTTTGGGACGTAATTTCGGTTCCAAAATACCCGTCTTGATTTGACTTCCATAGAATTGTCTATGGGAACCGGCATACCGATAGTATACTGGTGTCACCCTCACTTTTTCAAATAGGGATAGTTTAGTAATTTAGCATAGTTATTTTATTTTTAGGAATTAAATATTACTTAGTATGCTATATAATTATTTGGTGCTTTGTATTATTTATTTATAGTAGTAGGCTAGCCTATTAAATAGACTTGACACCCGTGAACCCAATTAGACTTGTCAAAATAATTTATTGAGCCCAACATGGACTATGCCAATTAGACCCATTCCCTATAATTAATTAGGAGGATTAGATTAATTTGTATTAGTGTAAAAACTTCCCAAAATAGCCTTTCCTTAATTAATATTCATAATTCTTCATGTAAGGGCAACTTAGACATTTGATGGTGACTTGGAGAGAGGAAAAGGGGCCGGCCATTATAGAGGGGATATTCTCTCTCTTCCTCTTCATTTGTACTCATTTATAGATCCCGAAATTCCTAGATCCCCAATTCACTTTATCCCTCTATCAATCCCTCTCAATTCATTCATATTTTCTCTCATTCTTATCACTCAAGGAGCATTGGAGCTTAGAGTTGCAAGGAGAACTAGGAGAAGGAGCTTTGACGAGGAGATTCTGTCCGGATCGTGTCTGTGGGAACAATTCTTTGGAAATCATCTCCTAATAGGTATAATTCTGAATTTACCTTCATTGTAGGTTCCAAATTGTGCATTTGACCATTAGGAACCCTTCCATGGCATAGGGCTACCTATAGGAGCAAGTTCTAGGCTAATTGGATGTGTATTGTGTCTTCTACATGGTATTTTTTGTCTATTTTAGAGGAATTACGAGATTAACACATCAAGTGTGTGTCATGACACTTGGAATGGCTTGCTAACACTTAGTTTAGACTCTATTTATAATTTAGAACTTGTTGGTAGGCTTTGGGTTAGTTTTGGATATGTTTGGGGTACATAACATGAGTGTATCCTAGCGTATCGTTAGTAGGCACCCCAAGTGTTTGTTAGAATGCATATTCATCTATTTTAGTTTAATATTCAGTTGTACATCTATATATATATGTATTTGTTTAAAAATTGCTATATATATATATATATATATATATATATATATATATATATATATATATATATATATATATATATATATATATATATATATATATATATATATATATATATATATATATAATGTGTATGTTTGTTAGTTATGAGGGTGCATGTGTGTGGTGTTAGAGTGAGGGGAGGTGTTGTGTGCATAAGTGTTGTTCCAGATTGGGTGTGTGCTGGAAGTTGAGTGTGTGAGAGAGTGTATCAGTAGGTTCATGGTTGTGTAACCTGTGTGTGTCACAATGTTGCATTTAAGTTGGTGTTCTAGTATAGTTGGGGAGTGGGGATTGTACCACAAAAATGACTTGTTATGGTTTATTTGCAACAGTACACACTGATGTGCCTTGGAGATTCCAATCAAGAAGAGGTGCAGCAGATCAGTTAAGTGTAGTCATGTATGTGAGTGTTTCCAGGTTTTGTTCAGTAGGAAAGGGTCAAGTAGAATGTATGACTGTGTAGTTATTGATAGCATGTGAGTTGTGTATATAGGAATATATATATATATATGTGTGTGTATGTGTGATAGGGGTGAGCTTGGCATCATAGGTTGGGATATTATTGTGTGTTATGAATAGGTGAGATTTGAATTGGAGGCTCTGCAATATAAAAATACAGACATAGGTGTACCATACTGTATGCAGGAATTATGCATACAAGTGGGTGTATATGCAGATCAAAGAGTGAAGGGTGCAGGATGAATAAAGGGTATATCCTCGTATAGTATCCAGATGTGAGGAAACAAGGACTAGGCAGTGAGCAGTAAGGGAGAGCAAGACTTAACTTTTAGGAGCAGTCTTTACACCTGTTTTGAGTATCAATGAGACATTGGGAAAGTAGTGTATCAGTTAGCCTATTACCTAGTAGTGTATATAGGTAAGATAGTGTATACAGATATGTAGAGTATATTATGATATAGTTATTAGTGTTATTAACTAATATAGCTAGTGTTAGCTAGTTAGTGACCAATTTAGGCTAATAACCTTAGTTGGACCTAGTATGACTTAATTGAGCTAGAATGACTTAAAAATTGACCTAAAAGCATGCATTAGTATATTTTAACCCATTTCTCATTTATTACACCAATTAACATAATATTTTCTAAATAGGATTGTGTGACACTAGCTTGGGCATCGAAAGACACATTTGCTCAGGAACAGAGGTGAGTACATCTCTCTGTTGATTTTCAGTCATGATAGTATATATATCACATATTCTAGAAATATTTACTTGATTCTGACACAGTGGTTACACAGACTGGTACTAAATAGATCCTGTCCTGGGATGTTATCCCCTACTGTGTTCAGTGGGTACTCCTTCATATGTATTTTATCGTGTGTATCGGGTATTGATTATCATATACTTCGTATTCACACATTGCTCGTGTTCAGTGTGCTTATATTCGTATTCGCAACGTATTATGATTGGATCCATGAGTACTGGTTGGGGACGTAGGAGTAGGAGTTGGTTATGTGATTAAGCCTAAGTGTATTCGTGTACATGTCGATTACATATTACACGTATAATCGAGTTACCATATTATATTCATGTTCAACCCAAACTGATCACATAACAAACTTGCGCTCTAAGGCATATTAGCTAGTTTATCTATTTCCATTACTTGCAGATATTCCATATTGCCTGTTTTTTCTTTCTAGTACATTATCTGTTTACTTTAGTTTACTTTCATTTCCTATTACTAGTTATCTTGTATTATTTTCTATTACCTGTAAGCCATTAAAGGATACTCCCCTAGAGCAGGAGAACTTAGTGCTAGTGACCGAGGAGGCTTAGACTTATATCTTGAACATTGTATTAAGCCTTATTCTAGACTCATGGCATATGTATATATTATTTTAGGAGTTGTTTGTGCCTAGACTTATAGTGTGGACAGGTGGATGTATTTATGATTTTTATTTTCTCTTTCTATTCCATATCGTGCTATTTCTACCTCTAGTTTGATATTGTGATTGAGTATTGACTCACATTATTATATCATCATATTGTTCCTCCATTTGGAGTTGAGATGACATGACTGGTACTATATATATTGTGTGTGAGATTAGATAGTATTGTTGACCCAAACAATATTCTACCGTCGATGTTGCGATGTAGGCTGGACGTTGTTCACATACTCATAACTTCATTCTGGGTGTGGGTCGTGACAACTGGTGTATACCGACGGTAAACCATTTTGACCTGACTTGGAACCTAGAACTTGTTGTGACTTTAACCGTCATACTGATGGCATATTGTAGTATATTGATCATATACCAATTTGTTGGAATTAAAAACCTGTTGTGATTTTGCTATCTCTGTTCTGGCATACCGACAGTATACTGGAGTATACCAACGGTATACCGATTACCCATACTTATTTTTCTTGCCTTTCTAGTTTGGTCTTGGATGACATACTGACGGTATACTGTAGTATACCGACGATATACCGGTTTTGTTCTCTTTTGCATATGTTTTTGTTTTTCATTGTACTTTTCTTGGCTTTGCTTTGCTTGGCGCTTGTCCGCATATTGTATGAGTATGTTCTTTCTATATTACTTCTCGGCTCTACCTGTTCCTTTTTCTGTACTCATCTTTGTTTCATGTATAGTTTGGGACACCTACCCATTATACCCAGTCTTAGATACATTCTTGCTAGTAACTCGTCGTGGTGTACTCCTGTTCATTTCCTTGTACTAGCCTTGTCCTGACATTATGTATAGTTTTGGGGCCACTTATCCATTATACACCTGCCGTGTATAGCTTTGGGGATACCTACCCATTATATTTCTGCCTAGACCTGTCCCGATATAGTTTGGGCCATCTACCCATTATACACTTGACTTGTATATTACTTGTTGTGGCTTGTTATAGTTTGTCATGCCTATAACCATTTGGTTGTATTCTCGTATAGTCCTGTGCTTGTCAAATCATTGTCTTGTCTAGTTCATCCCTGCAGAGAGCATCGTGTCTAGGATGGATTTTGTGGAATGCCACACCCGAAACCCTGAAATAAACTGCTAAGGATTAATGACTAGTTTTAAATGATTAGAGCACCAGGAGGGGAGAATCTCTAGATTATATGCAGTCTAGTTATCTTGACGTCATCCTGAAAATATTTGTAGCATGTCGTCGAGTTGGGCACATTTCTAGCACATCGTCGAGTGGGGCACCAATACATCTTTGATTATTTTATGGTCCAGATAGCTTGGATAGACTGCAGGGCATGCAACCAAAAAAATTCTTAATTATTGCATCTTGTTAGTAATTAGGACTTGTGATAACCCTAGTTAACTAATATAGCAAGCCATACTTCTTGCTTGGCCGTAATTGTTGGATGGAGTCCATTTATTGCTATACTATTATACTAGATTTTGTCTTATTTATTTATATTTCTTTGTTCCTGCCATGATCCCGACATTGTACTATTTCTTTTCTCGTTTACTTTTCTTGCCCAGTTCACTGTATATGCTACATGTACCAGTTTACCTATATGTATATGTTCACCTTGCATGATCCCGTATATGTTCACCTTGCATGTTCCCTTATATGTTTACCTGATCCCATACATGTTACCCATCCAGTTTTCTTTACAGGTTTCCCATTTTTATTTTTATTTATTTCCTGGTGCACTTCATAATTTCCTGGTAGTTACATGTTGCTTAGGATCTTGTAGCTATATGTTGGTATTGTTGGTTTTAGTTCATAGATTGGCCTCCTTTGTGGTACTTGCTATTTGGGGTCTGACCCCACTGGTTTTGCTTGGCCAGATCCAGTAGCGATGCCAGAGGATCTTCCGTATATTTCTGAGGATGGTGACCACGCAGAGCACCATACCGATTGAGTGGGTTTATATCTTGTTCTTTCACTTATTGTATATATTCTTTTGTGGCATTTATTCTCGGGCACCTGTTAGCACATATTTTGGACTTGATACATTGCCTACTGGGCATGACATGATTAATATATTCTATATTATAGCTAGAGTTGATCATATATGACTTATACTCTTGCTAGTTCTTTATTTTATATTACTGGCTTCATGATCAGCTATGTATATATATGGTTTTGGATGCTTTACTATTTTGCTTCAGATGATCATATTTATTTGTATACTGTGGATTCCTGCTTGTGATTGAGATACTAGGATTGCTTGACTTAGGTTGACTGATGGCTTGTAGTATTAACCCCCTATGTCTATGCACAGCCGTGACTGTATCTGATATACGTAGCTGGCTTTGTTGGCCCCCGCTCTCCAGTATTCTGGTTCTGGGGCCTGATAACTAGTTTTAAAAACTGTACAAAAATAGTCCAAGTACCGATGTTCGTGACCAGTTTACTTTCAACATATTTAATATTTTTAAAATCTATTTGAACAGACTTATAGACAACATATCCAGGATTAAAACTCTTATTTTAGTTTTATTTAGTTTGCTTTATTCGTCAAGTTAAACCTGTTGAAACTTGACCTAAAACCTATTTTCTAAATCTAAAACTATGCAATACTGAGTCTATCGTGCCTAACGAGACAACTTCGTCCTGTACCAGTTGCACCGAAGGGCACGTATGGTATATCCTGACGTGTGAGTTTTCACGAAAGTTGATTCGAATGTGTGTGCACGCCAGAATCAACCCATATCAGTCAAAAGTTCCACGTATCGGTGTTTTGTAAATTACCCTATTAGTTTATGTACTCTCATCGGATCGCAATAGAACTTGAGTCGCTAGACTCTCACCGTTTGACTTGTCCTGTGATCCAAGTTTTGTCCTATTCTGAGTCAATCGACGAATCACCTTTTTTACAGGCCCACGATTCGACTTGACTAACAATTTTGTGATCGGCTTACCGAAATCCAAAACTGGATATACCATTGGATTCATATCGTTGATTAGGATTCGTTTGACCTATAATTTTTCTAATTTAAAAATCCTTGACTTGGTATATTTTTTGGTGCAAAGTAGACCACATGTGGACCCCACTTTGACCAGAAATGACCGTTTTAGCCCCTGTGTCCAAATTGGGCGAAAGGGTTGTAAGCCCCCTGATTTTTTCAAGAATTTTTAATTTGGATTTTTTGCAATTTTCTGTAATTTTTTGGGATTTTTCTGTGATTAAAACCTAGGTGTTTGGTAATTAAATGATTTTTAATTGCTGTTAATTAATATTAAAATATTATGAAAATAATATTTTATGGTGTAAAATGGAAAACCGGACATGGGGTAATTTTCTGTGAATTTATTGGACTCCGAAAACAGTTTTAAAAACCCTAAAACCAAGTTATAATTAACCCCAATTAAACCCTGCCTGAACCGGGTTATTTGAAATAAATCAAACCGGACCGGACCGGTTTACCCGAACCAAACACTGCCTTAACGGGTCGGGTCGGATCCTGCCTACCCGACCCAGACCCGAAGCCCTAATTCCTAGGTCAACCCAAACCAAAATTTTACATGTATATATATATCACATCATCCCTTTATTTTCCAAAATAAAAAAAGAATTCTAATACCTAACCCAACCCAATCTTACAGCCGACTTTACTGTTCTTCTTCTTCCTCCTCCTTCCCGGATAGAGGCCCGATCCCCAGAGCAACCACTCACCACCGCCATTACCACCCAATCACAGCCACTCCCTATCCTCCTCGACCTCCTCCTCCCCTCCCCGGCGGATCCCTGACCCGCAGCGGCCACGAACTTGCCTCCCTGATCATCCTCGACCTTCAGCCTCCCCGGCCGGGACCTCGCCGGAGACACACCGGTGACCCAGCCATCCTCCACCAGCATCTATCCCTTCCTCCGCCTGCACATCCTCGACTCCCCGCTGAACCCGCCGTGCTCTCCCGACCGGACTGAACAGTCCCGACCGATCGGACTAAACAGCCCCGCGAACCCCAGCGCCGCTCAGGTCGGCTACCACCCCGCTCCGGCGGCTGTGCTACTTCCTCCCACCCGACTCCACTGATCCCATTGCTCCGGCCTACTTTCCCCCACCTGACCTCCAATGTCCAGCATCACCACCACTACCACAGGCTTCACCACCTCAGCCGACTCCGAGCTCCACCCGCATACGACCCAACACAGCAGCTCCTCGACCCGCTGCCCTAGCCCCGGACACGGCAAACCCTAACCAGGACACGAAACAGACACGAGGACACGAGGAATTCAGATTTACGGAGCCCTGTTCAGGTAGCATTTTCTTTTTCCTCGTAATTCCGTTTTCGATTCCGTCTATTGCAACACGTAGACTGTGTAACCCTCTCGATGCCCGTGTAACTCGCTCGGTGCATCGCGTCCTGTGGCGATCGCAACCCGCGATCCAAAAATAGGAAAACTAACACCATGTTTTACCCTGGAATTGAGTACGCCCTGCCAAATAGGACGACTTGGTCGCACACGGTCTTCACCGAAACGTGCGCGCCGTTGATACGGACGTGTGGGATTTTGCAGAAGTTGTTTTGGATGTGCGTGCACACCGGAATCAACGCGTATCCGTCGACAACGCCCCGTATCAGCCTATTTTGGAACACGTTGTAACTTTGTGTACACACGTCGGATCGAGACGAAACTTACGCCATCGGACTCGTAGCAATACGATGGTCCTGTGACCCAAGTTTGGTTCGATTCTGAGAACGTTGACGAAATCGCGTATCGTGGGCCCCACAAGCTCCACTCGACGGGCGATTTTGTGATCGGCTCATCGGAATCCAATTCTAGAAGTTTCGTTGGGTTCGTATCATCGTTCCTGACTTATTGATACTAAGTTTGACAAATTTGGAGACCTTTGACCCTGACACGCTTTTCGGCGCAAAGTGGCCCACATGTGGACCCCGCTTTGACCCGAAAATGTCATTTTTGCCCCTGTGTCCAATTGGACTCAAGGACAGGCGTTTCTAGCTATTTGATATTTTCTGAATCTAATGGTGATATTTATTTCAGCAACCGGAGTAGTACCTGCAGATCACATTGAGACCAGAGCTACAGTTGGAGCCAGAACCCCAGGCAAGTGTACCTTGCCAAACCCTGCAGTTTTGCTACTTATTTTCTTGACTTATTTATACATTGTTGTGCAAGTGTACCTTGCCAACATTGCAGTTCTTGTTACATATTTCATTGCCTTATTTATATATTGTTGTACATGCTTGACCTAGGACCGTGTGACTTTACTTACCGTCCGATTAATAGTCGGGTGCCAACACCGTACGCGGCATTGTGTATTGTCATCTAGACATGGATACCGAGACCCTATATTTCTCGTACTTGTCTTGTCAAGTACATCATAACCCAGGACACTTGACACTATTCATGAGACAGAATCTTCCTGAGATATTCATGGTGATTCTGTATAGGATACAGGTTTTATGACATAGACATTATATTCATAGACATCATATGACTTGCTGCATTAGTATTGATCTTGCGTGTCATGGACATGAGACGTGTGATTATATTGGGTGGGGAGAGACACACAGGCTACAGGCTGATTTATATATATATTTATTATGGTGAGGACTTAGACTCTATATCAGAGCTAGGCACTCTACTAGTGTTATATTTATTGTGAGGCCTCAGACTCTATATCAGAGCTAGGCACTCTACTAGTGATATTACTACTACCGGCTCCCCGACACAGAGCTTGTAGTGGCTCAGCCTGAGTACTAGTGATGCTCTCACTTGCATTTCACATAGATGGTTATATAGTTTACCCTATTTATCGCATTTACTATTACACTGCATTTTGGCATGTTGATTTTTGTACCTTGTTATATCCCCTGAGGACCTGGATACCGGATTATGTCCCCAGGATTAGCAGACGAGATCTATTCCGAGGTATACGGGACTGGAGCATTAGCATTAGCAGAAGTAGGTGCATACATTGGAGCAGAACCAGGATTTGAGGACGAGATTGTACCAGAGGACTTCTCCTGAGTATTGGCTTGAGATACTCATTTATTTCTGTTTCTAGTTATTTCATTTCCAGTCTATTTCATTGATGTACCAGACTTATTCTCGGATTATTCTCTGAGACACTTTTATTCAGATTTGTTAGTTTATATTTATTTGTATTTATTCTGGCATTTGATCTGTGATTATCTGTTGTGGATGAGATTAGTATTGACTGCGACTTGTACCATTGGACCTATTTATTGTTGTATTACAGTTAAGTATGCCCTGATGGATCCATTAAATTGGGTTTGTCCATCGGTGTGTGCTGCTGGCCATTGCCACGTGTCTAGTCCCTCGATATTATGGGACTGGGGCGTGACATAGTTTTTGTGGTGGCCCATGCAGGTCAACGACTAAATTGCTTTGGTTTCAACTTAGGGACCGAGCAAGCCTGCAATAAGAATAGGATAAGTTTTTAGGATCTCATCCACTTGCTTGAAAACGTTCTTGATATCTATATCGTATTCGAATTAAATTATCTTGCATCATGCCTTGATTCCAGTGCGCCTCTTATAGTTTATTTTTGATGCAGAGTAATGGATTCAAGAGCAAATGACGAAACTCCAACAAACACACTAATAGGTGCGGTAGCCACCTACGGAGAAGATGAAGTGGCACCATTGAGTGGAGATCCCTCTACTCACTAAGGCAGCCAAGCAGATCAGCATGCTTCTAGATTTCGGCGTGATGACATCCCACCGCCTCTGCAGTTCGTTCCACCAATACCTGTATTCCCATAAAGGCAAGCTATGGACGGGCAACAGATGTTTCAAATGATCTACGCAATGATGCAAGCTCAACAGCAGATTCAACACTAGGCTCTGTGTCACAGCCTAGCACTTGTACTGGAGCAGGCGAATCTACCAGCACGACGGCCAACGACAGGATCTATCACCGATTTCTGCCAGCTGAAGCCTCGTACCTTCTCAGAAAAGGAGGAGCCCACAGAAGTTCATGAGTGGCTCACCAACACACAATACCAGTTGGAAGCAGCTGAGCTTCCAAGAGAACATTGGATGACTGCCGTCAGAATGCAGTTAACGGATAATGCACATCACTGGTGGCTATCTGAGGAGACACGGCTCGGACCAGACCGAGTCACTTGGGAAGAGTTCTCTAGACTCTTTCAAGAGATGTACATCCCAGCTGTTGCATGATCAGAACTCAGAGACAAGTTCAATCGCCTTATCCAAGGCAATATGACAGTGGAAGAATACAACGCAGAATTTATTCGTCTAAGTCGCTTCGCCCCAACCCTGATCCCGACGGAAGAAGAGAAGGCCGAGAAGTTCTTCGACGGACTGAACTTCGAGCTATAGAGACTGATCGGATCCGTTGCACCTACTTCTTACTCGGACGTCCTTGCAGCAGCCCGACGCATGGAGCGCATCATCAAGAGAGAGACCAACCTGAAGCGGCCTTCCACATCAGTACCAACCAGAGCAGCACAAGAGGAGTCTGCAAAGCGTCAATAGATAAATCCACCACCGAGAGCAGCACCAAGAGCCTCATTCCTTCCTACTTGTTACTATTGTGGTAAGATGGGCCATATTGAAAAAGAATACAGACGCAAGCTGGGAATGTGCTTAATTTGCGGATCCAGACAACACTTAGCCAGAGATTGCACAACACATCGAGGAGAAACACCGATGATTAACCGATAAGCCTTACCAGCACCGGGAGGATATCAGCCGAGGCCACCCTTGGCACCACAAGCAGCACTCTTCCAGCAGGCCCAGCAGCAACCGAGGAATCCACCACAAGGACGTGGACAAGCTTATGCGATGACCTTGGAGGATGCACAGATTCATGGAGTAGCTAATGCACGTAAGTTTTCGTAGTTATCTGCTTCTAGATTTGCTTTAGTTTGTTCATGTTGGTTCGTGCCCTAGCCTTAACCTAGTAATGTTGAACTTGCTAATAACCTAGAATGTTTTTATAATTGATAACCTAATATGTTTTATAAGTAATGAAATATAGTCTTCTAAATCTCCTTTATACGGGAGATTGCATAACTTTTAATGCTTGGGGAAATAATTTTCCTTTGTATTATTCTTACACCCTCAACCTTGAATCTTCTTGATCATGACGTACTTCGAACAATGTTTGCAACCGGGTCATCTATGTTGACCGGTTATTCTTTGATTGCGAGGATGCAATCCTCTTAAGGGGGTAGATTGTAAGCCCCCTGATTTTTTCAAAAAAATTTAATTTGGATTTTTTGCAATTTTTTGTAATTTTCTGGGATTTTTTTGTATTTAAAACCTAGGTGTTTGGTAATTAAATGATTTTTAATTGCTGTTAATTAATATTAAAATATTATGGAAATAATATTTTATGGTGTAAAATGGAAAACTGGACATGGGGTAATTTTCTGTGAATTTATTGGACTCCGGAAACAGTTTTAAAAACCCTAAAACCAAGTTATAATTAACCCCAATTAAACCCTGCCTGAATCGGGTTATTTGAAATAAACCAAACCGGACCGGACCGGTTTACCCGAACCAAACTTCGCCTTAACGGGTCGGGTCGGATCCTGCCTACCCGACCCAAACCCGACCCGGACCCGAAGCCCTAATTCCTAGGTCAACCCAAACCAAAATTTCACATGTATATATATATCACATCATCCCTTTATTTTCCAAAACAAAAAAAAGAATTCTAATACCTAACCCAACCCAATCTTACAGCCGACTTTACTGTTCTTCTTCTTCCTCCTCCTTCCCGGACGGAGGCCCGACCCCCAGAGCAACCACTCACCACCGCCATTACCACCCAATCACAGCCACTCCCTATCCTCCTCGACCTCGACTTCCTCCTCCCCTCTCCGGCGGATCCCTGACCCGCAGCGGCCATGAACTCGCCTCCCTGATCATCCTCGACCTTCAGCCTCCCCGGCCGGGACCTCGCCGGAGACACACCGGTGACCCAACCGTCCTCCACCAGCATTTATCCCTTCCTCCGCTTGCACATCCTCGACTCCCCGCTGAACCCGCCGTGCTCTCCCGACCGGACTGAACAGTCCCGACCGACCAGACTGAACAACCCCGCGAACCCCAGAGCCGCTCAGGTCGGCTACCACCCCGCTCCGGCGGCTGTGCTACTTCCTCCCACCCGACTCCACTGATCCCATTGCTCCGGCCTATTTTCCACCATCCGACCTCCAATGTCCAGCATCACCACCACCACCACAGGCTTCACCACCACCACCTCAGCCGACTCCGAGCTCCATGTAAGCCCCCTGATTTTTCAAGAATTTTCTGTAATTTTTCGGAATTTTTCTGTCATTAAAACCTAGGTATTTTCTAATTAAATGATTTTTAATTACTACTAATTAATATTAAAATATTATGGAAATAATATTTTATGGTGTAAAATGGAAAATCGAGCATAGGGTAATTTTCGGTGAATTTATTGGACTCCGAAAACCCGTTTAAAGACCTTAAAACTATTTATAAAATAAACCAACCTAAACCCCTGAAATAAACCGGGTTTATTTTAATTAAAACCAACCCACTTGAACCAACCCGCTACTGACCCAAACCAAACCGATTTCTTAGTGGGTCGGGTCGGGTCGGATCTGAATCGAACCCGACCCGAAACCCGTTAACCCAACTCAGAAACCCTAATCCTAATCCGGCCTCGACTCCGCGGCGGCGCACCTATTTAAGACGCCTCGGCATCCGTGCCGCCGCCGCAACCTGCTCTCCCTCTCTCCGCAGCGCAGCGCCGCTCCGACCAGTCCCCGACGACCTCGCCCAGAGCCGCCCTAGCAGCCGAGGACCTCATCGTCCCTCTCCTCCGCTCAGTCCCGCTCGTCATCACCCGATCATCGACCGCCTTCCTCCGCCCAACTCCTCCGTTCAACCCCCGAGCCCCTCAGCCCTGAACCCTAAACTGCCCAGCGCCGCCTCCCCCTTGCCGTAACCCTAGCTCAGCCACCACCACCAACAACGACCCTTCACCCCTCGACTACTTTGACTCCGCCGCAGCCCTTCGTCCTCGACGAAACTCCCCGCAGCCTCTACCATCTCCAGCGCCGAGCAGCACCCACGACGCCGCCACCGCCGCCCGGCCCTCCTCCTCCAGCCACCTCCTTCTTCTCCTCCCTTCGTCGATGGCCCACAGGCAGCAGCAGCTCGAGCAGCCCCCGCACCGCCGTGCCGCCTCCAGCGCCGCCGTGAGCCCCGGCCACCGCCTCGCCGCAGAGCCCCCGGCCCCCTCCGCCTCAGCCTGGCCGCCCAGCCGCCGTCCCCTCGCCGGAATCCCAAGCCCTAACCCTAAACCTAATTTCCTGTATCCGACACGTGTCGGACACGATTCAGACCCCGGGTTTTTCAGCCCAATTCAGGTGCGTGTATCTTCTTGCTCGTAGCTCGGATTTCGATTCCGTAAATTGTATCGCGAAGCCTGTATGACCCTCTCGGTGCCCGGACAAACTGTTCGGGGCATCGCGTCCTGTGGTGATCGCACACCGCGATCCAAAAACAGGTAAAACCAGACCCTGTTTCACCCCGGAACTGGGTACGCCCCGCCAAACGGGACGACTTGGTCGCACGCGGTCTTTACCGAAACGTGCGCGACGTTGATACGGACGTGTAGGATTTCGCAGAAGTTGATTTGGATGTGCGTGCACACCGGAATCAACGCGTATCCGCAGACACCGCCCCGTATCCGTCGATTCTGGAACACGCTGTAACTTAGTGTATACACGTCGGATCGAGACAAAATTTGCGCCATCGGACTCGTAGCGATACGCTGGTCCTGTGACCCAAGTTTGGTTCGATTCTGAGAACGTTGACGAAATCGCGTGTCGTGGGCCCTACAAGCCCCGCTCGACGGGCGATTTTGTGATCGGCTCATCGGAATTCAATTCTGAAAGTTCCGTTGGGTTCGTATCAGCGTTTTTGACCGGTTGACACTGAGTTTGGTGAATTTGGAGACCTTTGACCCTGACACGCTTTTCGGTGCAAAGTGACCCACATGTGGACCCCGCTTTGGCCCGGAAATATCGTTTTTGCCCTTGTGTCCAAATTGGACGTAAGGACAGGCGTTTCTAGCTATTTGATATTTTCTGAATCTAATGGTGATGTTTATTTCAGCAACCGGAGTAGTACCTGCAGATCCCACTGAGACCAGAGCTACAGTTGGAGCCAGGACCCCAGGCAAGTGTACCTTGCCAAACTTTGCAGTATTGTTGTATATTTTCCTTGCTTCATTATATTGCTGTGCATGCTTAACCTAGGACCGTGTGACGTACTTAGCGTCCGAATATAGTCGGGTGCCAACATCGTACGCGGTGTTGGGTACTGTCATCTAGAGATGGATATTCGTGACACTTTACATTCTCGTACTTGTCTTATCAAGTACAGTATACCCAGGACACTTGACACCATTCATGAGATAGAATCTTCCTGAGTTATTTATGGTGATTCTGTATAGGATACAGGTTTATGACATACACAGTTTACATGCTTAGATTATATCCGGACTTGTTGCATTAGTCTTGATCCTGCGTGTCATGGACATGAGACATGAGATTTCATTGGGTGGGAAGAGTATTACCATATGAAAGGCTGATTATATTATATATTGACATCTGGATGTGTCTTAGTCTCTGACACAGAGCTATGGCACCAGTTCTGGCCCTTCGAGAAAATACTGCTATGGGTTTCTCCGACACTGATCCTGTAGTAGCCTCAGCCCGAGTATGACTAAAACTCTCAACTTGCATATCACTTAGCTGGTTATATATTTACCCTACTGTTCATTTATTGCTGCACTGTATTTATTTTGGCTTGTATTTTCTGTACCTTGCTGTCCCCTGAGGACCTGGATCCGGACTATGTCCCCAGGTATAGCTGACGAGATCTATTCCGAGGTATACGGGACCGGAGCATTAGCATTAGCAGGAGCAGGTGCCTACCTTGGAGCAGAACCAGGATCTGAGGACGAGATTGTACCAGAGGACTTCTCTTGAGTATTGGCTTGAGATACTCATTTATTTCAGTTTATAGTTATTTTATTTTCAGTCTATTTCATTGATGTACCAGACTTGTTCTCGGATTGTTCTCCGAGACACTTTTATTGAGACTTGTTAGTTATTTATTTATTTCATTTCTGTCATTTGATCTGTGATTATCTGTTATGGATGAGATTAGTATAGACTGTGACTGGTACTACTGGATCTACTTATTGTTATATTACAGCTTAAGTATACCCTGATGGATCCATTAAATTGGGTTGTCCATCGGTGCGTACTGCTGGCCATTGCCACGCGTCCGGTCCCACGGTATTTTGGGACTGGGGCGTGACACTCCACCTGCCTGCGACCCAACACAGCAGCTGCCCGACCCGCTACCCTAGCCCCGGACACGGCAAACTCTAACCAGGACACAAAACAGACACGAGGAATTCAGATTTACGGAGCCCTGTTCAGGTAGCATTTTCTTTCTCCTCGTAATTCCATTTTCGATTCCGTCTGTTGCAATGCGTAGACTGTGTAACCCTCTCAATGCCCGTGTAACTCGCTCGGTGCATCGCGTCCTGTGGCGATCGCAACCCGCGATCCAAAAACAGGAAAACCAATACCCTGTTTCACCCCGGAACTGAGTACGCCCCGCCAAACGGGATGACTTGGTAGCACGCGGTCTTCACCGAAACGTGCGCGTCGTTGATACGGACATGTGGAATTTTGCAGAAGTTGATTTGGATGTGCGTGCACACCGAAATCAACACGTATCCGCCGTCAACGCCCGTATCCGCCTATTCTGGAACACGTTGTAACTTTGTGTACACACGTCAGATCGAGACAAAACTTGCACCATCGGACTCATAGCAATACGATGGTCTTGTGACCCAAGTTTGGTTCGATTCTGAGAACGTTGACGAAATCGCGTATCGTGGGCCCCACAAGCTCCACTCGACGGACGATTTTGTGATCGGCTCATCGGAATCCAATTTTGGAAGTTCTATTGGGTTCGTATCATCGTTCCTAACTTTTTGACACTAAGTTTGACGAATTTGGAGACCTTTGACCCTGACACGCTTTTCGGCGTAAAGTGGCCCACATGTGGACCCTGCTTTGACCCGAAAATGTTATTTTTGCCCCTGTGTCCAAATTGGACTCAAGGACAGGCGTTTCTAGCTATTTGATATTTTTTGAATCTAATGGTGATATTTATTTTAGCAATCAGAGTAGTACCTGCAGAACACACTAAGACCAGAGCTACAGTTGGAGCCAGAACCCCAGGCAAGTGTACCTTGCCAAACCCTGCAGTTTTGCTACTTATTTTCTTAACTTATTTATACATCGTTGTGCAAGTGTACCTTTCCAACATTGCAGTTCTTGTTACATATTTTATTGCCTTATTTCTAAATTGTTGTACATGCTTGACCTAGGACCGTATGACTTTACTTAGCGTCCGATTAATAGTCGGGTGCCAACACCGTACGCGACGTTGTGTATTGTCATCTAGACATGGATACTGAGACCCTATATTTCTTGTACATGTCTTGTCAAGTACATCATAACCCAGGACACTTGACACTATTCATGAGATAGAATCTTCCTGAGATATTCATGGTGATTCTGTATAGGATACAGGTTTTATGACATAGACATTATATTCATAGACATCATATGACTTGCTGCATTAGTATTGATCTTGCGTGTCATGGACATGAGACGTGTGATTACATTGGGTGGGGAGAGACACACAGGCTACAGGCTGATTTATATATATATTTATTATGGTGAGGACTTAGACTCTATATCAGAGCTAGGCACTCTACTAGTGTTATATTTATTATGAGGCCTCAGACTCTATATCAGAGCTAGGCACTCTACTAGTGATATTACTGCTACCGGCTCCCCGACACAGAGCTTGTAGTAGCTCAGCCTGAGTACTAGTGATGCTCTCACTTGTATTTCACATAGATGGTTATATAGTTTACCCTATTTATCGTATTTACTATTACACTGCATTTTGGCATATTGATTTTTGTACCTTGTTATATCCCCTGAGGACCTGGATACCGGATTATGTTCCCAGGATTAGCAGACGAGATCTATCCCGAGGTATACGGGACTGGAGCATTAGCATTAGCAGAAGCAGGTGCATACATTGGAGCAGAACCAGGATCTGAGGACGAGATTGTACCAGAGGACTTCTCCTGAGTATTGGCTTGAGATACTCATTTATTTCTGTTTCTAGTTATTTCATTTCCAGTCTATTTCATTGATGTACCAGACTTATTCTCGGATTGTTCTCCGAGACACTTTTATTCAGATTTGCTAGTTTATATTTATTTGCATTTATTCTGGCATTTGATCTGTGATTATCTGTTGTGGATGAGATTAGTATTGACTGCGACTTATACCATTGGACCTATTTATTGTTGTATTACAGCTTAAGTACGCCCCGATGGATCCATTAAATTGGGTTTGTCCATCGGTGTGTGCTGCTGGCCATTGCCACAGGTCTAGTCCCTCGGTATTTTGGGACTGGGGCATGACAAGGGTAATATTTTTTTACTGTCTCACTGATTCTGGAGACGGTGATATTTATTTCAGCATCCGGAGATGTTCATTTAGAGTCCCTACTTTCAGGTTCCTTGTGCTTGTCTTCCTGACGTCTTTACTACACTGATTTCTGGCAAGGCAAGTATACCTTGCCACGGTACTATTTATTTACATTCATTTACAGCATACTTATTTTTTGTTATTTATTTCTATTTATTTTGCTAAATAAAATAGTGCATCCAAGAATAACTTGGGTGCAACGACGATTGGCGTCGTCCTTTGTCTCTTACTTTTATTATGCATGTTTACCTAGTTATACGAGATCACCCCATGATTGTGAGGTATTATTATATCTCTTTGGACATGACACATGTTTTATACGAGTTGTGAGTCTCATATTGGATACAGACTTGTGTAATAGGCTGGCCACCTTTACGTATAGGTCGTGCGACAGATAAGGAATAACTGCTAGTAGAAATATTTTAATTTAGTAGACTAAGCAGTTATTAGAGGTATTTACGTGTTATAGATATGACACAGTTAGTAGAATTGGGTAGGGAGAACAATGAGTAAGCATATGTGACTCCTTTACACTTTCTCTTATTTACTCGTAAGCTCCACTGGAGATGCGAGGTGTTATCACCCTATATTTACTACATGCCCCTGAAGATCGAAAGACGTTATGCCCGTGGCCCCTGGTTCTCTGAGAGAACTATGCCCATCCCATATTTTAGCCAGATTGTTCATACACAGGAAAGTTGTTCTTAAACTGCATATCACATAAACTGGTTAGGTGACCTTGATAGATGTTTTATTCAGTAAATTATTGGTTTATTTTTATTGTATTTTGTTATGTCCCTCTGAGGACTAGATTTTGTCCCCAGGTATAGACGATCATGACTATCCGCAGGAGTACGGACCGGGACCTGATTCTTCATTTTTTGTCGAGGAGGTCTTACCTTCTGAGCATCCATGATTATTATTTAGATAATGGACTTTTTAGTTGATACTCTCTTTATTTAGCATTTTCTTTTATATTGGAGTTTTGATCTCCTCTCTCATTTTAGTTTTAATATAGTTGTTTGGTAGTTGATTTGTCTCTACTCGACTATTAGTTCTTCTGAATTATTTATTTCTTTGGATATGTCAGACTTGGTCATCTTGATCTATTTGATCTAGTTTATTTATTGACTTGCGACTGTGGATGAGATTTAGTATGACTGTGACTTATGTTATTTAGATATATACCATTTGTGAATTGATTCATAATACATCATACGTATGTGTTATGGTTTTCACAAATTGGAGTTGTCATATACATACGGCTGGCATGCTTATGTATTCCTAGTCCTATATATTTTGGGACTGGGGTATGATATTTTTTTTTGGTGGCCTATGCAGGTCGAGATATATATTGTTTCGGTTACGTTACTGTACCGAGAAAGCCTGCGAATAGAATTAGAGTCTAGGATCTCATCCACTTATATTTAATTATCTCACTTGATTCTAATCTCGTACTCTCATTGACTACCTGATTTACATCTACCTTGAACTGGTTCTAACGATTGTCCTTATTTTCGTGTCTAGCGATATAAATCTTCATAGTGGACGTATTTCTACCCTCGCCATCATTGTAGGAGACTCAAAAACTCAGGAGGAATCTGGAGCCCTGTCTTCCTCGATGATATCCCTGACTACACCACTCTAAACGAGAGAACCATCGCTGGCAGGCCAGACACCAACATCGGTTCAGCAGGACCCTCAGACTATAGCACCTTCGGTGAGGCATCAGATACAGCAGAGTACAATTCCCTAAGGTAGGAATATGCCGCCACCACCACCCCAGTTTTTGCCTCAATTTGTCTCGCATATACCCTTCATGCCACCCTCGCAGCCGTTTTTGCAGACTGACGGGAATGTTACCTCGACCCAGTTCATACAGGCTATGATGCAAGATCAGTGGCAAAAAAATGAGCTACTGAGGCAAGCTCTTATAGTTGTAATGAACATGCCTCCACCGCCACCACCAGCCCCTATGCCAGTACCAGTGCCACGAGGGCAACATCAAGGGTTTTATTCAGATAAACTCGAAGCATTTCAGAGGTACGGAGACTGCCCCAGAAGTCTCCAAGTGACTCATTAGCACCAAAAGTTGTTGAAGGCATCGCAGGTACCGGAGGATCTATGGATGACAACAGTAGATCTTCTACTTGAGAACAATGCTCACCATTAGTAGAAGGGTAATCATAGATGATTTGGCACTGATCAGACTTGGGAGGAGTTCTACAAACTTTTTAATGAGAGGTTCTTCCCCACCAATGTTTGAGATATTCTCTACAACCAGTTCCTTTATCTCAAACAAGAGAATATGACGGTAGACAAGTACGACGCAGAGTTTAGCAGATTGAGTCATTTTGGTGAGATGTTGATTCCTACAAAGCTGGAGAGAGACAAGATATTCCATAATGGATTATCACCGGATATTAGAAGATTCACTAGTGCACAGTTGAGGATATCCCATGCGACAGTTCTATAGGAAGCAAGAAGCGAGGAGCCCCTTTTGAAGAAGGCGCATCAGATGTAGAGATGCCTCACACCAGCAGCTGCACTAGTTAGAGTGCCTTAAGGAGGACCCATTAGACATCCTTTAGCACATCAGCAGCAATAGGGAGCCGGACCTTATCAGCACCGGGAGAAACCTCTTTGTTATCACTGTGGGAAGTTAGGGCATATTCAGAGAGATTGTCGAGTTCGTTTAGGCCAGAGTCTGAGGTGCATATTGGAACAACATTCAGTGAGGGACTGTCCGGTGCAGCAGGCCTTAGCATTTCCATAACCATTGCAGAGGCCAGCACTTCCAATATTGTGACCAGCCCAACAGATGCCGAGGCCAGGAGAACCAGGAGCTGGAATACCTCGACCACCAGTAGGTGGAGGATTTCAGCGAGGACCACCGCTACCAACTCAGGTGGACCAATTTGCAAGGGTCGTACCGCAGGGACCTCCCAAGAGGATTGGATAGACTTTTCCTATGGAGATAGATAACACAGAGAAGAAGATTAATGTTATAGCAGGTATTACCCTTGTTGCTACCTTTCCTGCTGTGACACTATTTGATACGGGAACTACACACTTGTTTAAATCCTCTACTTTTGTTGCCAAGCATAATATTGCCACTACGCCCTTGTCTCGTTGTGTTAGAATTCTTACCGGGGGAGGAGTTGTCCCTGTTAGCCATATTTGTGGATCTTGTTTTGTGGTAGTTCGTGGCATAAAGATGAAGGCTCGGCTCTTAGTCTTTCTCATGTTAAACTTTGATGTTATTCTTAGGAAGCCAGTACCATGCTTTCTTTGACTGCTATGGGGGAAGCATTCTCTTTAGAGTACCAGGCCAGCCAGAGCTCGAGTTTGTACGATAATCCACTGAGATGCATGTGTCGATAGAGCAAAAATAAATATAAATATATTGTTGTGGTATTTTCGATGAAGGTGTACAATTCTTATTTATTATAAATTGACAAAGAGTACAAGAGAAATCCTATATAAGAGAATCTTAGTACAAAAGATCTGGGGTAAGTGTGACGATGGAGATCGAGCACTGTAATGGCTCATTTACTCCATTGACGATCCGAGACCAAGAGAGGGTCGACGAGGCTTCAGCGGTGCTTTGTCTCCTTCTCTTGTAGAGGCGGTTAGCTCTGCTTCCTCTTTCTTTTTTGTGTGGGTGTATGGATCTCTCGATACCCTTTATGTGGGGAAAAATACCCAATATTTATAGCCTTCAATAAGGCATCATGTAGGCGCATGTACGTAAATTGCCTGACGCATGACACTACAGGCGCATGAGAGTTGGCAGGATTATACTAGCACATGGCACTATAGGCGCATGAGACACTTAGATACATAGGGGCGCATGGAACTGCTGGCACATGAGACACCTAGATGTAGGTTGGCGCATAGCGCTGCGGGCGCATAAGATACCTAGATGTAGGAGGGCACATGGTGTTGCAGGCGCATGAGACTCTATTTAGATAGCTGGCGCATTGGCCAGAATTCTTGAGGCACAAGGAATTAGACTACTGAGGTGCATCATTATGGCACATGGAGAAAGGTCTCTAGGGCGCATATAGCAGATTTTTTATGCTTCTACAAGACCCCCTTCAAAGTTTCTGAACTAAAACTTTGTAAGATTAAAGTTCAGAATACTTTGAACAGAATCATGAAAGATATAGGTGGAGGAATTATTTTGGTATGCGTGTGAGGCATCCCCATATGCGGCACATCTGCGGAGTATTCTTCCTTCAGTGTAGTACATTGTTTAGCGCATTTGGCACATTGGGAGATCATTTTTCTAGGCGCATCTGGACTAGGTAGAGATTCATCCACTGACTGTTAGGTTCGTCCCACGATTTTAGTGCCTAGGAACTCGTGAGCTATTAATGGCATCCATGCTATAAATAGAGGGCTAACAAGAAGGAGAGTAGTGTATTTCTCTCTCTTCGCCATGTCTCTGTTGAAGTCGTGCACGTGGAAGTCCGTTGAGCAGTTCGTCGACCCTCTCCCTCTGATGGTCAATTACATGTCGACCTTCGGAGAAGGTATAGAGAACTTGCACTCTCTTTTTACTTTTGGGTCACTCGGACACTCTCTAGGTGACACCCATTCGTACCACTCCTAGTACTGTATGGCCCAACGCGCCTGGTCGTATCTGAAGGCTTCGTCTTAAGGATGCGCTGACGGCGAGGATTCTTCCTTGGCAGCATTGGTGAAGTTGTCTTCGGACATGCACCTGAGACATGCACCAAAATTTGAAGTGTGATGCCTCTGCATTGCGGTAGCCATCTTGGCACTATGGCGGTAGTGTGCCTTAACACTGATGCACGTGACACAGATGATGCTTGGGCATAGCTTTTTTGGCTGATCTGCTGCTTGGCGCATGACACTAATGCGCACTTTTGTACGGTCTTGCAATCATTCTAACTTTGCTGTGTTCATCTATGTAGGAACTATCTCGGACTGCTCTGAATGTGATAGAACATGGAAGGATATCATAGTCACCATTGTTCGTAGTGAACAGGCACATTATTCGGAGCATTTTTTGCGATCTTCCAACCTAGCTCTCTGTAGCTTCTCTCCGTATGTGGCCAGAATGTGTTGGCTTGATCTCCGGTCGAGTCCTGACGGCCTATCTGAGTGGCAGTGGTGGGGCTAGTTATTCCAACAGGGATTTTTAGTCGCGTCCTTTCACATGACAGAGTTGGGTCTGTAGAGGCTCGGCTCTGAGTTGCAATCTCCCTTGTATTCCATCAGTATGGATTCTTTTCTCGCATTGTGGCCTTTACAGAGGAGTTTTACTGGAGTGATAACCCAGAATGCGTTGAGCTGTCGGCTTCACATGTGTTGGTACCAGAAATAACATAGCGGGGGTCCTCTTCTTTTCTAATGTACTCATGATCTTGAATATTAATAAAAAAATCCTTAAATGTAATAGACTTCCAAATGTACTCATGATATTGAATGAAAATTTTGCCTCCCTTCCTATTTAGAACTTTTCTCGTTGCTATAAATATCATAGTTTATGAGTACTATACTAGAGGTATTATGGACGTGGTACGATGTCATAACGGCAATAATGCTAAGCCCTATCAGAGATAATATGGACTTGATAGGTTAGATTAGTTCCATTAAGAAAGTTTGGTGGGGACACCATTTGCGATGGTAGGGATACTGTAGTGTAGGACCAATAGCTCAGGAAATGAGTCAGACGTAGTGTGGATGTAACTACCTTATTTTCTTGGGGAGCATGAATAACTTATAGTTCATAGGTGAACTACTTGCTTTGTAGAGATTTGGTGGAGATATCAATCAAAAGGGACGAGTCAGAGGTAATATAGACGTGACTGTCTTCTTTGACGGAAAGATCAACTTATAGTTCAGAGGTGATATGGACATGAACCATTTTACCTTGGAGGAGTTTCGTGGATCCATTATCCATTGCACACTCAGGACTCCCAGGTACAAATACCAGATTTATTTGTATGCTACAGATTGGTTGTAAGTAGTGCACTTTCATGTCCCTTTGCTAGGGTTTTTGTGTGTGCCAAGCTTTAGGCATAGTATTTCTTTAGGAACTTGTTGTTGATTGGCATCATGAGCAAGTCACCGTTAGGCTTAGCTTGCATGTATGCGCCACTGGAGTAGACCATTTCTACCACAAAGGGACCTTTCCACTTTTGTTGGAATTTTCCCACTTTTTTGTGGGTCATGATCATTGATCTTCTCACTGCTAGAACAAGATTGCCGACTTGTAAAGTCCTTTCCTTCACTTTCTTATTGAAGGCTCCGGAAAGCCGAGCTTGATATAGCTTAATACTTTGTTGAGCCATAAGGCTTTTTTGTCGAGTGCCACTAATTCCTGTAGGCATCACCGGTGGTTGTCTTCATCGGTCAGCTGATTAGAAAGTGTCACCCGAAGGAAAAGAATTTGGGTCTCCAAAGAAAGTACAGCTTCACTTCTATAGACCAAGGAGAATGGCGTAATGCTAGTCGAAGTTTGGACCGTCGTGCGATAGGCCCATAAACATTTACCCAACTTCTTATTCTAGTCACGTTTGTTAGTTGAAATAAACTTTTTGAGTAGCTTGATGATCGTCTTATTGAATGCTTCGGCTAATCCATTCACTGCTGAATTATAGGCGGTTGAAGCTATATTTTGGATTCGGTTTTGGTCGTAAAATTGGAAGAAAGTGTAGCTTATGAACTGTGGACCGTTGTCATGAATGATCCTGCGGGGTAAGCCGAAACGGTAGATGATAAGATATTTAAAAAAACTGATCACGTTGGATGTCTTTACTTTCACGAGTGGAACTGCTTCTGCCCATTTGGAGAAGTAATCTGTAATATCTAGGATGAACCGATGCCCCTTAGACGAAGGCGGACTGACCGGTCCTATGACATCCATTCCCCAAGCTTCGAATGGCCAAGACGTAACAGTCGGGTGGAGGAATTCTGAGGGTTGATGGATGATGTCCGCATGGATTTGACACATTCGACACTTTCTGTCACTACCATATTTTTATATAGGGGTATTTTGGTTATTTAGTATATTTATTATTAGTGATTAAATATTTAGTATATTTATTATTATTACTGCACTGCTGCCACGCTCTTCGGGGTGTTGGACGTTATGCCTACGCCTACCCATACGTAACAAAGTTGTCCTCACATTGTATTCACTTAGATGGCTAGCACACCCTTTATTGTATTTATTTTATTCAGTATTTATATATGGCATGCATTTTTGTATATTGTTACGTCCCTCTGAGGACCTGGTACCCTTCCAGATTTAGACGAGGCTTACTACCCCACAGTATACGACCCAGGACAGGAGACGAGGTTCGCTACTACAGAGGAGTTAGAGGTTCTACTGTCGGAGTTTTCGTGATTACTTGGTAGGCCTTCCGCCTAGATTGGGTGCATCATTATTTAGTTAGCCGATGCCCTAGTCATTATCTTTTATCATTCATTTCAGTACTTTCTTTCGTCATAGTAGTGGGTTTGTTCCCACCAGACATTATCGGTTGTACTATGATATTTTGAGCCTGGCATTTATCTTCCAGCGGTTTATTATTATTCTTGCAGTTTACATTATGGATGAGATTAGTTACCTGTTGATTCATTGTTATGGGACATGTTAGTATTTTAGGACAGCGTAGCACTCTTCGTTAGGATCCATTAAATTAGGATATCCTCGGAGACGTGTCAGCTGGCTATTGCCACGTGGCCTAGTTCCATGTATTTTGGGACTGGGGCGTGACACGACTTACCTAAATATCAACTTTGCTCTTAGATCAGCTCAGCCCAACACCTTATCCTTAATCTCAATTCCTCACTAGGTGAACATCTATATTGAGGTTCATGTGATCCACGAAGATCTCGCCGCCATGCCAAAGGGATAGTGTCACCACGATTTTAACGTGGACACACTCACCACAATTCCTAGGTTACGCATGGAATAGTTCTTCACGCTGGTTCTACTGCCTCGAAGCACAGGATATCACCTTTTGCCTTATGTACGAGCACGCATTCCAGACTAAGTTTTAATGTATCTTGTAGATCTGAGGCACATCTGTCCCTTCCAGTATTGCAATAATTTGATCTGAATGAGCTGCTGCTTTAACTTCACAAGCTAGTTTCACAG